>JALIGW010000001.1:231223433-231693433 GCA_023053685.1 Diadophis punctatus similis | reverse complement strand
GTGGATATTTGGGGGGGGTATATCAGTGGTGGGATTCAAAAAAGTTTACTACAGGTTCTGTGGGCATGGCTTGGTGGGCATGGCGTGGTGTGACTTGGTGGGCATGGCAGGGGAAGGATACTGTAAAATCTCCATTCCCACCCCACTCCAGGGGAAGGATACTGTAAAATCTCCATTCCCACCCCACTCCAGGGGAAGGATACTGTAAAATCTCCATTCCCTCCCTATCAGCTAGGACTCTGGAGGCAGAGAATAGATGGGGGTGGAGCCAGTCAGAGGTGCTATTTACCAGTTCTCTGAATTACTCAAAAGTTCCGCTACCAGTTCTCCAAACTACTAAAAATTTCCGCTACCGGTTCTCCAGATCTGGTCAGAACCTGCTGAAACCCACCTCTCTCTCTCTCTCTCTCTCTCTCTCTCTCTCTCTCTCTCTCTCTCTCTCTCTCTCTCTCTCTCTCTGTGTGTGTGTGTGTGTGTGTGTGTGTGTACAATTTTTTATTAAAGTTAAAAAAAGATTTAAAAAACTAATACAATAGAAATTAATATAAAGGAAGAAGACAGAAAAGGAAAGAAATCAAAGAGGAAGCAGATACATGGATATGTGTTCTTGATTATAATCCAAATCCATCAATGTATCTACTAGAATCTGTAAAGTGTTACCATAATTCATGGCACATACACACAATACAAAAGCTTAGTTTCCAATAAACATGGATACTTTGCCCACAAAAGCTGTTCCATGCTTTTACGTGTGTGTGTGTGTGTGTGTGTGTGTGTGTGTGTGTGTGTGTGTGTGTGTGTGTTTTAGAGAAATAAGGTCTACTGACTTTCCTTTTTTAAGAGCCTTTCCCATATTTATATTTTCTTTTGATATGATGTGCTTATGTCACATTGGAGAAGTGGCTCTTGCAGATTTGCTGATCTAAAATATAAAACCATAGTACATTTCTGGATACAGTTACAGAGCCACAACTTGGTCCGTCTGCCATTTAAACAAAGGCAAGTTTCTGGAGAACGTTCATGGTGTAAGAAACAACTGAGCATTGTTCCTATCAGCTCCTTTTGCATATCTCAAGACATATGCAGGTGCTTAGATGATAAATGCAGCTGCTCTTTCACTGAAGTCAGCATTCCCTAATAGAGTTCTGTTTGTGGGGGAAGAGACTTCTTGCATACCAGTTTTCCCCCACCTATCAAAAAAAAAGCAACTATAGGCAAGGTGCTTTTATCCCAACTCGGTTTATGGAAGATGTGTACAAAGGAATCAAAATAGGAATGATTGTGGACAGGGATGGGGGAAAAAACCCCTTATCTCAGCACCTTGACTCATCTGAAAACTTGAACTGAGCCCAAACTAAATAGCTTGAGGCCCCATCAAACTTTGCAGCCTGCAAAGGTTAATAGATACTTCGAAGCTTTCTGATAAACATCTGAAGTACTTGCACACTTGGAAAGAATGAAGCCTGTTTTTCAGATACCTTAAATTTGGCAGTCATACCAGTTTGAAAAACCTCGATTCAGTCTATAAACACAGAGCAATACTGATAGAGCTCAGATATCAAAGAAAATAAATATGGGAACAAGAAGGAGCCTTGCTTTCCATTTTTTATAAGGAACTGAAAAAGCTATCAAAAGCACGAATTGTGTTTAATGTATTACCAAGAGAAATAATTTTATGTACTTAGAATATTGATCTCACTAAATAATCAAAGTTCTCTGTGCAATTTACAATAGAGGTTAGAGTAATGAACAGCAGCAAGACACAATCATAATGTCCTATTGACTTCAGCTGTGTTATTTCTTTGTATATCTGAACAATAAAAGCATCATTGTGCCTCCAAAACCACAAATACCAAGAAATAAAGCCTATAATAAGATCAATAATAGAAAAAAACCCAGTCATTTAAAAAAAGCAGAGGCACCAGCAGGCTTGAGAAGTAGGAATTTTCATATTAATTTAAGTCTTGATCCAATGAGATTGTGTGTGTGTAATTTGCATGCTATTCCATTTACATTACATTATAAAGCAGATTGTAAATAATATCCCTGTTGTTCACCTCTTCCAATGCAATTTTTATCATGTCAAGCTATCATGTCAAGTAAACAAATATTTCCATAGCATACATTTCCCCAAAATAGAGTGTTTTTATATAATATTGCTCAAAATATGCAAATGTGTATGAATGTATCCACTTTATAGTGAGAAAAAGAGAATTAGAATTAGAATTCTTTATTGGCCAAGTGTGCTTGGACACACAAGAAATTTGTCTTTCGTGCATATGCTCTCAGTGTACATAAAAAGACAAAATATATTAGTCAAGAATCATAAGGTACAACACTTAATGATAGTCATAGGGTACAAATAAGCAATCAAATCATACTAGGAAACAATCAATATAAATTGTAAGGATACAAGCAACAAAGTTACAGTTATGCAGTCATAAGTGGGAGGAGATGGGTGATAGGAATGATGAGAACATTAATAGTAATAGTAATGCAGACTTAGTGAATAGTTTGACAGAGGTGAGGGAATTATTTGTTTTAGCAGAGTGATGGTGTTCGGGGGAAAAACTGTTCTTGTGTCTAGTTGTTCTGTCGTGCAGTGCTCTATGGCATCATTTTGAGGGTAGGAGTTGAAACGATTTTTGCCCAGGATGTGAGGGGTCTGTAAATATTTTCACAGCCCTCTTTTTGACTCGTACAGTATCAAGGTCTGTTTTCTGCCACTTTCCGTGCTGCTTCAGAGTATCCTTTGCAAACTAGGTTAAGAGAAATCTGTGCCAGGTTTCTTTTACATCTTTAATCACAAAAAATAGAAAACAATTACACAGGTAAAGTACATAAAGGCTCAACAGTTTAAGAGGGCTACGTGGCTTGAAATAATACAAAGGTGAAAGAAAATACTGTAATGTCAGGACACCTCCCTCCCCCAAATTTTGCTGCGGTGCCTCAAAAGATAAAAATGTCTCACTTTTAAGAGAAGTAAAAAAAGAGAACCCACAAGAATTAGGATTTAAAGGTGGCAAAAGAGTGGAAGAAGCAAGGAAACAGCAGGAAGCTGGACAATACAATTGATAGCATCCAATGCTTAACTGAAAACTTGATGAATATTCACAGTTTTTTTCACAAATGAAGGCAAATATACATGTCCCAGGATAATTTTGCAGGATCCAATCTGGGTCAGTCACTGGGACCAGAGGTTTAGTCTTCCGAGATTTTGAACTCATGCTGGGGCCCATCCTGAGGGAACCTCTTTCTCAACAGAACGTGGAGAGAAGTTTCCTGAGGATGGGCTTCAGCACGAGTCCAAAAGTTTGGAATACTAAACCTCTGATCCTGGTGACCGACCCAGATTGGCTCTTCAACAGTTTTTCACATCTGTCTCTGGATAAGGAATCCTGATTTATCTGACTTTCTCACATATACTGATGGTGGATCTACTTCCGAGCAAGTAGTGTTGTGCGAGAACAGAAAGTAACTTTTGTCTCCTCTAATGGATTCTCTTCTGTACCTTTCCACTGTTTCCTCTTTGGGCTTTCTCTATTGTTTTCTTCTCTACCTAGTGCAAAAATCCCCAGTTGTAATTTGTAGTTCTTTAAACTCACTGTATGTACCTTGCATATCTACAATATATCTACAATAGGACTATCACAAAAATCCAGAGATTGCTAGATAGAAAAAAGGAGGTAGCAAAAACTGTAACTCACTGCTGTTGAATATTTGTTTATTTTGATTTTTGCCACTTAGGTCTAGTACGCCTCCACAAGTGGAGAAGGTACAAAATAATTTGGTTCGATCACGTGTGTCAGTCCTGCATTCATTTTTTTTACCTCTCCCCACCCCTTGATAAGTTATTTGCATCCAATCCATGTTGAATCTCATGTGGATCTTGGTTAGTTATATAAAACAGTCTCTCCTGGATGACTTTTGCAATATAGGTATTCTAGCTTGGAGAGGATCATGTTGCGTATCCTACCTACCACGTAGCTGTTAAAGATAGGAAGTGTGCCAGAAAATAAGAGTTGTCAACCCTAATTTCAGTCCAACATACTTCATTAGGGCCGCAATGGTGCAGTGGTTAGAATGCAGTACTGCAGGCTACTTCTGCTGATCACCAGCTGCCGGCAGTTTGGCAGTTCAATCCTCACCGGCTCAAGGTTGACTCAGCCTTCCATCCTTCCGAGGTCGGTAAAATGAGGACCCAGATTGTTGGAGGCAATAGGCTGACTCTGTAAACCGCTTAGAGAGGGCTGTAAAGCACTATGAAGCGGTATATAAGTCTAAGTGCTATTGTATTGCTATTAAAACATATATTTATTTATTTATTTATTTTGGTTTTCTTATATGCCGCCCTACTCCCGAGGGACTCAGGGCGGCGTACAGCAAAGAAAATACAAGAAACCAGCAATAAACATAATTAAAATCAAATACAAAAATTAAAAATTCCAATATTAAAAACATCCATCAACCAAACATGCCTGGGGGAGAGCTCAGATGGATTTGTCTCTAACCCCCTGCCTGCAGGAAAAGCCATGTCTTGATGGCCTTTCGGAAGGCCAGCAGGGTGGGGATGGTTCGGGTCTCTGGAGGAAGTTGGTTGCAGAGCGCGGGGCCCCCCACAGAAAAGGCTCTGTGGATGATATAGAGATGATGATATAGAGATGATCTCTATATCATCTGTGGATGATATAGAGAATCAAAGCTAGACTTTTCAGAATTAAGCAGTCCAAATTTCCTACCCAGATGAAAATCAATCCATTGCACTTTTCCTCATTTTAAATAGCATTTAAATATGTTGAGCTCATTCTCTTTTTTTATGAAGGAATGTGTAAATTTTAATTTTGATTTTTTTAAAAAATGAATTTCTCAAGCATTTTCTACCGCTAGCCTAAACTATCACACAGTTACTTCACCTGACCTCCAGCAAGGAAGTCTTATCTTCTCATGAAGAAGAATAAAACATGCAATAAACAATGTCCTGAGACTTGGGCTATATCCCACTTCATGTGGTGGGGTACTCTAGGTTGCAGCTTTGGAATGTTCTGTTCTCAATGAAAAAAAGAACATAAAATATCTCTGCAAATCAAAACTAGGGAAAGAACATTGAAAGCTATTCTAATGTGCTGTAATAAGTTTAGTGTGGCAGGGAAAACAGTAAAAAAAATTATATCCATCCATATTTCTGTAGTGGGGAAGGAATTACTGCCTGCTCTTTCACCATTCATCCTTCTATGAGGATAGAATGAAAAATAATGCCTCCAATGTTATAGGTTACCAAAAGAGTTGGTATTATTGATGCCCTTAAAAGCTGACATATTCTTTAGCATCTGCTCTTTCACTTCAGTTGAGGAGAAGTTGCTGTAAGAAAAGGTTGTGTTGCTACTGTTTATGAAATGGAAACCTGCAATAAGTACTCATCAATGCACTGCCAAGATTGAATTTTTGACTGCTGAAGGAAAGCTGAAGGAAACCCTCCTGTTGAAATTTACTACTGAAAGCAAGCAATGTCTGTGTTGTCATGAATACTATGTATTGTTGAGTCAAACCATGTAAAGATTGTGAACTAAGAAGAGCTGATTTGTGTTTCAGTAATAAAGTATATGACCTATGACAGAAACTGACATGCTCCACATAAATCAATTGATGAATTGATGAAGGGCAATTGGTAAATCAGTCAAAGGGAAATTTCTGTCAAGCTTCGTATTTCTCAGGAATGTGTGGATCACATTATTTACATTCTTTAATACTGGATGAACATGTTCAAGATAGATTCTTCACATGTTGATGGCAAAGACGAAACCTTCCAGAACTGAATTTTTCCAGCAGTTGTTGTCCAAATTATGAAGAGAATGGGGCAGAAAATTCTTCACAGCTTTATAGCAGCCAAAGAAACATGAGGTCATCATTATGTTGCAGAAATGAAATGTCAGACCATCAAATATCATGGCAAAATTCACCTGCATGAGTGGGGAATCAAAATCGAGGCTTCAGCAGGAAATTCATGGTTAGTTTTTTTTAGAATGAAAATGGTGTTATTCAGGTGGATTTCCTTCAGCCTGGAACTGCTACCAGCTCAGAGTGCTGTACACTCAAACCCTTGAAACAAATAATAAGTGGAATTTGGAAGGAGAACATTTCCCTGGAATATGACAATACATATTTCATGGGGAACATAAAAAGGTATTGCAAAGTTGAATCTCACCATTATATTCCCTTCTTTATCCAATCCACACTTGGCACAATGCAGTTCCAACCTTTCTCAAAATTGAAGGAATATCTTCATGGGCATCTGACTCAAATAAAAAGGTGGAAAGGACTGTCAGGATCTGGTTGAAGAGATAGTGTGGACTTTATTATTATTATTATTATTATTATTATTATTATTATTATTATTATTATTATTATTATTATTATTATTATTATTATTATTATTATCATCATCATCATCATCATTATTATTATTATTATTAAAATATGATCAATAACCAGCAGATAAAAAACAGAATAAAATAAAATACAATGAATGTATACATAAGTGCAATACATGGATGGACTAAAAGAGAATAAAAGTCTTAAAAAGAGAGATAAAGCTAATGAACACAGAGAATCAGTGACAAGATATCAATATATCATCAGAACAAAACCAGTATTTTCCTTTGGACCCAGATAGTAACTGATAAGAACTTAGCCCCTTTATTTGCCACAAATGAACTGTGATCCTGCAGCTGTATAGCCTATAGAAGGGTGACTATACTATCTACATAAAGCAGCACAACAAATATCTGTCTTCAAGGGCATGTGTGGGTGAAATTCTCTTTTAGTTGGTGTTGCTATCATAGAATTAAAAAAAATACGCAATAGAAGAAGGTCAAGATACAGCCGAGTTTCACTCCTCTGCTTATAGGGATATCTGCAGTAAGTTCCAGCATTCTCCTATCTAATTTGAATGACAGGTTTTTTTACTCTGATTAGACAAAGAAGCTGTCAATCTATCAAGGTACACGGTAGCTTCCACCAGAGCTTGTCATACGGAAAGGAATCAAAGGCCAGGTTTTGGTTGAAGAGCGATATTGCTAGCATGGGTATATGTCAGCTAAGAACTGCAGGATGACACATTGATTCATAGTGGATCTACCCAACCTGAAACCTGCTTGCTCATCCAATACAATCCTCTCCTTTTTCATTCATTCGCGGAATCTATTCTACAGGAAGCAAACACGGATTTCAGTAGGAATGCTTAGAAGGATGACTGGATAATAGTCCAAAGGAATACTTTCCTTTTTGGGAATAAGAACAATAATAGAATGGCTGCAGTCACTTGCCATAGAGAAGATATTATTAATAAGGGAGAAAGGGAGGCTGAGATACGCGTTTGTCTTCTCAGATGGGCTTGAGTCACTGCTAGGTGCTTTCCCATATTTTAGCAATTTCTGAATGGGACTATGGCATGGTGACTAACTAGCCCTTGGATACTAGAACCGTCATAAATACATGTCAGTTGCCAAATGCTCAAATTTTGATCATGTGATTGGGGGAATGCTGTGATGGTTGTAAGTTCAAATACCAGTCATAAGTCACTTTTTTCAGCACCACTGTATCTTCCAACAGTCATTAAATGAATGGTTGTAAGTAAAGGACCACCTGTATTTTTCATTCAGTCTCATACATCAGGGGTCAAAACTGAGGCCCACAGAATGGATGCATCATGGGCTGGCCATGCCTACCCCTGGTTTAGCAAAGGGGAAAAAGTCACGATACATCATGTGACGATAATGTGACAATGCGAGTTTGACACCCCTGTCATAAATAGAATAGAATAGAATAGAATAGAATAGAATAGAATAGAATAGAATAGAATAGAATAGAATAGAATAGAATAGAATAGAATTCTTTATTGGCCAAGTGTGATTGGACACACAAGGAATTTGTCTTTGGTGCATATGCTCTCAGTGTACATAAAAGAAAAGATACATTTGTCAAGAATCATGAGGTACAACACTTAATGATTGTCATAGGGTAAAAATAAGCAATCAGGAAACAATCAATATTAATATAAATCGTTAAGGATACAAGCAGCAAGTTACAGTCATACAGTCATAAGTGGGAGGAGATGGGTGATAGGAACGATGAGAAGACTAATAGTAATCGTAATGCAGCCTTAGTGAATAGTTTGACTGTGGTGAGGGAATTATTTGTTTAGCAGAGTGATGGTGTTCGTGAAAAAAAACTGTTCTTATGTCTAGTTGTTCTGGTGTGCAGTGCTCTATAGCGTGGTTTTGAGGTTAGGAGTTGAAACAATTTATTATCCAGGATTCATGGGGTCAGTAAATATTTTCACGGCCCTCTTTTTGACTCATGCAGTATACAGGTCCTCAATGGAAGGCAGGTTGGCAGTAATTGTTTTTTCTGCAGTTCTACAGCATAGTCAATGGGACATAAGCCAGTCTTTTTCAGCATCAGTTCTAGCTGATCGTTGTACATTGTACATCATTGTAAAATTGTAAACATTAATATTATTATTTTCTACTTCTTCCTTATCTGTTCCTCCTTCTGTATTATGTTGATTTGTCGTCTGTTCTGCAGTCCATCCAGATGCAAAGCATTTTAAATGTTTAGTAATAAATCACAATACAAACACAATCCATCACACTTTTCTCCTAAGTCTTGTACTTCATTACTCCAAACCAGATAAACACAATGCATTTTTCAGTATTTGAAATATTCTTAAGAATCAAATCTATGAAATGATCCATTTTCTGTCATGTTATAGCAATACCCTCAAGTGAATTAGATTCTAGCAGAACAGGTTCTTATTGTAATTCCCGATCCCAAACCATCTCCCTGCTTCTGTTTCTATTTTTCCCCATATCCCAGTAGCTACCCATGTCTCTTGGCCTTTGCATTTCTCTGTATGTTTTGGGCTCACAGAGTGGCTTTGTCATTGAGATTTAAAATTAGAAAGTGATGACCTGAGAGACTGTGAAAGAGAGAGATCTCAAATGCAGATCAGTCAGGGGAAAATGCCCCAAAATCTAAGATGTAACTCCCAGCAGAGATTTTCGTAGCAGACAGCCCTCTGGTGGGAGGTACCTGTGCCTTCTTTTGCACCCTGGTCCTGTAAGCAGGAAACACACACATTGATTTGTAGAATGAGAATGAGAAGTTGAAAACATGCAGATTTAAATCACATTTGCTGTGAATAATTTTGTGTTCTTTACCTTAAAGTCTGATCCAAGGTTTCTTTATTATCTCCAGGAGAAGGGTTTTTGGTGTGGTTTTTTTTTTACTATGAATTTAACTATAGTTTCTAGCTAAAGAAATATTTTATATTCAATCAAGGTGTTCTTTTGAGCCATAGACATCTTTTTGGAGCAGGAAACCTGATTTTGAAAGTACTGTGTAATTGTGTGAGAACAATCAAACCAATGGAACAGAAGTTGCCTTCAGAAGTTGTGGAAGCTTCATCACTGGGGCTTTGGGCGAGGTGCTGCTTTGGGGGAGGTGCTGTGCTTGTTAGGAGAAGGAAGGGGAGAGGGTGGAAGAGCAGAGGTGGAGGGGGGTAAATGTAAAGGTGCAAGGAATAAGAATTGGGGATGGAATTGGGGTGGAAGAACACAGGTGGAGAAGATAAGTGTAAAGGTGCAAGGAATAAAATTGGGGGTGGAATTGGGGTGGAAGCGAGAGGTGGAAGTTGGAACATAAAATAGCTGGATAAACAGACCCAGAATGTGACACTATAGATGAATCAAAATGAGCATGGTGGTCAAAATAACTGTAACAAAATTAGTACTGTATAAATAATATGTATGTTAGTTGTTTTCTTTATTTTAGCATGTATGGCAGAGGAATGCCAGGATGGTTGCACTGTGTTCGATATTTATATATGTAAATAATATGTAGCAAATGACTTGCATTTATGATGGTCCCAGTGTCCTGGGGTCACGTGATGTGATCTCCCTTTTGCAACCGTGTGACAAGCAAAGTCACTGGGGGAGCCAGCTTCGCTTAACCATCATCTGACTGACTTAAACAACGATCCACTTAACAGCGGTGGCAAGAAAGGTCATAAAATGGGTCCAAGCTCACAGAACAGCTCTCTCTCTCTGGCATCTTAAAACTCAGTCATGTACCCTAACTTAGATTTCCATGCTACAAACAGATTCCTTTCTTGGCAGTGTTTATCTTTTGTTAACTTTTGTCCTCCTAATTGGCCACTTGGTCTCTATTAACAGCACAAAAGGTGTGTGGATTGCTTTGGTAGTTTGAAATAGTGTCAATTTGTTACCTGCCAATTCCTGGAGGAAATGGGGTGGCATTTAAGTGAAGAAGGACAATTATTCCTTACACCTTTACACTTACCCCCTCTACCTCTGCTCTTCCACCCCAATTCCACCCACAATTTTATTCCTTGCACCTTTACATTTATCCCTTCCACCCCAATTTTACCCCCAATTCTTATTCCTTGCACCTTTATACTTACCCCCTCCACCTCTGCTCTTCCACCCCAATTTCACCCCCAATTTTATTCCTTGCACCTTTACATTTATCCCTTCCACCCCAATTCTACCCCCAATTCTTATTCCTTGCACCTTTATACTTACCCCCTCCACCTCTGCTCTTCCACCCCAATTCCACCCCCAATTCTTATTCCTTGCACCTTTACATTTACTCCCTCCACCTCTGCTCTTCCACCCCCTCCCCTTCCTTCTCCTAACAAGCACAGCACCTCCCCCAAAGCAGCACCTCACCCAAAGCCCCAAAGCCCCTGCACCGATTGGCTGGCTGTGAACTGTCCCGGGCGGCCAAACGCCCGACGCAAGCTGTATTTCCACGAATGGGCCGTGGCGAAGGGACTGGGATAGAGGGCAAAAGCAGCACCTCACCCAAAGCCCCTGAGCCCACCTCACCGATTGGCTAGCTGCGAAATGTCCCGGGCAGTCAAATGCTCAATGTAAACTGTACTTCGACAAATAGGCTGCGGCGAAGGTTTTGGGACGAAGGGGCTGTGGCCAGGGCTAAAGGACGGGGGAGGGCCAGCCGAGGAGAAAAGCTTTTGGATAATAATGCAGAGGTGAAACCCTGGAGGAGAAACAGTCCCGGCCAATGGTACGAGCCGAAAAGTCCTAGACCCGCTGCTATGTGTGGGTTTGATTGGTTTGATTTTATTGTGAACTGTCCAAAGTTAGTTTGGAGTTGGCTGGTGTCTAAATAAATAAATAAATAAACTCAAGGATGAATGGAGAGTGCTATAAGTAGAGAGGAAGGTTTTATTAGTTTATTATTTATTTATATCCCACCTTTTATTATTTTTACAAATAACCCATGGGGGTGAAGATATCCAACATACTTTCCTCCTCCTATTTTCCCCACAACAACTCCTCTGTGCTGTGAGTTGGGCTGAGAGAAAGAGTGACTGCCCAAGGTCACTCAGCTGGCTTTCATGACTAAGATAGGACTTGTTCCTTTAACTAAGAAAAATCTCAAAAAGATGGTTAATTGAATTAATTGAAGCTACTGAAAACTTCATATCTTCAAGAATAATCTGTTGAGTTGCTCCTAAATCAGAGGCGGCTCTGCTGGCTCAGGAATTCTGGGAGTTGAAGTCCACAAGTCATAAAGGGCTATCATTCCCCCACCCCTATTCTAAATAATGCGTGAGATAGATAACTAAACTTTAGAAATCTTCCAGTTTTGCTATTTCCAGTTCTGGAAAAGAACATGGAATATGACCTCCTGGATAGGTACTCCCAAACACCACAGGGTATGTGCAAGCTGTTCAAGTCATGATTATTTGGGGGTGGGGTGGGGGTGGAGCCAACCACATATAACTCAGTCCAATACCTCAGTAGTCTCAATTAGTACCTATGGGATGAGAGAAGTGGAAGGAATCACATTTGTGGCTGAAGCTGGTCCAGGGAAAAGTGCTGTCTTGGCTGCTGAGTGCTTCTGGCATTTAACCACAAGGGAGTCATTACTCCTTTTCATGTTTGTAAACCTCATGCTAATCTCACCCAAGAATTAACCACTAGAAAATCACAAGGAAAACAGGGTAGAAAAGGAATGAGGAGTCCTGCTAGGGAGTAAATTAGATGTTTCCTGTTGTTGGCCCCAACAAATACATTCACAGCTGAAGCCACTCATTTCCTACATTGGTGGAGTTTTTAGCTAAAGCTTTCTCAAGTGAAAATCTTTTGTCCTGACTCCAATGAAACAAACTACTCCTTTCTATTGGCAAAGGCTGTCTGTCAATGGGAAAAGGCTCCTCCCTCCGAAGTATCGTCTCCTTGCTCTTGAATCACAGCACAATAATGAAGCAGGCTTTCAATTGCATATAAAGAAAATTTATATAAGATGTTTTATAGATGGCACCTGGCGCCAGTGAGGCTGGCAAAGATGTTTAAAGGTAAATCAGCTAAATGTTGGAAATGCCACCAGATACCTGGGTCATATTATCATATGTGGTGGACATGTGTAGAGGCAAAAAAATACTGGACAAAAATACAAATGTGGTTGGAAAAGATGATAATGCAGCATATTGACTTAAAACCAGAAATATTTTTGTTGGGGATTTTGCCCGAAACTTACAGTAAAGGAAAAGCATATTTAATTATACAGTACATGTATTAACTGCAGCTAGAATTGTATTTGTTCAAAATTGGAAAAGTGATGAGATCCCTACGGATGAGAATGTGATTAGGAAAATATTAGAATGTGCAGAAATGAACAGATTAACACTTGCTATAAAGGAGAAAGAACTAACTGAATATTATCTGACATGGGAGCTATTTTATGGATGGCTGAATAATAAAAACAGAAGTGAGAAATAAATGGAGATTAGTGAAACAAAGAATACTCGTATGTTAAGATAGAGATGTAAACAATATGATGATGATGATTAATATGATTGTTAAGATTATTATACCTGATATTATATTATATTTTTATTAGAAGAAATGTTAACAGGGAGAAATGAATAGAGTGATAATAATGATTATTATTATTGTAAGATTAGAGAATCATTATCAATGTAATGAATATTGTAAATTTTGATTGTAATAGCACAGAGACATTTGTACTCAGACGACACATTGTTTAATGGAAGATGATATGTTCAAGTTAAAAAAAAAATTAAAAAAATGAAGCAGACTGTCAGCAGCCAACCTGCCTTTTTATATCCAACTGTGACCTGCATCTATAGGGCTACTACTTCTCTAAGAATGCTAATGCAGAAATTAGTCTCTTGACATTGAGGGAATGTTTAAGGAACATGCCAGTCCTTTGCAAGCAAGGGTTTTGGGACAGGGAAACAACAGGGGATGGGTGGAATCACTTAGGTTCCTTATCTGTGGACTATTCCAGAATTGCCCCTGGATTACATCCCTTCAGAATTTTGATGGCGTTCTGCAATACTAGATATTTCACTTTGTTGAAAATCTCATTGCACAAATGACATCATAAAGAAGAATGCTTCTGCACCTTGTTTTACCACACAGTGGCTGTTATTGCACAACATGCATGCCACTTTAAAACCTAGCAGGTGCATTCACATAATGTGTTACGTTTGGTTGGTTTTAAGTATAGTTAAGATATGGAAGAGGTTGTGAAGTGGGAGACAGGGAGAGAGAGGGTGAGATAGAGAGAGAGATTTGACTTCATTTGTGAACCCAACTTTTGGTAAGTTACCGTATAAAGTCAGAAAATGATTTAACTGACAACCTGCAATTAAATATGTTTTGCAAACTCAACATTCGCTTATTTATTTCAATGTTTTTTTGCTACCTAAATTCTCATGACTCACTGTGGTGTACATAGTAATAGCATAAAATCAAGTAGGATAAAAATCACAAAGGCAACCCAGGTTAACTGTCAAAGAACACTGGAATAAGATGGTTTTATGACTTCCTGGAACATAAGCACAGTGGAAATATATTATAAATTGGGGGACCACCCCCAAGGAAACATGCTTTTGGCCCCTTTACTGCCTTGACTTACATGAAGTGGGGACATAGAATAGCCCCTCTTGGGTTAAAAACAGAATCGTCTGATTCTGGTTAGGTAAGATGGTCCTGTAAGTACACAAGTGACATTCCATTTGGGGTTATAAATAATCAAAACCAGCAATTCATACTGGATCCATAAGCTGTTTTATGATAATCAATGCAATAACTTCAGCATAAGTGTGACATTATTTTTGGTCATTTTGTTTGATAGCGCCCAATGTTCAAGTCTGTCAAGATCCTTCTGTATCTTGAGCCTATCTTCTGGAGTGTTGGCTATTCCTGCCAGTTTGGTGTCATCTGCAAATTTGATGAGTTCCCCATCTATCCCCTCGTCCAAGTCATTGATGAAGATGTTGAAGAGTACTGGGCCTAATGGGTGGAAGAATAGTAAAGATTTGGGTTTTAACCACTGAAATTGCAATTTTTCATCCTCATTTTTAGGTCAAGATTCCTGACAAGAAATATAAGTATGTGGCAACTGGACATGGACAGTACAAAAGGGTGCCAATAGAAGATGATGGGGTGACAGAAAAATAGCTGTGCTGGTACCAAACTAACAGGTAAAGGTAGGCTGATGTACTAAATGGCATTTGCAAATTCTTTTTGCACATATAAAGTCAGTAATATTCACCAAGTGCTGACTGGCTTTGCTATCAGAATTCTACATGAAGAAACGGAAAGTGTTCCTTTATCAAGTGATACTTTGTCATGTTCCTCCCTTACTAAGATAATGGACAATTTAAACATGGTCCTTTATTGGTACAGTCACATTTTAAGCTCAAAGGATTGGATTTGGAGTATTTAAGGAATGATTTAGGTGGTGTATTTTAAGGGATGTATGGGGGAGGCATGCCTTTACTTGGAGTAACATTTCTCAACTCTCTACTAGCAATGAGAATCCATTTCTTTCATAGAAACACTTTATTCAATCTGCTTCCTTTCAGAAAAACCAGGGATATGAAAATGGAAAGGTGGGAAACGGGGAGGAGAAGAAAAGTATCACAATGAAGGTATCACATAATATACGTGGACTTCAGCAAAGCATTTGACAAAGTAGACCACAACCTACTTCTTCATAAGCTAGAAAAAAGCGGGATAGACAGCTACACAACCAGATGGATTAACAACTGGCTGACCAACCGTACCCAGCGAGTAGTCCTCAATGGCTCTAGGTCCACATGGACAGAAGTAAGCAGTGGCGTACCACAAGGTTCTGTCCTAGGCCCAGTACTCTTTAATATCTTAATAAATGACCTAGATGAGGGAATAGCAGGAGAACTAACCAAATTTGCAGATGATACCAAGCTGGCAGGAGTAGCAAACACCTCAGAGGACAGACTCAAAATCCAGAGGGACCTTGACAGACTCGAACACTGGGCCAAAACCAATAAAATGAAATTTAACATGGAGAAAAGTAAAATTCTACACCTAGGTAAGAAGAATCAAAAATACACATATAAACTGGGTGAAACCACACTCAATAGCAGCGATTGCGAGAGGGATCTTGGAGTCTTGGTAGACAGCCAACTAAATATGAGCCAGCAGTGTGCAGCAGCAGCCAAAAAGGCCAATGCAGTCCTGAGCTGCATAAATAGAGGGATACAATCAAGGACCAGAGAGGTACTAGTACCACTCTATAAAGCCTTGGTCAGACCACACCTAGAGTACTGCATCCAGTTTTGGTCACCACACTACAAAAAAGACATTGAAACCCTAGAGAAAGTGCAGAAGAGAGCAACCAGGATGATAAAGGGTCTGGAAAATAAAACATACAAAGAGCGGTTGCAGGAACTGAGCTTGGACAGTCTGGCGAAGAGAAGGACCAGGGGTGACATGATAGTAGTGTTCCAATACTTGAGGGGATGCCACAGAGAGGAGGGGGGTCAGGCTGTTCTCTATGGCACCAGAAAGCCAAACAAGGAATAATGGATGGAAGCTGACCAAGGAGAGATTCAACCTGGAAGTGAGGAGAAACTTTCTGACGGTGAGAGCGATCAACCAGTGGAACAGCTTGCCAGTGGAGGTTGTGAGAGCCCCAACACTTGCGACCTTCAAGGGGAGACTGGACTGCCATCTGTCTCAAATGGTGTAGGAACTCCTGCTTGAGCAGGGGGTTGGACTAGATGACCTACAAGGTCCCTTCCAACTCTAATAATAAATCTAAAAAAAGGAAACAAAGGATCAGAGACCAAGAGAAAGGGTAATGGATTTTCTTCATTACAGTCACCAGACAAACGGCACAGTTTCATCTTGAGTTTCAGTTTGTTGACTACAAGTCAGGTGTTTGCATGGAAAGCTGTATGCGTTTTGCTCACAACCAATTCTATACAAGCCACGTACATTTGTTTACCAAGCAGCCACGCGTGCCTTATCTTTTCTGTAACCCTCCTGGCCTGAAGACATTATGTACTGTATCTCTGGTTCGATTTAAAAAAATTAAATGAAATGTAAACATATACACAGACACAGACACACAGACACACACACACACACACACACACACACACACACACTACTCCAGGCCAAAGATTCACTCAGAGAACACGCTGTGACCAGATAAGAGAGGGATAACCTGGCATGCATTTATCTTGTTAGGAAGAAAGGAAGGGAGCAGCGAAACTAAAATTAGAACCCTAATGTTGGTGTGGGTGGATTGAGGAGAAAGATTGAAAAGATACAGAGATAGATGTATGGTGATCTAAAAGAAATATTTTTAAAAAATAAATAAATTGATAGATCAATTCAATGCAACTATAGTTGATTTAAGGCAGTGATGGTGAACCTTTTTTGGTTCGCGTGCCAAAAGGGGGGGGAATGTGGGGGATCACATGTGTGCGTGCCCACACTCATAATTCCATGCACCCCCACACATGCACGCATGACCCCCCTGCTCCCAGCATGCAATGGTACGCCCATTTTTCGCTCTCCCCAGGCTCCAGAGCCTTTTTAGGAGCCTGGGGAGGGCGAAAACGGCCTTCCCCACCCCCTCTGGAGGCTGGAAACAACCTGTTTCCCGACTCCCAGTGGGCCCAGAAGGCCCGAAAATCAGCCGGCTGGTGCACACATGCACACCGAACCTGAGCTCGCGTGCCCACCGATATGGCTCCGCGTGCCACTTGTAGCACCCGTGCCATAGGTTCGCCATCACAGATTTAAGGTGATGAAATGAATTACTGGCATAATTTTAATTTACTGAACTCAATTCCACACAGACACAGCTTCTGGCTTTCAGCCATGGTGGGGCTTCAGTATTTCAAAAAATACATAAATGTGGCTAAGTAATGTTATTGTTAGGCAGTGTGTCTAGCCCAATGTTACTCAAAGAATTTCATGGCTGAATAAGATTTGTAAGTCATTTTCTTTTTGCTTCATCTCACTGAGCACTTCACCTCTTACACCACACTGGCTTAATATGAAAATAATAAGGAAAAAGAATTTAGTAGAGACATGGAGAACTTCACTATATGGAAGATAAAAGCAAACCTCTTGATCCATGTGATTCACAAGTGGACTGTACATTAATGGTTTTAGTATGTTACAAAATGAACCAATAGGCTGTCTATCCAGCTTTTTTTTTCCATTCTGCTTTCTGCCTGATGAACAAAGAGGAAAGTGATCTTTGCCAATTTCTGGCCTGTTCCCCAAGAATGGCTGGCTGTGCCCCCAAATTGTTCTTCACATTTAATGACTTTTGTTTTATTAATATATAAAATACAAAGAAAAATAATAGGAAAGGAAGGGAAGGAAAAAGATAGGGGGAAAGAAAATATGAGGTACTCATACAAAGAAAATTTATATAAAATGTTCTACCGCTGGCACCTCCCCCCCTGCCCGCTTGGCAAAAATGTTCCCAACAACCTCTCCAAAATGTTGGAAATGCAAAAAGGAGAGAGGAACATACTACCACCAATGGTGGACTTGCCCTAAAGCTAGAAATTTCTGGAACAAAATTAGAGCCTGGTTGGGAGAAATATTACAGAGAGAAATTGCATTAAAGCCTGAATTGTTTTTATTGGAGATACTGCGCACGAGATACTCAAAAGAAGAAAGATACCTAATTTTACACATAGCCACAGCAGCTAGATTATCATACGCCCAGAATTGGAAATTAGAACACGTGCCCACTGCTTCGATGGTCATCAGAAAAATACTCGATTGCGCAGAAATGTGCAAACTAACAATGCAGATTCACGGAAAAGACGACACGGATTTCTACGAAATATGGAATAAGGTATATAATTGGATTAAACAAAACCCAAAATTAAAAATTTGGCAGATGAATTGAGATATATTTATAAATGCTTTCTTTACAAGCTGTAATTAAATAAACCAATTTACGGATGATAATCACCGATACTCACGACATGGAATGTACTTAAAATGTATATATAGATTTTGATATGAAACAAACACCTTAATAACGCTGTTAAAGCATTGGACTATTTCGTGTTGTTGTTTGTAAATATGTGTACTTGTTTGTGTTTTGTGTGTTTTGTTTGTGTGTTTGTGTGTTTTGTTTGTGTCTTTTTTCTTATTGTAAAAATTTAATAAAGACTATTTAAAAAAAAAAGAAAATATGAGGTACAAGGGAAGAAAGGTGTTCCCCAAGGCAGCGTTTTAGGACCCACACTCTTCCTATGTGATCATATTAAAAGCAGCTGTGTCATCTTCGCTGATGACATTACATTATTTAACACCACTGACAATGCTGCTGCCCTACAAAGCGACCTTGACTATGTGTGTCTGAATGGTCGCATAATTGGCAACTCCAAATCTCAACAAATAAATGCTCTGTGCTACACAGTGGCAAAAAAAATCAGAACACCAAATACAAGCTGGGTGAAAACGATCTCGTAGACAACCCTCACTATGTTAAGGACCTAGGAGTACTCATCTCAAATGATCTAAGCCCCAGAGCTCACTGTAACAGCATTGCCAAAAAGGCATTAAGAATTGTTAAACTAATCTTGCATTGTATTGCTAACTAAGGTATACAAAACCTTTGCCAGAAATTCTTGAATACAGCTCATCCACCTGGAATCCACACTGTATATCAGACATTAACACTATTGAGCGGGTCCAGAGGTATTTCACGAGAAAAGTACTCCACTCCTCTACTCACAATAGAATCCCTTATGCCACCAGTTTTGAAATTCTGGGCTTGGACAATCTGGAACTGCGCCGCCTGCGGTCCGATCTAAGCATAGTACACAAAATTGTCTGCTACAATGTCTTACCTGTCAACGACTTCTTCAGCTTGAACCACAATAATACACGGGCAAACAATTGATACAAACTCAAGGTAAACCGTTCTAAACTCGATTGCAGAAAATACGACTTCAGCAACAGAGTGGTCAATGCCTGGAATGCTCTACCTGACTCCATTGTTACATCCTCAAACCCTCACAGCTTCAACCTCAAACTGTCTACTGTGGACCTCACTCCATTCCTAAGAGGTCCGTAAAGGGGACGTACATAAGCGCACCAGCGTGCCTACCATCCCTATCTTACTGTCCCCATTTATCTGTATTTACTTCCTTTGTTTATGTTTATACCTATCTTGTACATGTTTGACAAAGAAAGAAAGAAAGAGAGAGAGAGAGAGAGAGAGAGAGAGAGAGAGAGAGAGAGAGAGAGAGAGAGAGAGAAAGAAAGAAAGAAAGAAAGAAAGAAAGAAAGAAAGAAAGAAAGAAAGAAAGAAAGAAAGAAAGAAAATTGTTGACTTCTGACTCTTTTTAGCATAGTACAAGATATACATTCCAGCCTCAACTTTTTACTTTTACATATTAGTATATAACCAGCCATTTCTATAACAACAAATCTATATAATTAGCAAAACCAAAGTCGAAGTCTCATTTTTTTTCATCACAAGCACAAAAGCCAGAAGTGATATCCAAATAAAAAACATAATATATTATCCTCTTTGAATCAATTTCACCATTTCTGCTTTATCTTCCTTGCTATGGAAATAATATGTATTTCTATTTCCACTCAATAATCTTTATAAACTATCACAATTTATATTAACAAAATTCACTGTATTCTTTTAGATTCTTTAACCTTAAAGCAGGGGTCGGCAATGTGCAGCTCTAGAGCCATATGTGGCTCTTTGGGCCCTCTCCTGTGGCTCCCTGTCAGATGATCCCACCACTGGGTGGTCATGCCCGTCGTCCTCCCCTCCCACTCACTCCTCGGCTCCCCTGAGAAGAGAAGGGCAACTGCGGTGGATGGAGATCTCATTTTGTATTCCAGAGCAGGAGCGAAGCACCCCTCCACTTGCCTCTTTTTCCAGCCCTTGTTGGTGCCCTGAACACCTCGGCTGCTGGGGGAGATTCACGACTTTTCTCTGCTCCAAGACACTGGCTGGGCCACCCGGCTCCGCATCATAATGGGCTCAAGGAGGAGGAGGAGACGATGCCATCTCCCCCATTGTGAAGTGCGCTAAGTTTAAGTGTGCTGTGCGAGGCACTGCAAGAGCAGCGAACAGCCATGGAGGCGGTGAGAGGAATATGGGGAGACGTGTGACTTTCTCTGTCCCGAGACACCGGCTGCTCTCGCCGCATCCATAGCTGCTCGCTCTTAATAGATATCTATTAATATCTATTAGTAGATGATCTATGAACTGATGGATTTTATTTAAAGATTTTTCAAATACATCTCTGATAATTTGCTCTTCCATCTTAACTCTTTCTTTAGTCAAAGAGTAGCTTTTTTTGTAAATCACTTAAGAATTGCTGGCCAAATCAGGAATCACATTTTAGCCACCCACAGCAAAGCAGACCAAGCTACAAATCACTAAAAACAACTTTAAAAAAAAGATAGTCCACACTTCCTTATTTTGACTTGCCTTAGCAGCCATCTTTCTGTTTAACACTGAAGAAATCCCCAAAATGGCACAGATCTTCAAAAAGGAGTAACAGACTGTGGCTAAAGAGACCCTCTTTTAGCTTAATAAAGATTGATAGTCCTTAAAAATGATTAACAAATGAAAAGCACAACTTACTGTCCATTTGAAAAATAAATTTCAAAATGGCTGCTTCTTCAACAATGAACTGATTGCAGCTCCCCCCACCTTTTGACACACAGGCTGCTTCGAAGCACAGCTCCTGAAGCTACTTGCAGACCTTTGCTGTATCGGAGGATCTTGAGGGATAATTCTAGGACTTTCCCTAACTCAGGAGAGTCATACAAATTAAAGGAATGCTGGTTTCTTCGGTTGGTAGTTGGACAAGCTACAGCCCAGGGAAAAATCCTTCAGGGATCAGTTGGCCATCTTTTCACTGGAAGTGAAAAAAATGTTTCAAAGAGTTGGAGCTGCTAAAATAGTGACACAGGCAGCCCTGGGGCTAATGGCTAAGTCTCCTCTTACTTCCCAGACCTGTCCCAATTGAACCATTTTGGGTGGAATTCCATCCAGGGATGCTCAAGACAGGAGAATAAAATTCTGCATCCTATCCAGAGATGCTATTTTAATATAATTAATAACAGTAATAAATACCATACTAAATGACTGATTTATTATTATCTTCAGCAGTGAAACCTGTTAATGAATATAGAAAAGACGGGTAGTGTTACATCCACCCCGAACATTAGCAACTGGAGAAGCCACCGCTGATTGGATCGGGCTGCGAGCGGGAGTGTCCAGCCCTCTGATTGGCTGCCGCGTTTGACAGCCGCTCTTAAATAGCACTGTCAAACGTGGCTGAGGCAATTCGGCACCTCCTGCATTCAGCGAGTTCCTGTTTCTTCTGTATTGTTTGTGTTGCCTAAATAAAGGCTAGTTGTATTTGCAGCCGTGATTCTTGTCATTACTTCGACCCACGGACTCAACAAGTGGCGACGAAGGTGGGATGCAGTCGGTCTCGCATCCGACCCAACTAAGGAAAAGATAAGCATTTCTCCTCCTCCTGGCCGAAGCATCACCGCGTGGCTGCCCACCAGCACCACCATCAACCATGTCTCGAAACAGCAAGGACCCCACCACTTTTGAGGTGTTCTGCCCAGAGTCTGAAACCTGGGGCGCCTTTATGGAGCGATTCAAGTGTTTCCTGCAAGCAAATGATCTTACAGAGCTCCCCAGCACCCAACAACGTGCCTATTTTTTAAATGCCCTCAGCCACCAGATGTTCGCTACAGCCAGAGCTCTGGTGGCTCCTCAGATCGTATATAACATGCCATGGGAGGATCTTTTGAGCAAACGTACAAACCATTACTCTCCCACGCTGTCTCGCATCGCTCAGAGGTTCACATTCCAGCAGTGGGTGCAAAGAGAAGGGGAGGCCATTAATCATTACATGACCTCCCTCCGAGACACTGCCTTAGACTGCGAATTTTCAAATCTCGATGATGCCTTACTGCAGCAACTTGTATGCGGGGTGAGGGACATCAAGCTGCAGCGTCGCCTCCTTGCCCGCACAGAACTGACATTGACAATTGCTCTGGATGAGGCACGGGCAGCAGAAATGTCTACCCATTCTGCTGCCGAAATCCAATGATTTCAGCCTCCTGCCCTCCAGACCCAGCAGCCTCTCACCGTGCACCATGAAGACATAGACCCCTTCGAAACAGCCACCGCGGCCGCCGCTATTCACTGCCTCAGAGCAACACCCCAGCGAAGATGGCCTCAACAACAACAACAACAACAACAGCAACAACAACAGCAGCGACAATCAACCTTCAACCTATGTTCCAGCTGTGGGGATCCCCACCCTCGCAGTTTCTGCCAGTTCCGCACTGCCACCTGTCACCGCTGCGGAAAGTTCTGACACCTCGCCAAAGTTTGCTGCTCGATGGGGGTCAGCGCTGTCCCATCAGCACCTCGGCCTTTCCCTGCACGCCCCCAAAAGCCTCCTGCTGACTATTTTCCTGTCAGGCAAACCGCTGAGGTTTTGCCTGAGGAGGTTTGTCTAACTGCTGGGGGCGGGCAGAAAAAATTTGGCTTGAACTCAAGATTGAGGGTTCCCCTTGCTTAATGGAAGTGGACACAGGCTCCACCAAAAGCATAGTCTCATGGCACACTTTGCAACAACTGGTGCCTTCTCTGACTAAAAACTCCATGACCCCTTGTAGCATCAGGTTGAGGGACTACCAAGGGAACTCCATTCCTATCTTGGGGGAGACCCAGGTCCTCGTTGAGAAGGGCTCTTTCACCAGCAAACTACCCATCATTGTAGTCTCTGGCTCACTGCCCTCACTTCTGGGCCTAGAATGGTTCGATTCTCTTGGCCTCTCCCTCTCTGGTATCCATGCCATTGCATCGCATGACAGTTGCCCTCTATTCCTTGAATTTGCTGATGTATTTGACAATAAGCTAGGAACGTATATAGGGAACCCCATCTCCCTTAACCTAGACCCACAGGTTAGTCAACAGGTAGCCATACACACACACACACACACACACACACACACACACACACACACACACACACACACACACACACACACACACACACACACACACACACACACACACACACACACACACACACACACACACACACACACACATATATATATATATATATATATATATATATATATATATATATATATATATATATATATATATATATATATATATATATATTTACAGATGAGTTAGATGCATACCAGGCAGTTTGGATTTTAAAGATGCTTCAGAATGCATCCTGCAGTTATTCTGCTCATCTTAATCCTTACCCATGTATTATTATTTATCAAATTTATTATGGCCACACACTTTACTAGACTTATTTAATGTCCTGGGTCATTGGTATGGGGAAAAAAGGCAAATCTTATCTGACAGCTAAATTGGACAAGTGAAAATGCACCCACCATTTGTAAGCAACCCTCGCTGAACTGAGGTCACGGTTAGAAATATTTTAGATAAGGATTCCTATGGTTCATAATCCCTAATAAAATATTCCTTCCTCCATAAAATGCTAGTGAAAGATTATCAGCCAGGATAAATAACTTTCTTTGCAATCTGAATTCATCAAGGGTGTAAAACAGGTGAAAAGGACCACACCTTTCCATAAATGGCCTAGTCCTGGTGCTAAAGAATTGCTGCTCATGTCAATGAAAGACTCCAGACATGTTAAAGGGATACATTTATTTAATATTTTCTAAGGTTCCACCCTGGACAGCAATACAAACTGAGATTTAAGCAAAAGGAATGTTATCTTGATAGTTGGATAATGCAAATGCTTCAAATGTATAGGAAACATTTACATTCCTTAAAGCAAAGGTTAGCAAGTCCAACAGACTTCCTAACTTCCTGACATTAAAAAATCAAAAAGGAATACCAAAAGTTCATGAGATTTGAGCATTCTCACATGAGAACTGTAATGTTCATGAGATCTCATGCAAGAATGCTCAAAATGAAGAGAGCTCAAGAGAAGGTCCTTCCTGAAATTCCACAAGACTTTGAGAGGCAGCATACAGGAAATTGCATGATGTCAGTGGAAAAATTACTGATTCTGTCTTTATAAGGCTCCTTAGGATTGAAAATAAAATGCCAACATCGTTATGTCTTTATATAAACCTAAGTTACATTTTCACTTGGCATATTGCATATATTGCTGCTTGCCACACTTGTAAAAGGGATCCTAACCCTATCCCAACCTGCTCTGAGAACAGAGCAGAAGAGGGCAACCAGAATGAACAAATGCCTTCCCTACAAGAAAAAGCTAAAATATTTGGGATTATTCATGTTAAAGAACAGCCAACTGAGGGAGGATATTATTGAGAAGTATAACATCCTACATGGTATGATGAAAGTACACAGAAATAAGTTTTTTTTCCCTTCTTGGATATCATTAGGACCAAAGACTATCCAGTGAAGGAGATTGGAAGCATAGCAGCACCTCAGAGGCTTCTGTGGAAAACAAAGTGCTGGATTGAGATGGAATTTGGGTAATCCCAGTTGAAAACCTCTGAAAATCTGAGTCAGTGCACTTTATGCAAAATTACACAAATTTATATCATTAGTTCTAGTACAGCTAGAACCCAAACTGTATCCATTTTTAGGTTACTCTGATGCTCTATCATGCACTTCCCATGTTAATATGATGCAGGAACCAATTAGAAGAGACAGGGATTATAATTAGGACACTCAAGGAAACACATCTAGCAAACATTCCATTAGAACAGTTAGGAGTTAAAACACAATCCTCCAAGTTGCTTTTTCAACAAAATTGCCCAACTGTTCGTAAACCAAAAACCCTTTAATAATGCAAAGCTTCAGAGGGTCCTACCACAAATGAGGCATGCCTCTTGTTTGTTTTGGAGGTACCTTCATGGCTTTGGCTGCTATGACCCTAATACTGGTAGTTCACAACTTCTCAAAAACCTTGCATCCTAATCCCTTCCAGAAAACCAACTCTATGCCCTCACATGCAGATGGAACTGTGGCTGTGTATGTTGCTATTGCTCTTTCTTTTCCAATGGGAAAGAGCATCTGCCTTTTGCCACCCAGTGAATTCTGGAAAATGGTTTTGCAAGCTGCTTCTGGTAAGATCAGTCCAGAGGAAATGCAGGCTAGATTTACCCTCCTGATGTGAACAGTGTGCAATAATTTCCCAATCCAACACAATATTATGTGCCATTTCTTATAATTAATTTCATCATCCCCATATGTCTTATTAACCTGCTAAAATGACACTCTGTCTTTAGGGTTACAACAATCTTAACCATTAAGCAGCAAGTAAGAAAGTTGTAACTCTCCTGAAGTTCCTGAATACAGCTATCAGGAGCAGCTTCCAGAACATGGAATAGGGAGAACTTTAGTTTAGTAACATATGGACACTTACAAATTCCCCATTTTTACCACTAAGTAGCAAATTCAGCTAGCTGAACTCGGTGAGGCTTACTTCTCAATCAACAAACTTAGAACTATATTACAAAGCTTTACAAATTTCATGCAGGATTTGTTATAGATAAGAAATCCTCTCTTCTGGTATATTTCTGGTATAGTTGCCATATGAGATCCAGAAAGCATAATTGTGGGTGGTGGTGAAGGGGAGGATGCCAGCCTGCTCATTAACTGGACTTTTCATCTCAGTGCTCATGTGAATATGACTAAAATTAGGGAAATTTAAGATTCCTTCAGAATAGAAAAAGAAATCCATATAGGAAATATTCTTAATTTGAAAACTGTACGGGAAAACAAACCTTCCATTTGCTTTTTGTAAAGAAGTGCTAATTCACTTGACCAGATCAATATACTGCTTATTCAAGCAAATTGATTCTTGCAGACTCACATACTGGAATTATTTATATATTGCTTCCACCATACAGAATTGCAGCTAAATGCAAGCTCTGTTTCCCCAACAATTGTTCTGTGGTGGTTGTTGCAAAAAAAAAAGGGGGCTCAGAATTTATGTTGCAAAACATAAATAGTGTGAGCTACTCATAAAATATAAAATGATAAAATGGGTTTAAAAGGGCCCCAGTCTACAGATTGCTGAAAATGAAACTCATTCCTCTGATTAGCAGATTTACTATTTCAGTCAACTGTTGAGAAAAACAGTGAACTGATTGTACTGGAATTAATGGAGAGTTCAGAAGATAGTTTTCCAAACTTTCTCTTTTAGGACGATACCTATCATTATGTCTCACATAGCATTTGTTGACTTAATCAAAGCAGATTGAAAGGGACTTTCAGTGTTTTGTTACTAGTCTCTATCCATTTTAGATGGATAGATTTTGGATTAATAGACACCAGACAGATAGTTAGGACCATTTTGATGAACAATTGAGCTGCAACTTCCTAAACACGGTTTAGAGAAAGCAGGTGGCAAATGTATAAAATCATTATCCATTTCCCCCTAAATAAACTTAAAGAGCAGGAAAGGGAACAATCACATTGGCTATAAGAAAGAGAAATCAGTAGCGTGCCACTAGCTGGTAATTTCAAGTTTTTAAAAACTTTCAGAGTGAGTTTGAATAGATCTTTACATCTTAATCTTCTTTCAGCAAGGTAGGTATGTTAAGAATTTCAACTCTCGTGGCAATATTACCAGGAGAAATACAGTAAAAATCCTTGAACCAGACAAATCAAATGCATTTTGAACAGTTTTGTTTCAGAGAACAGCATGTTGTGTTTCATTATGTAATTATTTATTTATACAGGGTTTTTTGTTGTTGTTTTGTTTGGGTTTTTTCCTTCACTAAAACAACATACTAGAAAGTTAGAAATACAAATAAAAATAAACCAGCATAACAAAACAAGCACAATTTGGATTTGAACCTCCGACTCTTTTTTCTTCTTTCCTACCATTGCTACAGATAGTCCCTTCTCAAAGAACATTAAACACCGGAGTAGCTTTTGTATGTGCCCTGCTTCTATGAAAACCTATGAAAACCTATGAAAAACTATGAAGTTTTTCTATGAAAAACTATGAAGGGGCGTGCATAAGTGCACCAGCATGCCTACCGTCCCTGTCCTAATGTTCCCGCTTATCAGTACCCATCTTATGTATACAAACAATGTTTTATCTATGTATATTACCAACATGTACTTGACAAAATAAACAAATAAATAAATAAAACGATCCTAGGTAGCGGCAGATGTAAGGGTCTCCTGCTTGGGCAGGGGGTTGGACTAGATGACCTGCAAGGTCCCTTCCAACTCTGTTAATCTGTTAAGAAAAAACAGTGAATATCAAGATATGGTCCCATCTCTCCACTTGGGCCTTCCTTCCTTCCAACAAATTATGCCAAAGCTTCTGTCAGGCTGCCAGTTCTATCTGCCAGCCTTCAAAAGCAGAGCACACCCGGAAAGGCAATTCTCAGAACTGGATTAGGGCAATATTTGTTTGGGATTTCTTTCCAATGATTCCAGAAGCTCACTAAGCATATCCTTCAGAAGAAATGTTTTCAGATGCTTTCTGATTATCTTTTGCTCCCTCTTCCTCAGGCTCAAGCAACTCAATCCTGCCTAATTAATGTAAAATAATGGGGGGGCGGATTTGTTCACTTCCCAGCATAAATTATTGGGGACAACACACACATTTACATACCTGAAGGAGCGAAAGTCCTCCAGAATTTCTTACTTATGCTCCTACAGATAGTCCCTTCTGTAAAGGCAGAAAAATGTTAGCATTTACAATAAGTATTAGTGTTAATAATTAACTTTAACAGAATATTAGTATTTACAATAAAAGCAAATTGATAATTTAATGAGCAGGAATAAACATGTTAGTAGTGTAGATTCCCATTTCATTCTAAAAGCTAATCACATTTCTCCTACATAAAGAGTATGCTTAGTTACTACATAATTGTCTAATACTATCCCAGAGAGTTTGCTTACATATCACTCACATATCATTTGTAAATACTTGTCAATCATAGCAATAGCAATAGAACCTAGACTTATACACTGCTCCATAGTGTCTTACAGCGCTCCATAGTGTCTGTCTTACAGCAAATATATTGCCCCCAAGAATCTGGGTCCTCATTTTACTGACCTTTACTGATGGAAGGCTGAGTCAACCTTGAACCAGTCAGGATCAAAATCTAGGCTGTAGGCAGAATTAGCCTGCAATATTGCATTCTAACCACTGAGCCACCAGGGTTCTAATTGTTCCTTTTAAATCAAATTAAATATGACAAGTTATTAGTATATCCAAAATTCATTTCTTCTCGTGCAGGGTGTCCAATCTTGGCAACTTTAAAGACTTGTGAACTTCAACTACCAGAAATCTCCAGCCAGCCTGGCTGAGGAGTTGCCAAGGTTGGGCGCCTCTGTTCTAGTGGGATTTGGGTGTGATAGATTTTAGCGGGATTCAAGGAAGAGAAAATTAATTAATTAAGCAGTTTCTGTATTTCACAGTTTATTGGAACATATGTTTTTGTCCCCTTTTTAAAAATGTGCACAATTGCCTGCACAACCAATTCCAATTAGTATGTGTGCACACACAGAAATACCTATATACACATCCATTATAAAGCATAATAGAAAGAAAAAAATTAATAGTAAGAGAACAGAAACAAAAAAAAAAGATTGTTCATTTTTCTGAAACAAGGTGTTTAACCATGAAGTCCAGATCAGATTATTTAGACTTCTATCCTTTATTATTTAGACTGGCCAAGTGCCCAACTTTTCATTTTACTTTTATTGTTTGCTTTGATTCATTGGAGCCATCTGACCGTGTTTGCAATTTTTCATTTCCATTCAGTTAAGGTGGTCCTTCCTGTTAAAAAGATATCTCCTTCCTTAGCTGCCCTGTTTCCAGCTTCACATCAAGTGAATGTCAAATAGAATCTCAATCAGGAAATCCCAGCCATAAATATAACACTTATTACCACATAGGCAAATGTTTGTTTTTTTAAAAAAATGCTGTTACTTTTTCCTTGTTCTGCCAAAATCATCCTTGTTGACTTTCATGTTTAACCACTGTCGTAAACATATGCATAGTGTTCAGCCATCCAGGCTAATACTGGGTCCCCCATCACATTTCAAACCCACACTTCAGCTGTTGCAAAATGTGTAGATAAGTGTTTGAGGTAAACATTTACTAAGTACCTTGTTGCATAATAAAATTAAGCAGAGGCTATATTTCAGTGATAGAGCATCTATTTGGCATCTCCCAGAAAGCTTGAAAGGCCTTCTGCCTCAAACCTATCCCAACCTGACACTTTCCTTCCAGATTTCTCAGCTGGCCTGGTTGTATCTGAATGCATCAAGGATGGGAGGGTGGTTGGGGAAGCCAGCCCAGAGAGATGCTCCAAATCACTCATTATCAGGTTAGGTGAACCAAAATTCCGATTCCCTGGCATCTCTAACAAGGTCTTTTCCATGTCCTCCTACTACCCTCACCAAAAATAAACAATAAAACAAATAAACCTTGAAACCTAAACTGGCTTGTTCAAAGTGCACTTCCAAACCAAACTGAGGTCAGGTTCAGATCCAATCTCCCTCTCAATCTTACCTGTCCTTTGTCAGCCTTTTGTTCTTGGCAAGCTGTTGCTATTCCCTGTATCAAATAGCAATCACAAGGGAGAATGGATGAAGGATTAAGGTTACTTAGTTATGTAAACCAAAATGGTTAATTCTGAGCAAAAACCCAATGGAAGGTCATGACTTTTGGACTCTCGAGAATATGTTGTGAACACATGGCCTGGCAGCTTTCCCCCTCATATTGGGATATAGTCAATTACTGTGTCACTCCTTCTACTTCTGTATCTGCCCCCCCCCCCCCATTCTTACCCTTGTTAAATTTCTGAGCATGTACACACATTTCCAAATTGGGATGCAACTGGCCATTATATTTCTTTTCTAAAGACGTTCAGAGGGTCCATTTGGGCCCAGAAATATTTTTTAAAGCTAATGTTTTGTTTTACCCTGTTTCTGATTTCCATTTTTTTTCAAAGTAAAAGAATGTTTTCAAATAAAATGTCAGATAGGATAGGAAGATGTAAACAGAAAAGAGGGTCTGCAGGCATAGTGGAGTTCCTGAGCACCATTCTGGACATCCTGATTAAAACACAGAGATACTAAACTTGTTTTTCTGGTTTTGTTTTGTTTTTTCATTTTTTATAATGGTGAGAGTTGTTTATTTTTTTCTTTCTCATTGCTTTTTATACTCAATAAAAACAAATGTAATTTTAAAAATTAACACGGAGACTCACATGAAAAAACTAGGAATGCCTGGAGATGCTGCCTACTTCATAAAAATTATGAGGTGCTTCCTGTTCTGGTCTTTCTTTTGCATTAAGCAAAAGAAATAAAAAGGGACATGGAACTGAAACTTTTTAGATGAAAAAAAATAGAACCAACCAATTCAGTGCTTCTGTGCCAAACATGTGCTCTTGATATTTATACTATTTCACAGTTACTCTTGAAAGCAAAAGCAAAGAAAAACAAAACAAAAAATACTTTTATTGAATGTTAACAATATTGATTTTTTGAGAATTCATACATTGATAATAACAGAAATTTGAAAACATTAAGATTAACTTCACTGTTAGTTGTGCTTTCAGAAATGATCCTAAGAGATCTGGAATGATGCCAGATGGAGGGTTTCTAATGTTACTAATCAAAATATATTAAACAGAAGTTTCTTTTTTTAACATATTTCTGTGGAAAGAAAATAAACCAAAGAATGGAGGGGAGGGGAGCGGAGGGAGGGAGGGAGGAAGGAAGGAAGGAAGGAAGGAAGGAAGGAAGGAAGGAAGGAAGGAAGGAAGGGAACATCTTTGTTTGAACCATTCATAGGTATACTTCACTTAGCAGAGAGAGTTAGAAGAGTGGTGGCTCAGTGGCTAAATGATGCTGGAGATGGTCTCTGCTCCAGCGGTTCAAGTTCTAGCACTGCATGGTGAGATGAGCTCCCATCACTCATCTCAGCTTCTGCTCACCTAGTAGTTTGGAAGAATGTTCTATGCAAGTAGACAAATAGGTACTACTTCGATGGGGAGACAAGTTGGTGCTCTGTGCAGGCAGTCAGGTTCCTGCCAGCTCTGAACCTTCCCGATTGCAATGCCCATTTGTGAGGCAGCTCTGGGAAAGGAAGTGGCGCCTTGGATGATACTGCAAGAAGAGTTGCTTTATTTCTGGTGTGAAGCCAGCTCACCTTCCTGTGGCGCACTGTGGGAAGCGTGCAAGCATGTACCTGACAGAGCTGGTAAACAGGCAGACAAACTATTACTCTGCAATAGCATTGTAGTCTCCTGGCTAATGTAACAATGCCATAACATTCACTGAGTGGAATTTCAGGCATCTGTCTTACCTTTGCTCCAGGGTAACTGGGATACACCAGTTACTCTTATTGATATATGGCTGAAAATGATTATCATTCCCTTGGTCTCAGGAATAGAGATGCCTTCTGATGTTTTAATGGCCTGTTGTATGTATGATTTAGAGAAGAATGGTTCAGCTTTCTTGTAATCATGGGAACTTGATAAAATTGCCTTATTAGTTAATTGTCACTTGTGCCTCTCTCATATAAATGGTGTCATCTTTCCAAAACCCCGTGCATATATTGGAAACTGCATGACAAAATGTGTGCTGCAACAACATTTGGAAACTGCTGTAGGTGTGTTTGTGGGATCTCTTGTATGTTAGCCCATACATTTGTACTACTGGAATAATGAACCTTTAGGAGCAAGCCCCTAATTTAATTGGATAATCTATTCTATATTAGAAAATGAACATGTTTTACTTTGCATGCACTAAAATTGTTAAACCCAATAGCAAAAAAGAAAAAAAGGCCACCCACCTCTGTATTTAAATTGGTCTCTGGCAGTCCTCAGGGGGCAGCCAAATCAAGCCAGTTCTTGGAAATTAATAAAACAACAAACCCCCTATTTTCACAAGAATCTGTCCTTGATTAAAACTGAAAACATGGCAAGAAGAAAGGAACCAACTGTTCAGTGAAGAGTGGATAAAGATAAATGTTTTAAAAGTTCTATTTGTTCAGGCCATGATAGAGAACTTTACAAAGACAATGGCAAAATTCTACTGCTGTACACACCATGGATTTTAGTACATGCTTGTATATGTTATGAATTACAAATAAAACTCTGTTGTGCTGTACTTACAAACTATAGTACAGAACTCAAGAATGTATCCATACAGTATGTTCTTACATATATGTACAATTAACTCTGTTGCAATGATTTCCAAATGGCAGGTCAGAGTACACCTTTTAGTCAGAGATTTGCTATTAATAGTATGGGGAGAGTGATAGGAATCCCCCTACTTTTTGTTTATTTTGATTGTTTGCTTATATTTATAGCCTATCGCAAAAGCTGGAGTAAGAAGAAATTTGAGCATTATTAGAATCTGCAGCAACAATCCTATCAAGATAGTGATAACATGGCAAATGGTTAAATCCCAAAGTTGCAAAATTCATGCTCCAATAATCAGCATATTGATGCTCTTGCACTTTTCCTTGTATTTGGAACTCTATTTGGGTACACATTTGGATGTAAAACAATCAATTTGAATAAAGTGAATTTCAAACCTAGTTATACCAGGCCTTGTGATTCAGTAGAGTTGAAAGATCTGTCTTAATTTGTGGATTTTCTTGTTTTTTTATAAGCATGTTCTTTGTATCATCTGGCCTAATGAAGAGTTCTGAAGAACTCAAAACTTTGACACTCCTTTGTATTTTTAAAAAATTGTTCCTGATAAAGGTACTGCCAGACTATGTTTTTCCCCTTTGTGGACCTTTGTGGACCATCAAGGCTCTGCTTGCATTCTTATGTGATTCTATTAGTATTGCCATGCAATGATGACCATTTCCATTGGCACTATGCCATCAATATTATTATATTGTCAATCCATGTGATTTTTCCTGACAAAATTCAACAACAGTTTACCATTGCCATCTCTCATGCAGTATGAAATGATGCCATTGCAACTGTCACCAAAGTGATTACTCCTAGCTTCTTCCTATAATCACTGCTGCCAAATATATGTTCCCGTTTGCTTTAGTGGACAGTTGCAGGTATTCTTCATTTATCCCTCCCTGAAATACACATACCAACACATACAATGAAGCAAATGAAGCTTTGAGGTTTTTTTTTAGAACAACGCTAGTCTATAAAACAGGACCAGCAACTAAAAAACATTACCTGTGAACCCTGATTCTTTTGTCTTAGCTTGAGGCTCCATTAAAAGATGTTGGTGATACGTGAATATCTGAGGACAAAAATTCACATCCCATATGCACAGCATCACTGGTGAGATTTAGATTTATCTGCATTTGTTAATTGTTATGCTCACCAGTAACTCAACACTGCTTATTTTTTGTTTGGGTTCATAGAATAGAATAGAATAGAATAGAATAGAATAGAATAGAATAGAATAGAATAGAATAGAATAGAATAGAATTGAATTGAATTGAATTGAATTGAATTGAATTTTATTGGCCAAGTGATTGGACACACAAGGAATTTGTCTTGGTGCACATGCTCTCAGTGTACATAAAAGAAAAGATATATTCATCAAGAATCATAAGGTACAACACTTAATGATAGTCAGGGTACAAATAAGCAATCAAATCATATTAGGAACCAGTCAATATAAATCGTAAGGATACAAGCAACAAAGTTACAGTCATACAATCATAAGTGGGAGGAGATGGGTGATAGGAACAATGAGAAGACTAATACTAATGCAGACTTAGTGAATAGTTTGATAGTGGTGAAGGAATTATTTGTTTAGCAGAGTGATGGCGTTCGGGAAAAAACTGTTCTTGTGTCTAGTTGTTCTGGTGTGCAGTGCTCTATAGCGTCGTTTTGAGGGTAGGAGTTGAAGCAGTTTGTGTCCAGGATGTGAGGTGTCTGTAATATGTATTTCTATTTTTCCCAGTTTCATCCATCCTGTTCCTTTAATAAAGCATCCAGATCTACATACACGGTCGGTTTTATTGGAGGATAGGTGGGTTTAGCTGCATGTCAAGCTGCACAAAGAGTAAGGTGTATCGAGGACAGAACAAGGAATGTGTAACAAAGCCATTACACAAAGAACAGAAAAGTGAGCATGCTACACTTTCTTATTGTCACAGTGTAGGTTGTACACCTCACAGTGTAGTGAGGTTATCCATATTGTAACTCAGAATAACTTCTCATCTTCATCTAGCAGTATTCCAGACATCTCTTCCATCATTTCATCTCTTGGAAGTCCTCATTAAACCAGTGTTATCCCTGAGACCTCCCTGGGAATAGCTAAATGGAAGAGGTTGTTCAACAGTAATCACATCAAGAGGCTTAGCTATTTTCATATTCCAGGCATTGACCAGATTCTTAATTGAATTGCCCAACAGATGGTTGAGAAGTTGCTCAAATGCCTTTTAGAAACCATCTGGATCCATTGGATGATGCCTGGTCTTTGGTAGCCAATAGTTGCATCTGACCAGGAAATGATCCAGATGCCTAAATTATTTCCACATCTATTTCATATGCTACCCACACCCACAAAACACCCACTCACAAAATCAGGTCTATAAGCTATACAGCTATGTGTGTTAGACAAAATATGACTTGGGACAAATTAATGGTTGTCATGGAAGCCCTTGCTAAACATGACCCCAAGAAATAGAGTTTGAAGTTACCCAGAACAAGGCACCTGGGAAACTCCACTACTTAACTTCAGCTCAGAAAAGAATCATGTTGTACTCAGTGCTACTATATAAAGATCCCTAACTTCTCTCTCTTTCCCAATTTAACACAAAGGCATTCACACTCCATCTATCCTGGAGTGGAAATCGTGGTCACAAGAAAAGGCTCTTACATGACCATCACTCTCTATCCATCCTTAGGGTTCAAGGTTGCCAATCAAGCATATGCTTCCAATAGATAAAGGGAATAAGGGTGGATCATGATCAGAGGTGGTACTCTGTCGGTTCGGACTGGTTCAGGCGAACTGGTAGTAGCATCCTATAGATGGGCCTGCCCACCCGCCACCTGCCCCAGTGCTATGCCATCCTATTTAGGCACATTTTGAAGCCGTGCGCATGCGTGCAAACCATGCACACGAGTAAAGTGCATGCGCAGAAGGCCGTGCGCATGCACGCGCGCTGACATTTGCAAACAGGTAGGGAAGGTAAGTGAATATCACCTCTGATCATGATGAACTTAAAGAGGTCTTTGGCCAGATTTTGAAGAGGCAACAACATCAATCTGTTTCATTATTTTCATTTTAATGTTAGTTCCATAAGTAATGCCAGCATATTTTGAGATAAAGAGAGCCTCATAAAACAGCAGTTTAACCTAAGAGTTTGAACTCCTGGTGGAACTGAAAACCATCCATTCTCTGCCTTTTTAAGCTTCTACAGGGAGTTCCTAACTCTTTGTGAAAAATATGAGGCTGAGGGTGTTCCTAAACTCAAGGCAGTAATAGAAGAACAGAGAAATACTTTGCTAGATCCTAGGAAAATGTGTGTTTTTTCTTGGTCAAATTGAAGAAAAATCTGAACAGAAGATGATTCAAGCATTAATTGCCTGAATGTAAACTATTCCCATATGAATTTCTTATCTTGAAAGAATCCTTTTCCTTCTTTCTATCCATCATCTTCCATTTTTGAGCCCTTATTCCTGCATGTAACATACTTCTCTGCATACAGTTATTTAACATTTACTTATTATTGAAATACTTACCAATATCCTTTAGTCTGTGTAATTGAAACAGTGTGGCATTATCTAGTATGTCTAAGTCTGTAGTGTCAGGCTGAGGGTCACTTACAGTGGGAGGAGGAGGGAAGGAAACTATTCTCTTAACTATACACCAACAGGTACCTCAGAGCCAACAGGGGCAGGGCTTTTATTCTATCCTTTTGGTAGTCCCCAAAACCTCGGGGGGGGGATGGAGGGCAATTCTGGTCCTTAAGAGTCTGAACCAGTACATTAAATATAGACGGTTCAGGGTGCATTCCTTGCAGTCTATTCTGGGGTGCATTCACCAGGGGGAATATCTCGCATCCGTGGACCTGACTGAAGCCTATCTGCACATACCGATTAACCATCTTCATCGACAGTACCTTCAGTTCTGTTATGCAGGTAGACACTTTCAGTATAGGGCCCTTCCCTTTGACCTTTCCTCAGCCCCCAGGGTATTCACCAAAATCCTAGGAGCCTTAGTGGCTCATCTTCGGTCCATGCTCATGCATGTCCAATGTTACCTGGATGTCAAGGCATCTGTCTCAATCACAGGCTGGATACTGAGGGAGAGAAGCTGAACAATCGCCCCCTAAAAGCGAAGCCGTGCAATTGACTGCTGCGGTGGAATGAAGTCCAACTCTTCCCGGCCAGATAGAGGGCAGATGATCGCACGCCCTTGCAGCGGCAATAGAAGCAGCAAGATGAGGAAGTGGGTGGGGGAGGCCCCCTGTGGTCTGGTCACCCGAGAGCTAAGTTTCCTGTGACAGCACTGAGCAATGTCCGATCAAGCGCCCCGAACCTCTCAACTGGCCAATCAAAGCCAGGAGAAGGGAGCCAATGGTCCTTAGACCACTGCTGCGCTGCTTAATAGCATGGAGCCGAAAGGCCCCTGACAAGAAAGTGCCTTGGAAAGTCCGGTGAGCATGAAGCTTGAGTGGCAGACCAGGCTGCAGCCCCTTTCAGTCAATGCCATGGAGGCACGGCAGTCAGACTGCCTTGGCTGGAGCCGAAGCCCCTCAGTCGCACTCCTCCCGATTTAGCTTCGATGAAGCTGAAGACATCGGGAAAAAAACAACTCACGCCTGTCCATGCCAATATGACAATTTGCAATAGATGAAAACAGCAAACAGTGAAGAGCCAATGTAAGCCACGTCTGTCCAGTCTGAGGACCGAGTCGAAGCTGGATTGTACTGGCAAGGCGGATCCTGTCAAAATTGTCAGACTCGGTCCTTATTCTGAATGGACGAGGAAAACCCATCCTGAGTGGTAGCTCCACCCACAATGGAGAAGCAATGGAGAGAAGAATGCATGATGAAATGCACTGAAATATTTGAACTCTTTTTTTATATACTAAGAAGAGCTCCTATGTTGGTGTACAAAAAAAAAAAAAAAAAAAAAAACAATGTATGATAGCTGCAATTCTGCACCTTGTCACTTGGCTCAAGCTTCAGAATAAACTATGATTTATGCCTGAATAGACAGTCATAGGATCGCTCTGAAAAACAATGCAAATTAGCAGCAGCACAATAATTAAAGTATACAGAAAAATCAATCTCATATTAAAAGCCATTAAACCAGAACCAAAACAATTTTATAGTCTGCCAAAAACTGACTCACATGGATGTTCTTCCTTTTACTTAATGATGTCCATAAAGGCCGTAACTGAGAAGAAGAAAAAAAGATTCCATGATTATCTTTTTATATGACCTAACAGTCTTCTAAAGAGGATTTTTACATCTTCACTATGTTTTAATAGAATATATTAAAAGAGAGAGGCAAAATTAAAATATACAAAACTTCTATAATGATACAAAGTTTTGCCTAAGGAATCTGCTATTCTAGCTACAATGCTTCATTGCTTTTCATCTAAAGTGATACTGAGCTGCTGCTGTTTTCTGAAATAGCCAGAAAAAAAATAGCTGAGATGATGCCAGTCCTTAATAGTTGATGCTCATTTATATACTTGAGTAATTCCACTAAGTAATATAGGACTTACTTGCAAATTAAGTAATTGTATCAGGGTGGGTTCCTCCCCTTTCGCACTGTTTCTATAGAACCGGTAGCAAACTGCTGGTGACATCATGGTGATGTCACGAAACCGGTTCTGTCCGTGGGCGCCACCATCTCTTTTTTTGAATTTTTTTTGAATTTTTTTTTTGAATTTTTTGAATTTATTTTTTTCTTCTGAGCATGCACAGAAACTGAGTTCCGGCATTGTGCATGCGGTCACCATCTTTTTTTCGGCTTTCTTTTTTTTTTTTTTTGAATTTTTTGAATTTTATTATTTTCTTCTGAGCATGTGCAGAAGCCGAATTTCCATCTTGTTTTCTGCTTTTTTAAAAAAATTATTTTTTAAAAAAAATTTCAACTTTTTCATTACTGCGTATGCATGCACGCATACGTATGCATGCACGCAAAGCACGACCATGCGGCTCGGGAGGGAGCAAACCGGCAGCGAGGTAACTTGGAACCCACCCCTGAATTGTATCTATTTGTATTCCACTGCAGTCAAAAATACTCTCTATAATTCCTCTGTACCAGTGTATACATTTAAAATTATTGGTAAAAAATAATATAAAACCAATGATCAAATGCTAATAATCACACAATAATCAGTCTAATTGCATCAACTTATCTTCCCCAAATGTAGCTGAAACAAATCAATTTTAATATCATTAAGAAACTCAATAGAATGGTGGCAAATTGAATGGAAGAGGCTGTTCCAGAGTAAATGTACACCCACAAAAAAAGCACACATAGGAGCCTCCAGGCAGGTTATCTCATGAAATTGAAGGGTTGTGACCAGGTTCTTCCAGGAAATTCAAATTGGCTGAGCCAAAATTGGGTAGAAAAGCTGTTCCTGCAAGTGTATCTGTTCTAAGCCAAGGAGAGCAAAAGCAGAATGTTGAGCTGCCCTTGGAAACCAACCAGGAGCCAGCACAGGACATGAAGCTCAGATGTATTATGTTGTGAGTATCCACCAACATGCAAACTGCTGCATTTTGGACCAAGCAATAGTCTCCCAATGCAATCTCATGTAGAACACATTGCATTAGGCCAGTGTTTCCCAAACTTTTGACATATGTGTACGCCTTCTATAATTTTTGTAACGCTGAGTACCCCTCATAAAAAACATATGCTTTAATAAAAATCAAAATATATTTATTTTTTCTAATGATTGCTACTACAATCATTACTTTCTTTCGGTTTAGTAGTTCCAGATTTCAACCAGCGATCCATAATCTCTGCTAGGGATAAAAATTGTATTTTATAAAAATAATCAAAATCAGTGGAACTTACTAAAGCACGATAACAGGCGCCCGGAACTAACTATTAAAGAAGTAAGTTGTCTCTGTAACGAAGTGCAGTATATTCACGCCGTGTCACGCCTCAGAAGACTGTCTAACCGTTAGATAACACTGCAATTCTCCGGCGTTTAAACAGCTCCGCGGCTCAAAGTCAACTGTTAATGTTCCCGCAGTTTAAAAATGGCCGAACCCGAGCTGCGCGAAGGATGCGCAGAAGTTTCCGCCATAATGAGTTGCGATACGATGTACAATGGCCCCAGTTCCCATGTAAAAACTGCGATACGCGCCTATTTCTTTCCTTGTTCTGTGGGCGCAGCTAAGCACGGTGCAGTGGATATTCCCACGTGATCCCCACCGAACTCCGGTGCAACGCGTACCCCCACCAAACTCTTCCCGTACCCCTGGGGGTACGCGTACCACACTTTGGGAAACACTGCATTAGGCCAAGCATGTAGTGATGAGAGGTTGGATTAATGTTGCAAGGTTCTCTCACTCCTGGTAAGGTTACAAGCAGAATAACAATAAAAAAAATCTAACTGCTGTTTTTATTAAATGTCAGATATGATCACTGAAATCTGAATAGTTGGAATGTCCTAAGCAACCAGGCTAATACATACATGAATTAAATGTATATGACATAAGGATTTTTTTTGCTTTTGTTTCCATAGAATAAATGTTTAATCAGTTCAATATTAAACAACTTGTAAATATAACTAGATTCTGAAAGATAAACTTCACATATTACAGCTAAGGATTTGGATGGAGCTTTATGTGAATCCAGAACTTGTGGACTACAGTACAGGCCACTGATTGTGACTTAAGACAATATGCAAACCAGGGGTGGGTTCTAATTTACCTCGCTGCCGGTTCGTTTCCTCCCATGCCGCATGGCCATGCCGTATGGCTGCGCGCATGCGCAGTGCCAAAAAATTCAAAAAAATCCCCCCCCAAAAAAACAAGCCAAAAACAAGATGGCGATGCATGCACAGTGCCGGAAACTCGGCTTCTGTGCATGCGCAGAAGAAAAAAAACCTGGAAAATTTTTCAAAAAAAAAATCCAAAAAGAAAAAATCCAAAAAAAAGATGACGGCGTCCACAGACCGGCACCGACAGAACCAGTTCCGTGACATCACCATGATGTCACCAGTGGTTTGCTACCAGTTCTACAGAACAGGTGCAAACTGGGAGGAACCCACCTCTAATGCAAACTGGCTTTTAAAAACTCAGGGTTGAGTGTGAATATGCAACCCACTTACTATTGCTTATTCAAAAAAACTACAGTTTAACATAACCATAAATTTAGCCACAAAATATATAAACCTCAACTTACCTAATACCTTCCATAGGAAATATCATTTGTACCTCATTGGGGATACATATATTTAGTTCATATTTTTACATCTATCCTATACACCTAAATGTGAATGATATTTTAATGAACAACATATCATAAAACAGATAAACAAGGCATTAGAATTTAGAAAAAAAATCAGACAACAAATTGTGTCCATGGGCTTGTGTCTAAGTGCAGTATACACAGGAAAAGATATTAGTAGGTCTGAATAATGTATTATTTAGGGGATATGTAAGATAGATAGATAGATAGATAGATAGATAGATAGAGAGAGAGAGAGAGAGAGAGAGAGAGAGAGAGAGAGAGAGAGAGAGAGAGAGAGAGAGAGAGAGAGAGAGATTTACAGCATATCCAGTCTTTTCCTATTTCATATTGGCAGCAGTTTCTAAATGATGATATAGGAGGTCAACAAGTTTCAGTCATGTAAAGCACAGATCTAAAGATGAAGTTCCATGTTTTTGAGAAATGAGTGTTGAATTACTCTATGAATACCATCTTTTCCCTCCCTCCCTCCCTCCCTCCCTCCCCCCCTCTCTCTCTTGCTTAGTCAGAATCCAAGAATTGATATAAACAGAAATATCTAACTTCTGTTCATAAAGGTGATGTGAATCATGGAGCACCTGTTGAGTCTAAGCTAAGAAATAAAAGTTGATTGTCCTCCTTCCTAATACTGTATATTTACCATGGGGAGAAAAAAGGACTTTTTTCCCTACCCAACTTAATTAAACACAAAACACCAGCAGTTGTTTCATTTCAGTTAATCCTATTTTGTGGATCCACTCATTTGTTCTTTGCAAAATACAGATTATGAATGAGGGCAATCTGTGAACCAGACAATTTTGGCTTAGTCAGCAAATCATACTTAAAATGAGCCATGGCTTAGTTGGAAAACAGGGAGGAATATAAATCCAATGTATAAATATTCATATCAAATCACAATCAAATTATTATTTCATTCTTACCATTCCACCCAAAAAACATGTAACAATCTAATAAGGGGAGGGGGGGAACATGATTGAAACCTTTAAATACATTGTGAATAAGGTTCTAGAAGGCAGTATTTTCTATAAATACGCAAATGTAAGCAAAATACGGGGGCATAACCTCAAACTGTCAGGAGATATGTTCAAAAGTAATATCAGAACGTATTACTTCATAGAAAGAGTAGTGAAAGCTTGGAACTAACTTCCAGCAGATTTGAGGGATCAATAATCAGTAATTGAATTTAAATATGTTGGTGATAAACACATATCCATCGTCTGACAAAAATAAAAAAACATTAATAAAATATAAAAATAATAATAAAAAATAATAATAAAAAAACTAAAAAATTAAAAAGAAAACAGAAAACAAACTCAGATAAACAAGGGCAAACTTGATGGACCACTAGGTCTGTTTCTGCAGTCGATTTTCTATGTTTCTATAAGCAGTGTTTCATGACTGATGTCCAGAGATATCCTTTGACATCATGACTAGGTATTCCCATTCTTTTTTTTTGTTATATGTTTTTTATTTTATTTTTATATATACATCAACATAAATACATGAACAGTGTGGCATCTAGGTATCATTCATTTTGATACAAATAACAATACTAATATCAATAATATTTGTTACATTAATTAAGCTTATATACTCCTAGTATTAATACTTCTTATTTGTAGTAAGATACTAAACCTTCATTATTTAATTATTCAGTATTTCAATGTATGTTCTAATGCCAATTACAACTTTGTTTAAGCATGCACAATACTACTATCTTTCAATCTCTAATCTTTCCATTTAATTCTTTCATTTATTCTATTTAATCAGGCCATCCTTACTCATCCTAGTATAGTACACATATTCCCATTCTTTCTTGAAGTGACAGACAAGTCCATTTCACACAATTCTGTAGAGAAGGGAACAAGAGAGAAATGACTTATTTGCAACAGCCAATGGTTATATGCCAAGCAGCAGAAAAGCCCTACAAATCAAAGGATGATAGGAAGCTGCCCTCAACTCACTCCACTAAGTTCAGTATTGTCTACAATGCTGTCAGCTGTTTTTCAGGGTCTGAATCTAAGATCTTTGATAGGTAAAACATGTGCTGTCTCACCAACTATAATTTTCACTACTGAACCAACGTTCAATCAATCTACGAGGAGGAAAGTGAAACCTTGATACAATTCTAATACTAAAGACTTCTAATAAGGAACCTGATACTTTGCAAGCTGCACTGGTTGCCAATTGGTTTCTGGGTGCAATGCAAGGTACCAGTTGTTATCTTGGAAACCCTTCATGACATGGGGACCAGCTATCTGAGGGATCACTCATTTCCAGTTACCTCTGCCCATCCAGTTCAGTTCAGCAGAGTGGATGCAATCTGGGTTCCATCAATCAAAGAACATCATCTTGCAGGACCCAGGAAGAACACCTATTCTGCTGTAATTCCTGCCCTCTGGAATGGTATCTCTCCCCTCATCACACACACACACACACACACACACACACACATTTTAATTTTGTGTGGCTCCCACCCACCAGGAAATTATTGAAGCTCTGGCCATTGTTCCAGGTCTTGGAGACATGGTGATTGTGGAGCCTCCTTCTTGTTTTGCTTTGCTGTGTTTTATTTTTATCTGTTTTGCATTTTGCTCTTCTGGTCAATTGCATTTCTTTTAACACTTTGGGTTATCAGCGGTAAGCTGCCCAGAGTCATTTAGGAGTGGGTGGCCTATAACTTAAATAAAACTTTAAAAATAAAACATTTGAGATTCAATTATCTTCTCACCTATTCCAAGGGATTCAACAGACATTGCCCTAAGTGACTTCAGATTGAAATCTCTGAAAAGTTATCATAGGCATTTGTTAGGCTAGCAAATCAAAAGAGCTAACACTGACTGGGATCAAATGCCAAGCCAAGTACCAACTAATCAATGTTGGTCAAAGGTGAAGGCCAGAGAAAGGAGCCAGAGAGAGTTGCATAAAAGTTAAGCAAAGTTTAGTGAACGGTGAAACTGATAAAGCAACATTTTAAATTTCTTTTCTATGAAATGTTCTTTCTTTCACCTAGAACTGAAACAGGGTCTTCAGGCCTACCTGAAAGAGAATCTTATAGAAGTTCTATTTCACTTGCCTTTCTGAGGTTTTCAGATACTGGCAGATACCCCACCCCACCCCAATGTGGTTCATATGCATCTCTAGTGAATGGTCCTGATGAATGTGTGTTCAAGTAGCTCTGAATCCAAACTGTTCTGGTAAAAGGAGGTTGAAAGCAGCTTGTTTTCTGCACAATGACTTCACCTCAAAGTCATTTTTCCCTCTGCAGCAATCGTGCCATGTGCAATCCTTCCCTCTTTCATTCACCAAAGCTCTCTCTCAGTTTCTGGAAATAATTTGTGGTTTGGAAGGGCCCTCATCAGTTTCAAAGAAGTTCAGATTTTTCATAAGAGACCAGACCACTGGTCCATCTAGTCTGGTGTCTTGTCTCCAGCCATGTCCCACAGCTAAAGTTTCAGAGAAAAATGAAGTACCCAAATAATCACCATTATAACACCAGGCTTTACTTAGTAAACTCAGCCTGGCTGACTTTTACTATTCTGCCTTCTCTGCAATAGATTCTCATGGACCTTTCTGGAAAGCAACCAAAGAAAGCAACTGAATGGCAAGTGGGCAACCCCTCACAAACTTCAGAAAAACACATTCTCTCTAAATGTTAATGTGTACCAAGAGAAGGATATGTATTCCTCAATGCAGCTTAGCCACTTTCAACACTGGTTTGGCTCCTTTTTTTCTGCCAGACCCAAAAAAAATCTGGCAGTAAAAACTTCCCAGTAATAGAACAGAAGCTGCAGAGGACGTACTGACATTTTTTGTCTAACTCAGGATTTGGGGAAAGAGGTACAGCTCAGGGATCCAGCCAGGAGTGAGCCACTGGTGACGTCACGATGACATCACCAAACTGGATCGGTCGGTGCCGGTCCATGGGCGCCGCCATCATTTTAAAAAAAATGTTTCTAATTTTTTTCCAATTTTTTTTCTTCTGCACATGCGCAGAAGCCGAGTTTCCGGCACTGTGCATGCGGTCACCATTTTGTTTTCGGTGGGTTTTTTTTTAAAAAATGGGGGGGTTTTGTATGAGGAGCAGCCACGCGGCGCGGGAGGAAGTGAACCGGCAGTGAGGTAAGTTGGAACCCACTCCTGGATCCAGCACAGTCTTTGCCTACAGAAAGTCTCTGATTCAATCTATGGAATGTCTGGGAAGCAATGGATCAAAAACCCTAAACTATTGTTTCTCCACCTCAGTTACTTTAAAATGTGTAGACTTCAACTCCCATAATTCCTCAGCCAGCCCAGGTATAGCTTGGGAATTCTGGGAATTGAAGTTTACCTATTTTAAATTAGCTGAGCTTGAGAAACACTGCCCTAGGGAGCTGCTGCCAATCAAGTTAGAAAATGATAGCTTAGAAGGGCTGGCAGTCTGAATCAGTGTAGATCAGTTTGCTTTGCTCCCTTAGGCTGAAAATAATAACCACAACAACATGCCTTGATCCTCATACTATAAAGCACTGCAGTTTAGTTTTTAGAACTTCGGAATAATTAATATATTCCAATCAAATAGAATTCCAATGTAGCAGAACAGGCAAATTTTTAGATCAGTTCCCATTGGCCACAATTATAAAAGCCAAGGAATTGGCTTTTGCAGAAGTAGGAATTGCAGAAGTTATAGGCCAAGGCACTTGAATAACACTGATTTGTCTACATCTTGAGTGAGGGCAAGGTGATAGTTACACAAAAGCAAGTGAAAACTATAGTTGACAGACTTACACTCCATTATTGTGAGAACATACTGTCTCCATACTATGTTCATGTGATAAAAAGTCATCCCGTTCTTGACTCAAAATAGGATATTTAAGTAGGTGAGACTTTACTATAACCTTTGAACCATATCAATTGCAGCACCCCATTGTTTGACATGAAAATGGAGCATAATGAGAGAGAAGATAGGAATAGGACGGAGGAAGGAAAGGACCCCGAAGAACAAAAAAGCTGTACGATGTTTAAAATGTTGTCAAGATGGCTTTCAAACAGAATAATAGGTTAAAATGGCACCTGATCCTGGAAGACTGGAACAGGAAAGATGGAGACAGCTGATTCTAATAGGAAAAAAAATTATATCTAATGACAAAATACAAGAGAAGGCCCATTTGGGAGATAAGCTGAAAATAAACTGTTATTTGGTGTAGGAGACTGCATAGCCCGGGGGTGTCAAACTCGATTTCATTGAGGGCCACATCAGAGTTGTGTTTGACCTTAGAGGGCTGGGTTGGGCGTGGCAAGGGTGGGCGTGGCCCACTCAACATCACTTGGGGGAGCCTGTGGTGGCCCGAGCGCTCTGCCACAAAAACGGGCTCCTGAGCTCCGTTTTCAGCTGTGACAGCCTCCTGCAACCATTTGCCAACAAAAACGAAGCTTGGGAGGGCTGCACACGGCTCTCCCAAGCTCCGTTTTTGCTGGCAGAGGCACCATGGGCCTGTCTTTTGCTGTTTCCAGGGCGGCCCTGCGGGCCAGATCTAAAAACCACCCACGGGCCAGATTCAGGCCTTCAGTTTGACACCCCTGGCATAGCCTATTCACTCATTCCTGCAGTTCAGGTGTTAGGAAATAGCAAGATCTGACATGTGGGTGACACAGGCTTTCCCCCTAAGAAAACCGAAAACACAACAAGGAATCACTTCCAAACCAACCAAGCTCAAATGCCTAAAGAGAAGAATCCAAGATCGTACAAAGGGAGTGGTCCATCTGACTTTTCCCCGAGCATCACTTGATGAAATGGCCTTTTAAAATTCGTCAAGAAATTTGCTAATAGAGAAATTAAGTGGATTTAGAATGAATAGAATAGAATAACAGAGTTGGAAGGCACCTTGGAGGTCTTCTAGTCCAACCCCCTGCTTAGGCAGGAAACCCTACACCACTTCAGACAAATGGTTATCCAACATCTTCATAAAAACTTCCAGTGTTGGAGCATTCACAACTTCTGGAGGCAAATCGTTCCATGATTAATTGTTCTAACTGTCAGGAAATTTTTCCTTAGTTCTAGGTTGGTTTTCTCTTTGATTAACTTTCCTCCATTGCTTCTTGTTCTGCCCTCAGGTGCTTTGGAGAATAGCTTGACTCCCTCTTCTTTGTGGCAGCCCCTGAGATATTGGAACACTGCTATCATGTCTCCCCTGGTCCTTCTTTTCATTAAACTAGACATACCCAGTTCCTGCAACCGTTCTTCATATGTTTTAGCCTCCAGTCCCCTAATCATTTTTGTTGCTCTTCTCTGCACTCTTTCTAGAGTCTCAACATCCTTTTTGCATCGTGGCGACCAAAACTGAATGCAGTATTCCAAGTGTGGTCTTACCAAGGCATTATAAAGTGAAGCAGAATTCCCTTTTTAGAAATAACAAATATCCGATGGGGGGGAGTTATTATTTACAGGGTGGCAAGCCAGTGAGTAAGGCTATAGACATGGAATCTCATACCAAAGATTTCATACTTGGACATCTCACACTAAAGAAATGCAAAAATAGTACAAACCCCCTATGAGCTTTTCCCAAATGTTCTTCTTTGAAAGAGTTTTCAATTATTTTTTCATGAAGCTAAATGAAAACACTACTTAACTAAATTCCTTAGATTTTTAAATAACCCTCTTGATAATTGTCAGTCCATTTTAATAGACTTAAACAGTAAAGAGAGATATAAAACGTTAGAAAAAAGAATGTGGAATCCTGAACACTTCTAGAAGATTAGATCATTAAACCTTCCTCTTTAGAGCTAAACTAATTGACAGGAAGACCCATACTTCTACACTGTAACCTAATCACTTTGCTAAAAGTGGACATCAGCACCAGCTATGAAATTGGCCAGTGTTTTCAGTTGTTATAATCATTAAGCTAATGATACAATCATGCCTTATGCTACATCCTAATGTGCTTTGTTTTTGTTTTGTTATGTTCTAATGCTTTGAAAAGCACAGTTTCTGGCTTGGAAAGGAAAGAAAATAAAACCCTGAATTTAAAAAAAGGCCACTAAGCATAATAAAAACAGTTGTACTACTTATTTCACACACACACACACACACACACCTACCTACAAAAAATAAAAATCCCCTTCTCACTCTTGTGGGTGGTATGTGTCGTCAATCTTGGTCCTCTACTAGAGGCCTGGGAATTTGTTCTGCACAGGACCTTAGCTGTTCCTAGCACTGCACTCTTTTGGACAGAGAGGTCTGATGTCATTCCTCAGATCAGTTGGGGCCACTTTCCCAGCTTAGGAGCCACAGCTCCTACTGCTCCTACTACCTCTGGGCTATTTTGGCCTTTACTTTGCACATCCTCTCCAGTTCTTCCTTCAGACCCTGGTATTTCTCCCATTTCTTATATTCCTTCTTCCTGGTATTGCTGTCACTTGGCACTGCTACATCTATCACCCTTGCTTCTTATCAACTACTACAATGTCTGGTTGATTGGCTAGATGAGCCGAGGTGGCGCAGCAGTTAGAGGCAGTACTGCAGGCCACTTTAGCTGACTGTGATCCGCAGGTCAGCGGTTCAAATCTCACCGGCTCAAGGTTGACTCAGCCTTCCATCCTTCCGAGGTAGGTAAAATGAGGACCCAGATTGTTGGGGGCAATGTAAATATATACATTGCTTAATGGTGTAAACCGCTTAGAGAGTGCTTGCACTGTGAGGCGGTATATAAGTCTCACTAATAAATAAATAAATAAATAAATAAATAAATAAATAAATAAATAAATAAATAAATAAATAAATAAATAAATAAATAAATAAATAAATAAATAAATAAATAAATAAAACCTGCTTGTTTGTCTGAATCTGGAAGACCCACAGGATCTTAACTTTTTTTTTTTAATTCTCCATGACCTTCTGTGGGATTTCCATTCTCAACTTAGGAAGGTCTAGCCCATATTCTTTGCCTTTTATCTTTAAACTCCATTTTTTTGTTTCATGATGAGGGATGGTTGCTCATCTCCATTTGAATCTGGCCTAGAACTGGTACTCCCTTGCTATGAGGCTGAAATGATATTACTGGTAAGAGATGAACTAGAACTGAAATGTTCAGCTGCCAGCTTGGGAATAGGTAACCTATATAGGGATATATTGCCATCTAGTGATAATAGTGAGTTGGAGGCAGTGAAAGAAAAGATATCTGACTTGCAGCCTTCCAGGAATCCCTGTAGCTCTTAAGCATATTCTATAAAAGTGAAACATCTATAAAATTAGATAAGAATTAGAAATTCCTTAACTATAAACAAACCCAACTTCTCTATGAACCATGATTTGATGTTCTGACTGAACCTTTCGAGGTTGTGCCCTTTCCTCCACCCTCCAGGGGAAGTAAGGCTTTCTCTCTCCTTGTTCTGGAGTTTGATAAAGGATCGTTTATCCCCTTTTCCTGAACTGACAAACTATTATGTCTACTTACGTGGAATGATTATACAAGAAACTATGGTTTGATTTTAATTCGCAATTCATAAAACCAGTGAAAACCATCACATACTAGTTTAGGAAAGTGAGGAAATAGGATGTGTTTCAAATCACGAAAAGGCATATCGATGTACATGATGGGTTTGCAGACTGTGAAAAATATACTCTTGCCACAATAATGCATATTGGGTAGCTAAACTTGCTTGATGTAAATTGCTTGAAAATTTAGAAAATGTGTACATTTCCAACTGATATATGATCTCAAAAAGGAATTGCTCATCTTCCGTGTGTGTGTGTGTGTGTGTGTGTGTGTGTGTGTGTGTGTGTGTGTGTGTGTGTGTGATGAATTATTTTCTGTTAAGCAGGATGCTTACCCAGAAAGCTGACACCAGCCTTTGTTTTGTTTTTATTTTGCTTTATGTCTGAACTTCACCACTCCCATCTTATGGTTTCAAAAGGAAAACAATTGATGTGAATATAATGGTTTTTCACCCGGAGCAAAATTCCACTTTATGCCATGAGCTTTACAGCAGGCAAGTTTTACAAATGTCTGGCTTTTTCTTCCACTGACCACTAAACCGAAATATGCAAAATATTTTAATTTGAAATGTTTCAGATTTGAAACATTTTGTGAAGCACTCCTAAATATACACATGCCCAAGACAGAGGTGGGTTCCTCCCGGTTCTGGCTGGTTCTATAGAACCGGTAGTAACTTGGTGGCCTGGGTCGCTGGAACTGGCAGCAACCCAGGCCTGCCACACCCCTGAGTTGGTTCTCTCGGTGGTGCCATAGGTGGCGCCATCTTGTTTTTTGCTTCTGCACATGCGCAGCAACTTTTTTTATAGTATTGCGCATGCGCAGAGGGTAATTTCCGGGAAGTGATGCGTGCACAAAATGTGCACTTCCGGCGCGATGCGAACCGGTGGGGAAGGTAAGTAGAACCCACCCCTGGCCCAAGACACATAGAAATCTAAGTGCATAGGGGGAATAAAGCTCTTACCTAAAGGAAGAATTGCCCTTTATCAGGTGATTCTCAAACATATAATATACTGTATGATGTGTAGTCGGGCAACCAAGCAAGAATTTCCATTCTGTATGTGCAACTGTGAATTATGGTGGAAGTATTGAATTCTCAGATCCTCACTATTTACATACTCTAAAAATGACTAATTAATTTCATCTACACGAGTGTCCATTTTATATATGACTCTGGACAAAGTTGAAATTACCAATAAAAACAAAAAAAAATCCCAAACATTCCCCACTAACGCAATACAAGTATTCATATCCCCAACTGTCTGAAAAATGTGCTCACTTCAATACCTATGGCAAAAGTGAACTTTTTAACCTTTGAAAGAAAGCCAGCAGTTTCAGGACTATCTAAATCTCGAGGAATATGCTATAAACATAGAGATAGAGAAGGTTTATTTTTAAAATCCTGTCGGGCAATATTATTTAATTGAGAGAACCTGAAATATGTCTATGCTGTTGAATTTCATGGGATGTGCAGAAATAATTGGAGATAGATAGTCCCCCGAGATAACCCAGCCTATGCCATGAAGTGGTTCATAGGTGACAACTAGCACCTTGAAATGTCTACTGGCAGTCACTGCAGTTCACCCAGTAGTGATGTTACACAGTACACTGAAGTGCTCATATATTTCCCTGCACTTCACCTGACATCAGCTGATAGCATTATGTAAATGTTAAATAAGAGAGGGGGAGAGAACTGTGGGCCTTTGCAAAGCAGAAGTTTTGTCTAGACATCTCCCCCTCACCAACACTACGTGGAAATAATCCTGGAAGAAAGAATACCATCACAGCACCATATTACTCACTTTTAATATCTTGAGCCACTGCAGAAGGATACCAATGGATACCAATGATATCCAAGTCCACTGAGACATCAAGGAGAATATGGCTCCAGGTTCTTAGGCCTTTCTCTACTCCCTTGGGACAAATAGGCTCAAATTCTTCCCAAATAATCAAGCTAGACTGTGTCTCTTCATGATCTATTCCATGAAACTTCATCGTCCATGGTCCCTTTGTCCTCTTCCAGCTCTAGGGATCACTTCTGCCCTTTCATCTTCAGGTGTTCCTCTGAAAACCAGGGAGATTTCTGGTCTATATGAAGAGAAAGGATGCACACATACACAATCCAATCCATGACCACTGTCAACCTTTCATTCCAAGAAGTGTCTAAGGCCTCTGCAAATGATACATCACAACCTCAAAAACAACTGTAAGCTGCCTCTGAAATCTATAGGCTTCCAGGGTAGAGCAAACAAAGAGGTCCTACTTCCCTGCATTGGAGAGTAACCATGCAAAATTCCAGAGTAATGTAACAGCAGTCTGAACATGACATGGAAGTAATATTAACATGTCCCCTCATCCAGATTATGTCACCACTGTCTCAAAACAAAATGGAGATCTGGAGATCTAATATGCAATCTTCACTGTGTGTTGTGGTCTGGATCAGGTACACTGTTGCCACAGTGTCCATTAACCTGTGGGTCATTTCCTACTTTGTACCAAAGAAGACAAGTTGAAGTCCCCCAGTGCCATAAATCTAAGACACTCAACAGTCAGTTTGCTAGATTCAAGGAGCGTAGGAAGGACTATCTATGATACAGTGTTGTTTAATCCACATTTCCAGTTCTCGGAAGAATCGGGAAATGATGAGGATACAATCAGAACATTGCACAGTGATGATTGTGGGACTGTCATTTTTTAAATGTCTACTACCACATCCAGTCCTAATTACCTATGTAGGCAAATGTCAGTCAGTTACAAACATATTTCACATGTTTAGGCCAAGACTTAGAATCTTAGTTATACACTAAAATGATAATGTTTGAAAAGGACCTGAATGTTCCTTTACATTGGCTTAGTTCCAGTGGTGGGTTCCTACCAGTGCGGTCCACTCTATAGCACCGGTAGCGGCCCGCTGGTGACGTCACAGTACCAGTGTGGTCAGTTGCCGGTGCCTGGGCACCGCCATTAAAAAATTTTTTTTTAATTTTTTAAAAAAATTTCTTCTGTGCATGCCCAGAAGCCAAGCTTCCGGCACTGCACATGTGCTGCCTTCCTACCCCACAGTGAGTCCAAGCAGGGGAGGATGGCTGAGGGAGTGCGTGAGATGCTGAAAGAACGGGCGGCAGGAGCTATCTCCATTCCCCTCCCTTCAGCAGTCCGAGAAGCCACGAACGTGCGGTAATGATCCCAGGCATTTTGGCACGTTCGAGGCTTCTCGAGCTGATGAGGGGAGGGGGAATGGGCGGCAGGACCTATCTCAGTTCCCCTCCCTTCAGCAGTCTGAGAAACCATAAACTTTGTATGCAAAGCTTTTCATGTAAGGTATAAAATAGCAAAAATAGTAGTAACATCTCTCTGAAATAACTAATATATGACCGGAAAGCCACACCCACCCACTCACATGGCTGGCAAGCCACACCCACCCGGTCACATAGCTGGCAAGCCACACCCACAAAATAAGGCACGCCCACAGAGCGGTAGTAAAAAAAATTAGGAACCCGGCCCTGCTTAGTTCATATATCATGTTAACTCCTAATATAGTTTGCTCAATTTCAGATTAGTGTGTGGTTTGGCTTTATGATTCAATACATTATGGTGGCCTTTTTCATTGAATATTTATAAATGTTGCTTATTTCAGAATGTGAACTCAACCACTGATTTATTGTTCAGGAGTTTAGATTCTACACTAGATCTATTTAACTGAGTTTACAAAGTTTGTAGTTCATAATGGAATTGGCTTACCTACAAGGTAAGTGCCCATTGTTCTACTAAGGAGCAAGAAAGTGATGTTAGTCTAAAGCTCTTATTTCAAACTGCAGTTACTCAAGAAGCCTCTTCAAGTGCAAGGAAGAATACGATCTAAAATTATTCTGACTATATTAAAAGATATTTTGGTCAGAAATCTAATATATTTTGCACCTATATATGTGCATCTGTCTACTTTCACATTTTTGAACTACTACATGAATTAAACCAAAATGTCTTTTTATTTTAACTACACAGTTTGTTAGACTTTGCAATGCAGGCAGAAATTTATATTAGGGAAATGTTTGTCCAAAATGTTTAGATTTAAATAATGTACAAAAATGCATTACAGTTTTTGTAAAAAGTGATCATTAGACAAAATTGTAAATCAGGATGCATATGTTTAGAGAAGCATACACAGATTTACCCTTCTTCACTGACTCATAACCAACAAAACAATGAGAAACAATGACAGTGTTCCAGATATTTTGGCCCAAGACGGCACACAAACACACATCAAAGAACTGCTTATATTTATATGCATAATATATAGTTGGTACTTGGTAGAAACACATTCAGCTTCAAGTTATTCATAGTGATCACTTGGGTTGGAAAGATTGTGCAGAAATAATGTTTTTAATTCAGGATGTGCAGAAGATGGACTATAATCTATCAAACCCATTTGCAGTGGACCACCCTGATGCCAGATTTTTCTTACAAAAAATAGCTAAATCAAACAAACCACCTAATGATTGTTAACAAGGAATAACAACAGAATGAATGACTCAAGGGAATTTCATTATCCCGTGGTTTTGGAGTATGTACCCATGTTTGGTAAGTGGGAATAGAGAGATTGTAGAAAATGAGAAAAAGTAAACTTGCAAGAATGAGAGCCACACATACTTTACTGGTTCAATTCATTTGGAAAACCCACTATAGAGGAGATATACTAACAGACTGGGCACTTACATGAGCAATTCATTTAATCTTATCCTAAGACAGTTCATGTCTTTCCATGTGGGACATTCTACTCCCAAATAAACAAAACTTACTCATCCAGATTCCCTAATGAAATTTCCCTTCCACGTCTCCCAATTCTGCTGTGAGTTCTACCTCCACCCTCCGGAATGAATTGAGCTACAGCTTTGCATCCCCCTTGAAGAGACAGCTGTGTGACTTCATTTGCAGACTGGAAGGCGGGCAAGAAGGTCATCCCCCTTCTTCAGCACAGTGCAGTTGCTAAGACTTTCTGCTGTTGTATCAGAATTTCATTTTTCTTTGCTAGAACATGGAAAAAAAATGATATGAATCCCTAGTGGCAATTAGTCCATAATCATATTTTAAAAAATAGTGGGGGAAAGAGAGAGAGAGAGAAAAAAATAGAGGTAGGAACCAAGAAAGAAAATATTTACCATGTTTTTCGGAGTATAAGATGCACCAGAGTATAAGACGCACCTTAGTTTTGGGGGAGGAAAATAGGGGGGGAAATCTACCTACCAGGTATTCATCTGGCTAGCGTCCTTAGTCTGTTCAGCTTCAGCACATTATTTTATCCCCTGGTTAGGGCTGAAAAAAAATTCTTTGAAGGGAGTAGGAATGAAAACAAGCCTGCAAAGACTTAGGGCTGGTAAAAAACTACTTCGAGGGAGTAGGAATAAAAAATGCTGCAAGCCGGAAAGATCGTTAGCACCTCTTTAGGGCTGGGGGAAAAAGCTTTGAAAAAGCTACATTCGGAGAATAAGACACACCCAAATTTTCAGCCTCTTTTAGGGAGGAAAAAGGTGCATTTTATACTCCGAAAAATACGGTAGTATAACTAGATAGAAGAAATTCCAGCAGAGCTTCTGCATTGCCTTTCATGCATAAAAACAAACAAACAAACAAACATTTTTTTTTGTTGAGTAATGCTTAGCAGCAAGATTTAATACAAATGAAACATTGGTGAGTTGATTTCAGAATCCTAATTTATCCACAGTGGAATTGAGAGGAGAACTCTGTTTATATTCATAGGAAGGTACTGGGTTTTTCTGAATTATAGCAACACAATGGCAATGGGTTTCATACTTTTTCAACTATATTTAGAGATAGAATTAAATATGGAACCTTCTGCAGGCAAAGCATGTTCTTTGCCTCTAATCTATGGGCCTTGCAACTCTATAATTGCAGAATAGCTATGGAGATTCTCAATCATCCAGGTCATGGTTGTCCCAAAAGTGCTTTTTCCAAAAGGCAACTGGACTTTCTTGGGTATTTTTCCTTTGAAAACTTTTCACTTCTCATCCAAGAAACAGAAGAAACTTCTTGGACAAGAAGCAAAACATTTTCAAAGAAATAAACAAGACAGTCCAGTTGCCTTTTAGAAAAAGCACCTTTGGGAAGTCTATCATTGCAGGTGCATCAGAAGTGGGATTCAGCAGGTTCTGACCAATTCTGGAGAACAGATAGAGGAAATTTTGAGTAGTTTGGAGAACAGGTAAATATCACCTCTGACTGGCCCCGCCCGCATCTATTCTCTGCCTCCCAAGTCCCAGCTGATCGGGAGGAAATGGGGATTTTGTAGTAACCTTCCCCTGGAGTGGGATGGGAATGGAGATTTTACAGTATCTTCCCCTGCCACGCCCACCAAGCCACGCCCACCAAGCCACACCATGCCCACCAAGCCACGCCCACAGAACCGGTAGTAAAAAAAATTGAATCCCACCACTGATGGTGCATACAGAATACTATTTGAAGGTATGCTCCAAATACACCCATCACTAACTCAGGCAAGTTGTATCTATCTAAATATAAAAGGAGAAAAAATGACGATGAACCAAAACAAGACACCATGAATAAGAATGAGATCCCAATTCATTAGAGCAAGATATCAGGGTTTTTGATTATTTGTTATGATTTGACTTGGTTACAATCTTCTCATTCTACATATTGGAACAGGAAGTTGGCTAGATTTCAGAACAACTAAATCTGTGCAAAACAAGGGGGACTGGAGAAAGTGAACGTGGAGCACAGAAATTCACCTGACTCTTGCTGGCCATTCCTAGGATTACAAAGAAAGATCTGTACAATGGTAAAAGTAAGATAGCAATAGCACTTAGACTTATATACCGCTTCATAGTGCTTTACAGCCCTCTCTAAGCGGTTTACAAAGTTCAGCATATTGCCCCCAACAATCTGGGTCCTCATTTTACCCACCTCAGAAGGATGGAAGGCTGAGTCAACCTTGAGCCTGGTGAGATTTGAACAGCTGAACTAGCAGTCACTGAAGTAGTTGCAGTGCTGCTTTTAACCACTGCGCCACCTCGGCTGTATCCAAACTGCATATTCATTTTATCAAAAACACTGAACATTAACAGAGGAAATGTATTCACATACTATACAAGCCAAAGGAGAGTTAGTTAACAAAAGCCACATCTTGGGTGCAAGAATTTTTTTCCCCCTGGAAATTAAGCATTTCCAAGCCACCTGCTTTTAACTCTTATAAATTATGGTTGATTCTGTTTCCAAATTTCTGGACTTTTTGAAACAAATGCCGGTAATATTCACCTGACTGATACTCTTCTTTAAGTGATTTTAGCCTTCCTTTATAAATCCTTCTGATTAAGTCTACCATTTTTAGGCTACAAAAAAAATCAGACTAAATGGCAACACTGAGTTAGAGCTTTCTGTATTTTTCTTCTGCCCATCTACTTTTTTGTAGCCCAGATATAGTAACCTAATTCCTGATCTGTATAGTGCTGTTCAAAATGTGATTATTATATGTTGAAGTTCCAAGACAATTAGATATCTTTTCAGTCTTCTTCATGCTGAATTTCCTTAGCTTATAAAGATTTGTTTTTAACATTTCATTTCTCTGCTAATAATACATTTGACTCTGTTTTTGTTATCACTGACGTAGAATACTTTGTTAAAATGTCCAGTCTTCTACAGTAATTGGAAAAAGCTCCTTTTAAAAGATATTTCCCGTCCACGGCACCCGTTGATTTCAACTGTGCTTATTTTTAAGAGATATATATAGAGTTGCATAATTACTTTTGACGTTCTGATGAAATTGGACTGGATGAGAGGTATGTGATTTCCCTGTAAGTCTGAGATTGGAAAAAATCAAGGTTTGAATGAGAAAAGGGGAGTCTGATTTATTACTGTCCTTTCTTTACCCTTTGTAGCAAAACAGACCAGGTACAGCCAAATGAATGAGATCCTGGTTCATAATCTGAAATTTACCCTTCATGAACAGTAAGTAGTGTTTGTTCCTCCTGCTGGACTACTTTTAAATTAATGGTCTTTAGACATCGTTCCCCTGCTTTCCCGAGCCAGAAAAACCTTGATGGGCATTTGATGGGTTCCTTTGCTGGCAAAAGCTCTATATTGTATTACTAGCCCTGTGAACTGTTCCCTCCCAGTGGATTACTCTTTCCTCTTTTCTAAGACAAAATTGGAAATTAAATCCATCATCTACATCTCTATTTTTCTTTAGTTCCACTCCCTCCCCTTTCAGTAAAGAATGTTTGTGAAAGCAAGTGATCTCCTGAACTGTGACTTTCCCTCTGAGAAGGGTCTGCACTTTCTTTCTCTCCCTCTTAAAGAGGTTCCATAAGCATATAGGAAAGGAATTTCATAAACTGTCAGTTTTCAAAACCTTCTCTCCTCCAGAAACTTCCCTGTGTGGTCTCTGAAGAGGTCAGGCTTGGGGGCTATGCAATAGGGGGCAGACAAGTTTTCTCGTGTTCAGAGTACAATTCACATATGGCAGGCAATGAGGCAAGAGTTGGGGAAGTCTAATCTTTATGGTTTCCCATTGCTCAGGATAGGGTTACAATGGAGAGACATAAACAGGCAAGGATAACAAGCCTCTACCATTTGAGGCAGCTCATTTTTATATTCTGGTTAGGGGCAATACATACATTCCTTCTCCTTTTTTTCACTTTTATCTAATCCATTGCAGTTGTCTTCCCCTTTTCATGACATCACAAACCTTTCCAAAAGTCTGACATAAAGAATATCACCTTTCCTCTTTTTTCTTTCCTCACTTCAGCCAGCTTTGGCATAGATCAGATCACTAAATTATATATAAGGTAAAAGAGAAATACATCAAGAATGTCCTAAACTGCCATATGAAATATTGATTATCTATCTATCTATCTATCTATCTATCTATCTATCTATCTATCTATCTATCTATCTATCTATCTATCTATCCATCCATCCATCCATCCATCCATCCATCCATCCATCCATCCATCCATCCATCCATCCATCCATCCATCCATCCATCCATCCATCCATCCATCCATCCATCCATCCATCCATCCATCCATCCATCCATCCATCCATCCATCCATCTATCTATCTATCTATCTATCTATCTATCTATCTATCTATCTATCTATCTATCTACTATATCTCCAGTATCCTCTAAATTCTTGTTTCAGGAAGATTCACAGATCCATCTTACAGGTGAAATCAAGTATTGAGAATCAAAAGATATGTAAAATACCAAGTCTCTTTCAAGTTAATCTTAGCTGCTTATGATTTCCATGGAAATATCAATGCAATTTTCTTGGGCCCATATGGAAACTATTTCCCATTGCTTTCTTCTGGAATAATAGAATAATACAAGTGGAAGGGACTGTGGAGGTCTTCTAATCCAACCCCCTTCTCAGGCAGGAAACCCTATTCCATTTCAGACAAATGGTTGTCCAATATCTTCTTTAAAAACTTCCAGTATTGGAACATTCACAACTTCTGGAGGCAAGTTGTTTCACTGATTAATTGTTCTAACTGTCAGGAAATTTCTCTTTATTTCTAGGTTGCTTCTCTCCTTGATTAGTTATCATCTATTGCTTCTTGTTCTATCTTCGGGTGCTTTGGAGAATGGGTTGACTCCCTCTTCTTTGTGGCAACTCATTAGATATTGGAACACTGCTATCATGTCACCCCAAGTCTTTCTTTTCATTAAATCTACATACCAAAGTCCAGCAACCGTTCTTTATGTTTTAGCCTCTAGTTTATCTTGGTCAAAAAAATATTATTGTATGCCTCTATATTCTTCCCTCACTCTTATACCCCAGCAAATTGGGAGGAGCAAATATGAATATTTTTCTATTGCTGGTGGTCCTCGATTTACAACTGATTGCTTAATGACCAGTGAAAGTTATGATGGACCCTGAAAAAGGGATTTACAACTTGGGTTTGAAGTTCAGATGTTCATTCCCGGGTTTACGGCCATTTGCAGCATCCTGCAGTCACATGACCATAATTTATGACTGGTGTTTACTTCTAGTTTCTAGCAAAAAAAATGCCCCATAGTGAACAATGGATTCAGTTAATGACCAACAATATGATGACCCACTTTATGACTGTCATGACTTGCATCCAAAATTGTGGGCTCAATTACTGTCGTAAATTGATGGTTACCTATACTTTCCTGCTTCCCTGGACTTAATACTTATTTAGTCCTATTGTTACCCTAATGGTTTCTGGATGTCTCATCCATAGTCATCTCAGTGACTCCTTACACACCAGTTTATACAGATAATCCTTGACTTAGAACAGTTTGTTTAGTAACGTTTGACATTACAACAGCACTGAAAAAAGTGACTTATGACTCTTTTTCACACTTGAGACCATTGTAGCATCCCCATGGCCACATGATCAAAATTTGGATGCTTGGCAACTGACTCACATTTATGACGATTGCAGTGTTGCAGGGGTGATGTGATCAGCTTTTGTGATCTTCTGACAAGCAAAGTCAGTGGGGAAGCCAGATTCACTTAACAACCATGTTACTAACTTAACAACTGCAGTGATTCACTTAACAACTGTGTCAAGAAAGGTCGTAAAATGGGGCAAAGCTCACTTAACAATTGTCTCGCTTAGCAACAGAAATTGTGGGCTCCATTATGGTTGTAAGCAAAGGATTACCTGCATAATTAATATTGTGTAATACAAATAGAAAAGCTATTAATTGGGTTTTTCCTCCCTGTAAACGGCCATGAATCTCAATGGATTCGGTGATCTACAAACCTAACAAAAAAATAAGCAAATAAGAAAGCAACAAGCTTTAAAACTTAAAAGATCTGACCATTTTAAAATTATAATGTTCCCGCTTCCTCCTCTTCCAAGAAAAAGAAGCTTTAAATCAAAACAATGACGTATGCAAATGTGCACCTTTCACTACTGCTCTGTTCGTGAAGTCCAGTAAATAATGGAGCAATAGAAAGTGGGCAGATCAAGTATATAAAGCTCAAATACAATCTGTAAGAATCTGTCTAGTTGAATGGAAGGTTACAACAGGTTTACAACTGAACACTTAACAGAAAATGTTTTGCATCTGCTATGCTATTGTGGATTACACAAGCCTTAGCAAATTTTTTTAAAAAAGAAGACATAATGTGAAAAATAGTTATTGTAATTGCCAGGAACATTTTCAATAAATAATGTAGGCAAGACTAAAATTTGTAAACCAGTTAATGGATTGATATCTTGCAATTAGATAACAAAACATTAATTTTTCAAGGGGAAGGTTATTGCTTGACCTCATTTCTTTCTTCTCTCTCCTAACTCTTTATGAACTGGAGCCAAAAATTAGTGATATCCATTAACTTTCTCTATAATTTTTTTTTCTTAGATTTGATGAATGGGGAAAAAAATCCCACAACAGATCACATTTAACACTTAGCTTTTACGGGAATACAACTGATTTTAAATTGCTGGATTTTTGAAGAATTATACAGTTGGAAGAAAGCTCAAATGTGAGTTAGTCCAACTCCCTGTTTGCTGCAGGTTCTGCTAAAGCATTTCAGACTGATGGCTACTAAGCCCTTCTTGGAACATCTCCATTGAAGGCGAACATATCACTTCATGAGGCAATCTATTCTGTTAGTTGACAGCTCTTGCAAATGAAAATTCTTCCTAATAACTAACCTGATTCTGTTTCCCTATAGTTTCAACACTAGTTCTAGTCCTGACCCCGAAAAAAAAACAAGGTACAAGTCTACTCTCTCTTTTATAGGACAACCTTTTAGATGTTTAGAGACTGCAATCATATTTTCCCACAGATGATCTCTTCTTAAAGCTAACTATACCCCATTCCTTTGACCATTCTTTATAGAACTTGACCATAGAGAGGCCAGTCCTTTCACCATCTTTCTAGCTCTTCTTTGACTTTGTTCCAATTCCTTTTTAGACTGAAGATCCCAGAAGCCAACACTATATTTCAAATAGGGCCTGATTGAGGCAAAGAAGAATAGGACAATTTCTTACTATAAACCAGATTTTCTGCTCTTGTTAACATATCCCAAAATAGCATTTTCCTTTTAATAGATGCATCATACTGTTAACTATGTCCAACTTGTGATCTCCTAGTACACCCAGATCCTTTTCACATGCCAAGTAAGGATTTCTTATTCTATGCTTGTGCCTAGAATCCAGAACAGAGTCCTATGATATCCTCCTACTCAATGCTACTCTGCAATCTGATGTGAAGAGTATAATTTATGAATATTTTCTTGGTGTGATCATTCAGCCAATTATGAATCCATTTAATAGGTGTATTATTTAGCTAGCCCATATTTAATCATTTTATTAATGAGGACATCATGAAAGACACTGTTGAATGCCGTACTGAAGTCAAAATATGCACTCCCCCAAACTATTAAGATAATAGGTCTGTAAAAGGGTGATAATTAGTTAGGAATAACTTGTTTGTTACATATCCATATTTTTTCTTGTGAGTTTGTTGTGGTTGTTGATATTGGTATATAAACATTTAATAGATTTTTTTTATAAAGTTAAAGGTGCAAACTAAGAAAAAAACAACTATAGAGTAGAATAAAAACATTATAGGAAGCATAGGTTATTTTTATGTATATCACAACATTCTGACACATTCAGTAGTGTCTGTTCCTCCTGAATGTATTGTAGTGTTCAAGTGTTATTCCAATTATGGGTGCAATCTCACCAAGTTTCAATGATGTCTGATGTCATATTTCAGTGATGGCGAACCTTTTTTCCCTTGGGTGCCGAAAGTGCATGCGTGCGTGCTATCGCGCATGCGCGAGTGCCCACACCCATAATTCAATGCCTGGGGAGGGCGAAAACGGCCTCCCCCGCTCCCCCGGAGGGCCTCTGGAGGCCGGAAATGGCCCGTTTCCCAACTTCTGGTGGGCCTGGTAGGCCCATTTTTCATCCTCCCCAGGCTTCCCTGGAGCCTGGGGAAGGCAAAAACACCCTTCCCAGTCCCCCCGGAGGCCCCCCGGAAGCTGAAAACGCCCTCCCAGAGCCTCCGTACGAGCCAAAAATCAGCTGGCCGGCGCACACATGCACGCTGGAGCTGAGCTAGGCAATGGCTCGTGTGCCGGCAGATATGGCTCCGCGTGCCACTTGTGGCACCCGTGCCATAGGTTCGCCATCACTGTCATATTTGTTAGGATTTCAATTTCTCCCTTTGTTTCCCATACTCTTTGTATTGCTATAAAAACATCTGAGATTGTGAGTAGACATTCCCCCCACCCACACACACCTCAATTGTTGTAGATTTCAGCCAGTCTACTGTTGTGCCTCACTCTTCATCATCTATGTTTTGGCATATGGACTTCACTTTTACAAAATGAGATACACATTATTAATATAGTTTCACATTACCAATGAGCTGAAATGAATTCCCCATTTCTGTGAATTCTGGAAGATATTGTTTAAATTAATATATTTATTTACAAAATTGTATATAAATTCAGGTTAGGTATAAGAAGGGAAATATCTGAAGGAAGCAAAGCATGGACAAGAATGATTAAACACTACCCACTTTGATTTCAAATACATGTGTGTTTTAACTGATTTGGAACCAATATAAATATTTATCATGGCAATAGTTACTTTGTGCCAATGCACCTCCACCAAATACATCTCAGCACGAGCAATTGCTCAGGAGAAAATATGAGTCCAGGGCAAATTTCAGTTTCAAGGCATTGCTTTTTATCATTCTCATGCCTCCTAAAGTCCTCATGGATTATTACCATAGAAAACCCTCTGTCCATATCTCCCTTACCATTCAAGAGTGCCAGAAGCTGCTATATCACGAACTTCCTCAGCAGATGTTGCTGCTATAGAACAGAGATTTCATGGTCAACACTATAATTTGGGTGTCTATTCCATACCCCCATTTGCTTGCTGGCACTGGGCATAGCATTGTTCTGCACTGGCTTGATTCAGACACAGTCACCCCAAGTAATTTTAGCAAAGCAATAATATTATTGGGATTAATAATAGTTCACACGTTTTTATTCAACTAGCAAAACTACGTTGTTCTTTTTATTATTGTTATTTTAAAAGTTCCCTTTTTCCAAGGTAAATTATTGGATCACTTTAAAATTTGGCTATATGGAAATCTTATAAATCATCCTGAGAATCATGCACATCCAGTTACAATTTCTACTGGAGTAATGACAAGCTGAAAGGAACCGCATCAAACACATACAGAGAGGCAAAACAAAGAAGGTCTAGTAAATAAAGCCAAAGAAAGACCTATAGTTATACTTCTGCTTTTATCTCTTAACCACCTAATAGAACTGCAGTGAGTTTGGGTCTGGCATTGAGTACAAGATTTCACCTTCTTTGATGTGGCTTTTCCCCTCAAAGCCATAAAAATGCAGGGAGAACCAAACCAAGATATCACACCTCCATAAGTGTCTCTGGGCTTACTGTAAGATTCCACTGTTTCTTCCAAATGACCACAGCCACTAATAGGTCCCAGCTCACCAAGATGCCTGGGCAATGAATAAGAAAGAGAGAGGGGACACTATGAGTCAGCCTCCCAAATGTTTAACAGTCTTGACTGAGGAAGATCTCAAACTGCAATGGGGAAGGGGAAGGGGAAGGGGAAGGAAGAGGAGAGGAGAGGAGAGGAGAGGAGAGGAGAGGAGAGGAGAGGAGAAGAGAAGAGAAGAGAAGAGAAGAGAAGAGAAGAGAAGAGAAGAGAAGAGAAGAGAAGAGAAGAGAAGAGAAGAGAAGAGAAGAGGCTGGTAGAGTAATTATAATTCTTTAAGAGCAGTCAGCTTCCATAAATGCATATAAACAGCTCCATCTTTGAACTCCAAACTATGCAAACTGATTTGCAAGTATTGTTAAACCAAGATTTAAAACCAAGGTTTGTTGAACAAATATCACACATGGTATTATATTCGTGAGGAACGACGCTGAGGCTTGAGTCGGACTAATGCTTTATTAACTTCTGAACCTCCTAACTAGAGTCGTCTGACAGGAGCAGGCCCCGATCTGACAGCTCTGTATTTATACTGAACACAACATAACATCAACCAATCACAACGCTTAGAATTCCCGCTCCTTTTGGAGCCCCCTGGTGGAGTCCCAGGACATTACACCCCTTACCCTTTAGTTGGAGCATGCGTACTCAGCGAGGTACGCTGGGCGCCGTCTGATCCGACTAGATCGTCTTAGCTCTTGGGGTTGTTCTCCCAGACTGCGGTCTCCGTCTGCATGGTCTATTGCCGGACTTGTCTCCTCCCCGGGGAGAGGGGTGAACTCCTCTACGACTGCTTCTTCCCGCCCCGGTAAGTCAGCGAGAGCGGTTTGGCTCGCGGCTCGTCGCGCCCCCTCCTCCCCTAGTCGGAGTCCCTCTATAGGGTTGGGGGACTCTGCCAGTTGTGGCTTGGCTCCTGCCGTTTCCCCCCACCGAGATCGCAGTTGGTCAATGTGGCGGTGCCACTCCTGGCCGTTGTCTAACAGGACACGATAGGAGCACGGGCCGCTTGAGCCGACTACCACCCCTGGGAGCCAAAGTGGGCTGCCGGCATAGTTGCGTGCATACACAGGGCTGCCTACTTGGAACGAGCGCCCTGGCCGGGAGGAGTCTAGAGGCTTTTCTGTGGAATAATGGGGGTGTAGTCTATCGAGCTGCGTTCTCAAACGCCTCCCCATGAGCAACTCAGCCGGTGTTTTATTCGTGGCTGTACATGGCGTAGTGTGCTGTGTGAACAGGAGCTCAGCTACTTTATCTCGCCAATCCCCCGGGCCTAGTTTGCGAAGTGTTTCTTTCGTTGTGCGAACCATGCGTTCCGCCATGCCATTACCTGCAGGGTGCCATGGCGCAATGAGACCATGCCGTATGCCTAAGTTGGCGAGGAACCCCTCAAATCGGGCCGCTGTCAGCTGAGGCCCATTATCCGAGATCAATACGTCGGGGTACCCATGTGTCGCAAACAATGACTCCAAACACCTAATCAGGGAGTCAGTGGTGGTCGTGGACATTAAGCGGACTTCCAACCATTTAGAAAAAGCGTCCACGACCACCAAGAACATCTGGCCTTGTACTGGGCCGGCAAAATCCACGTGGATGCGGGACCAGGGGCCTGCTGGGGTTTCCCAAACCTGCGGGGTTGCCTTAGGCGGGGATGCCCTATTCTCCTGACAGATGGAGCACTTGGCCACCCTTTCTTCGATGGCCTTATCCATCCCCGGCCACCACACGTAACCCCTGGCTAGGGCCTTCATTCGGACCACCCCGGGATGGCCCCTATGCAACAAGTTGAAGGTGGCTCGCCTAAAAACCGTGGGGATTACAACCCGCTCACCCCACAATAAACAGCCCCGTAAAACAGACAGTTCACATTGGCGCGTTTTGAATGGGGCAAATTCGGAAGTCACAGTGTCCCCAGGCCAGCCCCTCAGCACCCAAGTCAGTACTCTTGACAGGACGGGGTCTCGAGCCGTAGACTTGGCGATGTCGCTTGCTGCGATGGGTAGGTTGATGTCGTTCAAGTGGAAGACCGTAGATGCAGGTGCCGGGTCCTCCAGCAGGATAGGCAGGGGGCAGCGGCTTAAGGCATCGGCGTGCGTGATGTTGCGGCCAGGTCGGTAGATCAGGTGGTACTCGTAGTTGGCGAGGAAAACGCTCCAACGGGTCATTCTTGGGGATATCATCTCGGGTGTCGGACGGTTGCTGGAGAGTAACCCCAGAAGTGGCTGGTGGTCAGTCACGAGGTCGAAACGGCGCCCATACAGATAGTGATGGAACTTGCGAACCCCCGCGATGAGAGCCAGGGCCTCCTTGTCGATTTGGCCATAGTTCCTTTCCGGCCCAGCTAAGGTTCTGGAAAAAAATGCAATCGGGGCTTCCTCTCCGTTCGGCAAGCGGTGGCTAAGGACAGCGCCCACGCCGTAGGGTGACGCGTCGCAGGCTAGCACTAGTGGCAGTTGGGTGCTGTATTGAGCCAGCACCGTGTTTGCTGTCAAAAGTCCTTTCACAGCGGCAAATGAGTGTGCCTCACGGGGGCCCCATTTCCACGGTGCCCTGGCGTCCAGCAATCTGTGCAGCGGTTCTGCCACTGTGGCTTTGTGAGGCAGGAAAATTGCATAAAAGTTCAAGAGGCCAAGAAAGGCTTGCAGCTCCGCCTTACAATTTGGCCTGGGTGCGTCCACAATGGCTTGGATCTTAGAGGCTGTGGGGTGTATTCCAGTGGAGTCCACCAAGAACCCGAGGAATTCTACGCTGCTAGCCGCAAACACACATTTAGATTTCTTAATTCGTAGCCCCACATCCTGGAATTTGGTGAGGACAGCACGCACTCGAGAGATTAATTCCTCACGTGATGACGCAGTGACCAAAACGTCATCGAAATAAGGCACTGTGCCCGGAATTCCGTGTAACAGGCGTTCCATCAACCCTTGGAAAATGCCCGGGGCAGTGCTTATGCCAAATTGGAGGCGGCGGCAGCGGAAAGCGCCTCGATGTGTAATAATAGTCTGAGCTTCGGCTGCTTGGTCGTCCACAGGCAGCTGTTGGTAAGCCTGGGACAGATCTAACTTCGCGAAGACTTTTCCCCCTCCCAGGGAATGCAGCAGGTGGTGCACGATGGGCACAGGGTATGCGTGGGACTGTAATGCGCGGTTCACTGTGCACTTATAGTCTGCACATAGCCTGATTGAGCCATCTGGCTTAACAGGGGTCACTATGGGGGTCTCCCAACGCGCCTGATCTACAGCTTCTAATATGCCCTGTGCAAGGAGGCGGTCTAGTTCAGCGTCCACCTTTGGCAGTAGTGCCAAGGGCACTCTCCGTGGTTTGAGGCGGACAGGGGCAACCATAGGGTCAAGATTAAAAGTCACAGGTGTTCCAGTATACTTCCCTAGCTGCCCGTCAAATACTGCGTGGAATTCCTGTTCCAATGTGGCCCCCATGTCTTCCCCTTTCACTGCGTTAATGCCCTCCAGGGAAAACCCCAGAGCTGGAAACCAGTCTAGTCCCAGAAGACTGGTAAGGGGGCCATCTACAATTACAAGGGGCAGGCGGCCAGCAAAAGTTTTGAACCTGACTGGAAACAGTCCCCTGCCCAGGATAGGGATGGAGGACCCCTGGTAAGCCCTAAGGAATAATGGGCATGGCTCTAGGCGGCTCTTTGACATGCCAGGGAAAATGCGTTTCAAGGTGCTCCATGAGACTATGGACACAGCTGAGCCCGTGTCCACTTCCATTGGACACGGCTTGTGGCCAAGCGTCACAGTAACTGTGAATTTCTCACCCGCGGGCACCTGAGTTTTCTGAATGACAGCAAGATTCCCCCTAGTGGAGGGGAAAATCGCATTACAGCTGCCTCTTCTTGGCTGACCCCCCCAGGGCTGTCTCTGTGGGCCTGCAGGTGGTGCCTCTCTATAACTCTGAATGGGGGCGGCTCTACCCATCCGGCAAACCCTTGCTAGGTGGCCCCTGCGGCCGCAACGACGGCAAATGGCTTCCTGGAAATTGCATTGGGCCCTCAAATGGTCCCCCCCACAGCCCCTGCATGGAGAGAGAGATGGAGGCGGTCTTTGCCTCACGTCCCCCTTATTCTGACCCTCAGAAATGCGGCAAACGTCCTCTTCAATTTTGAGCTCCCTCTCTAATGCTTCTGGGAGAGCGGCGATGGCATTGGTCACAGAGGCATTGGGGACGGGCGTTGGGTTAATGCTAATGTCCATCTCAGCGAGGGATTGGTTGGACAGTTCAGCAGCACGAGCCTCATCAAGTGCAACTTGGAATGTGAGGTTGTGCATGGCGAGCAATCGCCTCTTCAGTCGGCAGTCCCTGACTCCAAAAACAAGCCTATCCAAAAGGTAGTCTTCTAAATTGCTGAACTCACAATTTAAGGAAGCCCTCCTGAGGGCAGCCACGAATTGATTCACTGTCTCACCCTCCTTCTGATTCCGATGGTAAAAAGCATAACGTCTAGCACATCTAGAAGGAGGGGGTGCGTAATGATCTTTAAGTTTCTCCATAAATTCATCCCAAGGCACGCTATGAATCGAGCGAGGGGCGAAAAGGGCTAGGGCAGTCTCGAACATGTCAGGCCCACAAAATCCGAGAAAATATGCCCGCTTTCTGTCTCCTGACAGCTCGGTGAACTCATTTGCGATGAGGAAACATTCGAACCGGGCTACATAGGAGGCCCAGGTCTCCCTCGGCGGGTTAAAGGGAGCGAATGTATGTTGGGTGGCCATTACTCGTCCCTGACAGTGCTTTCACAATTTTCCTTACGTTCAGGTGTGCTGGAGTCACTCGATGTGGATTCGACCTCCTTCTTCGTCGCCAGTATTATATTCGTGAGGAACGACGCTGAGGCTTGAGTCAGACTAATGCTTTATTAACTTCTGAACCTCCTAACTAGAGTCGTCTGACAGGAGCAGGCCCCGATCTGACAGCTCTGTATTTATACTGAACACAACATAACATCAACCAATCACAACGCTTAGAATTCCCGCTCCTTTTGGAGCCCCCTGGTGGAGTCCCAGGACATTACACATGGTATATGGATTTATAGTACTGTTATGCTAAGCTTAAAACAACTAATCCACATGACAAAACAGTCAAAGGATATTATAGCAAATCTACAAATCAGGGTTACTTCACATCCTGATAAGCTGCTGTGGCCTAGAGGTAGAGCTCTTGCCTCACAATCAGGAGGCTGTGAGTTCAATCCTAGATAGAGGCAGATGTAAGGGTCTCCTGCTTGGGCAGGGAGTTGGACTAGATGATCTGCAAGGTCCCTTCCGACTCTGTTAATCTGTTAAAGGCGTCATCAAAAAAAGTAGCAGCATCAAGAGCTCAGGATACTTCTGGCATTTATTCTGGCTGGGCTTGGAGAAAGACAGCGGTACATCCTTCATTCATGAAGAAAGAAAGAAAGAAAGAAAGAAAGAAAGAAAGAAAGAAAGAAAGAAAGAAAGAAAGAAAGAAAGAAAGAAAGAAAGAAAGAAAGAAAGAAAGAAAGATTTCTATGGCCACTCATCTTAGAGCACAACTCTGGACATCACCACAACAACAAAACTATAAAACCTTATGATTTGCATAAAATAATAGTGATATATCCAGGCGAAGTCAGCCAGCAGTTTTATGCATGTGGAGATTATCAATTATCTGACAGAAAATATATCTCAATTGCATCGGTACAATGCATATTATTGTATATCAGATCAGGGCCTTAGTTAAATGATACTTTAAAATTCTATTTAATCCGCAGCTATTAAAAAAGTTTTTCTTGAATGTAGCACAATTGGTAGAATATTCATTCATCTATCAAACAGAAACATATTTGCTTGCTCCAAAGATAACTACGAGTGGTATGAGAGGAATTTAGTGGGAAAAGTTTTTCTCACTATGGAGAATGCCATGGTATAAATGTCTATGTGTTACACAGCTATTATTTATTTATCTATGATTCATTTATTGTTGGCACTTCTATGCCACCTCATTCTGTGCAGAGCCTCATTCTATGCCAGCCCTATTGGTGAAATCTTAGGACTCATTCAAATGCTTTCTTCTTCTTCTATGACCAGGTTTTCACCTGTCTGCAGACGCTCATTAGGGAAGTGTGATCTGTACATGTTGGGGCAAATTATTCCATAAGAGAGATGGCATTGCAGTAGGAACTTTTTTGGGGGGGGGCACATCTCTCACTTCTTGCAGGATGGGCAGTTTCATTTTGGAGTAGGCAATCTTAGAAGCTACCAGGATGTTAAAACTTCTGTTTTATTCTATAGAAATGGTAGCAGAGGATTATTATAGAGCCATACAGATTGGTAGCAGAGGATGTTACATCATACAGTGTACAGATCAGTGAAGAAATCCCAATTTTTTATTACCGGTTCTGTGGGCATGGCTTGGTGGGAGTGGTGTGGCTTGGTGGGCGTGGCAGGGGAAGGATATTGCAAAATCTCCATTCCCACCCCACTCTGGGGCCAGCCAGAGGTGGTATTTGCCGGTTCTCCAAACTACTCAAAATTTCCGCTATCGGTTCTCCGAACTACTCAAAATTCCCACTGCTGGTTCTCCAGAACCTGTCAGAACCTGCTGGATTACACCCCTGATACAGATCAAATAAATCATACAGTGTACAGTGACAGTCACTATGGGCCTTGCTGCTTAATGGTTTCAACTGTCACAGGAAACTCTCCTCAGAACAAAGGAAACCATAGATGCAAACTAAACACTGCCATCTACAGTACTGGCTGAATAGTTTCATTTACAAAATAACATGTATTCCAACACCAGGCCATTTAGTGCTTTAAAGGTGATAACCTGTTCCATTACTTGCACCTACAATTGTATTTGCATGACTTACCGAAGCAGAGATGTTTTGGGGAAGGATTCTGTAACACAATCCAGCTGGCTCAAGTAAGAGACACAATCTGCATTCTTTAGAGCATTATTGCATGCATAGAGCATAATGTCATGCAATATTAGGGAATATTAGGAGAGTATTTCCAGTTTAGATAAAGGAAAATGGTAGAGTAAGGATGAAAAGAAAGTGTGGGAAAGGAGAATGAGTGCCAGATAAATGCCATACATCAGTAGGAAGAAATGTAGTTACATATGAGACCATGTGCTTTGATTCAATGTTGAGTAATTCACCACTGTATTAATGAGGGACATTTAATTTCTTCTTTCATTTGTTTTACAAATTTTGAGATGCTGAACTATCCTGAAGGGCAAACTACTGAAGCAGTAAACCAAAGCAGAATTTAGGAATCTTGACTATTTGCACAGCATGGAAGAGAGTTCCTTAGACATCCATTTGGAATGTTATTACCATAAAGAGACTGATGATTTTTTCTTTTTTGTCTATTTTGCAATTTGTCCATATTTCTTTCTTTTCTCAGTCAGAATAATCTTAGGACAAGTCTAAGGGTGTGAGCCTTTTATTGATGAAATCCCTACTAATGTTAGCCAGAATGGCTCTTTTTTTCCCCTTTCTTTTTTTTTCTTTTTCTTTTTTTTTGCTACAGAAATTTCTGAATATCTGAGGTGACAGGTAAAACACCCCTTTTTTCCCATGAAATATATGCATGCGTATATTTATACACATTAAGGACTAGAACATTTTATCTTTTTATCCAACTTCTAGACATATAAAATATACCAAATTTCTAGACGCATGGAACACTCTGTATTCTAATGCTGATTCATAGTCTCCTTTCCTGCCTTATCTTTCAGAGACCCACTTAACAGCTTCTCTTCAACTTTAATCTTCCTCTGGTCAAAATTGAACAGAGATATGAAAAAGAACAAAACAACCCCCCAAAAAACTGGCTTAAGGCATTCTTTGCTCTTGCAAACCACGTGGCGGTCTCGTGTGAATTCATTTGAGCTTGAACTCTCAATTACCTGGAGGAGAAGCAGATATGACTCACTGACCCATCAGAAGTGGTTTAAGGAGAGCTTGATGAAGCTGACCAGGTTAGGTCTGCTGGATGTCATTCAGTATGTGGCTAAGAATCTTGAGTCCTTTAAGCCTCCAAGCTGGCTGGGCTACACTTTTTTTAAAATGGAAATCCCCATGTTTATTAATCAAGGGGGACCACAGGCAAATTCAATACTGAAATTGAGTTTGTTGATGTGGATAACAGTGATGGTGGTGTTCTTGGTGCAGTCAAACCTTCAGCTAGAAAATCCGTTTAGGCTGCTTTTAAGAAAGAAAAATGAAGCAGCAACCAGACTCCAGCGCGTCAGGTACAGTGTGCACAAGCGAAGGATTGCTTTCTTTCATTCTTTAGCGTGTGAGTTTTGCCACACTAAAGGAATGCGGCAGGAAAGGGATACGTGATAACATTTACAAGGGCAAAGCAGAGCAGGTAGAAAATGGTCTGCTTTCCTCTTTTCCTCTTTTGTCCCCTTCCTTCCCCCCTTCTCCCCACACACCTCAGTCCCATGCAAATCCAGCTTCCCCCTGGCAAAAATATGCTTTCCGATGCTGCTGCCAGACCTCAGAAATGTATATTGCCGTCCTGGCCCCATTCGGGGAAACGGAGAGTGCCGTGCTCAACCGCTTCTCCTCATAGAGGGCCCCCTCATTTCTCCCTTTCATCTGAAAGGGGCCGGGGAGAGGAGGGGGAGAAAGAGACCATTCCACTTTCGGCCCAAATCCAATAACTATTGAAGTAAAAAAAGAAAAGATTCCCATCAATTTCAATGGGCCCTGGGTCAGGGCCTTTAATCTTTATTCCAAGATTAACCACATATGAAGAAGGTCAGTTGTGAAGGGGGAAGAAAACCCCAACTATTCAGGCTTTCAGCCTCCCCCCCCCCCCGATCATTTCATAGCCTACAGAGAGCCCATCAAAATCTCCTTGTCCATGTTGCTTTTGAGATCTCCTCTTAGTATGCATGGAGGCAGATGGGAAAAGGGGCATAAAGGAGGGTGAGCAGGCATCTTCGGCTAAAAACACTGAAACCTTCACACTACCATTTGCCATGACACAAGGAGGGGAGATGTTGCATCTCTCTCTCTCTCTCTCTCTCTCTCTCTCTCTCTCTCTCTCTCTCTCTCTCTCTCTCTCTCTCTCTCTCTCTCTCTCTCTCCTCTTTCCCTTCTCCTCTTAAGCTGGTATTGTGAAGCCGCAGCAGCTCTGTGCCAGCCGGGCTTTCAGTCTCTGATCTCCCTCTGCTCTCATTTGGAGCTGCCCGTATTTGCACTGCTGGCTCCAAAGCAGGTGGTGGGAGACTATGGGAAAACATGTTTACACACTCATTGCACGTCATGGCAAATAGTCTTGTAAAAAAGGGCCTGTGCCTCTGTAACAGCTGCTTGAAAGGCAAGGGGGACACAGAGATACCTCTTGCCAGGGGAAACAACCAAAGGACTCAGGGACCAATTGAATGGCCATGATGAGGGAAGAATAAAAACAAAGCGCTGAATGGCAACCTGTATGCAGAGCTCTCTAGGTCCCGATCTACACACACGCATACACACATAACCACAATGCCTCTTCTATTTGGGGTAAGCAGGCTGAGCTGAGGATTTTTCAATTTTCATCCCCTAAGTGTAGCAAGGAAGAACTTTTTAATCCTGAAATTTGCCCAGATTCTCTTCTTTGCCAAGCAATTCGTCATCTCAGTTTTTTGCATCTACCAGTATTTGTTATTATCTTCAAATAAGATCGTATTATTCTTTAGACATAACCAAAACATCCAATATGACAATAGAGACTCCTTCCTTAGAAGTGATTGTATTGCTCTCTTAGTAGCCACTGGTTTCTGTCCCTGATTTTTGTTAAATGCAGAAAGGAGGAATGGGAGCTGGAAAGAAAGAGAGAAAAATAGTTTTCCAGCAGCAGATTGCGTGGAATTCCACCATGGGAATATTGTCTTTGTTTCTTAAGCCATCTAGTTTTAGAGGCCATTCTGATTTATAGTAGACACAGGTCTCCATGAGAGCTAAGAGGCCAAGTGACTAAAAGTGTGTTAGAACATCACAGTGCAAATTCTGTGGCTTACGTACTTGCAGCAGATGTTGGGACCCAAATATGAAAGGTGATGGTTTGAGTTGTGATGTCACAATGCCTGTTTGTCATTTTTTTTCATCTTGATGTTTGTTAGCAGATGTGTAAGACCACTGAAGGTGTTCTCCCTCTGCTTAAAACTTTCTAAAGAGGGTTCTTACCATTAACATGGTTCTCCTGCAACTTCAAGTTCCCTGGAGCAGCAAAAATAGGGGTTTAAACTTTTTCTGGACAATATAAGGAGAATTATTCCCTCCCTTGTTTATATTTTTGGATATATATATATATATGTCATATCAAATGGAATCGTCTAATAGATTTTTGCTAATCTCCTGAAAGCTCAATTTGTTTGGATCTAATTAATAGCAATAGCAATAGCACTTTTCTTATATACCGCTTCATAGTGCTTTACAGCCCTCTCTAAGCGGTTTACAGAGTTCAGCATATTGCCCCCAACAATCTGGGTCCTCATTTTATCGACCTCGGAAGGATGGAAGGCTGAGTCAACCTTGAGCCTAGTGAGATTTGAACAGCTGAACTGTTGAACTAGCAGTCAGCCTGCAATGGCTGCATTTAACCACTGCACCACTTCAGCTCTTCAGTTAATTCAGCAATTAACACCTGGATAGGAGATTACAGGAAATCCTGGCCAAGACTAGACTGCGGAGAAAGCATCTTCCTGTATCCATATCCTAGGGACTCCACCTCAACTTAAAGGAGACTGTATCTCCATCCTATTCCATATGCACACATCACATGAAGTTAGAAGTCTCACAGGTTTCTTGGTACTTCTCAGCTAGAACAGTGAGGTTCATAAAGATTTCCTCCTTGAGCCTCAATTACTATATTAGAGGATCCTTTATGCTATCAGCTCAACCGTCTGGATCAGCTTTCTGTGGTACAGCTTTGTTTTTTTCTGTTTGCTTTGCCATTATTTATTTATTTATTTTATTATTTATTTATTAAATTTATATACCGCCCTTCTCCAGGGGACTCAGGGCGGTGAACAGCCAAGTAAAAAACATTAAAATACATTTAAACCAAGTAAAAGACATTAAAATACATTTAAAATAAAATATTCAATATGGCCCTAATTTAATACAATTAAAATTTAGTAAAATCTTAAAATTTTTAAAAACCCCAAAAACTTTTTCACACCAGCCCGGCTTGATAAAAATAATGTGTCTTGAGGGCACGGCGGAAGGTGGACAGGTCGTGAATTGTTCTTAAGTCTGGAGGGAGCTGATTCCAGAGGGTGGGTGCTCCCACAGAGAAGGCCCTCCCCCTGGGCGTCACCAGCCTACACTGCTTGGCTGATGGCACCCCGAGGAGGCCCTCTCTGTGGGAGCGCACTGGTCGATGGGAGGCAGTTTGTGGCAGCAGGCGGTCTCGGAGATACCTAGGTCCAATGCCATGGAGCGCTTTAAAGGTAGTAACAAGCACCTTGAAGCGCACCCGGTAGACCACTGGAAGCCAGTGCAGCTCGCGCAGGAGGGGTGTTATATGGGAGTGCCAATTAGCCCCCAAAACCACCCGCGCGGCCGCATTCTGGATCAGTTGGAGCCTCCGGGTGCTCTTCATGGGGAGCCCCATGTAGAGAGCATTACAGTAGTCCAGACGTGACGTGACCAGGGCATGGGTGACTGTGCACAGGGAATCCCGATCCAGAAAGGGCCGCAACTGGCGTATCAGGCGGACCTGATAAAAGGCCGCCCTGGTCACAGCTGTCAGATGGTCCTCTAAGGACAGCTGTGGATCCAGGAGGACACCCAGATTGCGAGCCCTTTCGGCGGGGGCTAGAGACTCGCCCCCGATAGTCAGAGATGGAATCATCTGACTATATCGAGACGCTGGGAACCACAGCCACTCCATCTTGGAAGGGTTGAGCCTGAGTCGGTTTCTCCCCATCCAGATCCGCACAGCTTCCAGGCACCGGGACATCACTTCAAGGGCATCATTGGGGTGGCCTGGGGTGGAAATGTACAGCTGTCTATCATCAGCGTACTGATGGTACTTCACCCCAAAGCCACGGATGATCTCACCCAGCGGCTTCACATAGATGTTGAACAGAAGGGGCGAGAGAATCGACCCCTGGGGCACTCCATATGTAAGAGGCCTCGAGGACAACCTCTGCCCCCCTGCCAATACAAACTGCGACCAGTTGGAGAGAAAGGAGGAGAACCAACGAAAAACGGTGCCCCCTATCCCTAACTCTTCCAGCCGGTGCAGCATGATACCATGGTCGATGGTATCAAAAGCCGCTGAGAGGTCTAATAGGACCAGGACAGAGGAACAACCCCTGTCCCGAGCCCTCCAGAGATCATCAACCAATGCGACCAATGCCGTTTCCATGCTGTGCCCGGCCCTGAAACCCGACTGGAACGGATCTAGGTATGATGATTCCTCCAAGTACTGGGGAAACTGTCGTGCGACCACACTCTCAACAACCTTCGCCACGAAGCGAAGGTTGGAGACAGGGCGATAGTTAGCTAAAATTGCTGGGTCCAGGGAGGGCTTCTTGAGGAGAGGCCTCACCACCGCTTCTTTCAAAGCCGTGGGGAAGTAACCCTCCCCCAAAGAGGCGTTAATAATTCCCTGGAGCCAGCCTCGTGTAACCTCCCGGGTAGCCAGCACTAACCAGGAGGGACACGGGTCCAATAAACATGTGGCTGCACTGAGCCTCCCCAGAATCTTGTCCACATCCTCAGGGGTCACCGAGTCAAACTCTTCCCAGATAACATTCTCAAGACTATTCCCTGTCACCGCGTCCGTATCCACCCAGTTGGAGTCCAGTTCCCCCTGAATCTGAGTGATTTTGTCATGTAGATATCGTCCAAAGTCCTCAGCCCTGCCTTCCAGGGGATCCTCCCGCGCTTCTTGATGGAGTAAGGAACGGGTCACCCTGAACAGGGCTGTTGGACGATTCTCTGATGACGCGATAAGAGCGGAAAAATACTTCGATTTCTCCGCTTTTGTCGCCACTAGGTAGGTCTTAATATGCGACCTTACCAGTGTTCGATCAGATTCAGAGAGACTGGCCCTCCAACCGCTCTCTAGGCGTCTTTTCCGGCGCTTCATCTCCCTCAGCTCCTCAGTAAACCAGGGAGCCGAGCGGGATCGGGGCCGAGTCAGAGGCCGCAAAGGCACAACTCAGTCCAAGGCCCCACCGGCCGCCCTGTCCCAGGCGGCAACCAGGTCCTCGGCCGAGTTGAGGGCTAGATCATCAGGAAATGGCCCAAGCTCCGTCTGGAACCTGTCCGGGTCCATCAGGCACCTGGGGCGGACCCATCTAACTGGTTCCGCCTCCCTGCGGCGTGGGGAAGCAGTATGGAGGTCTAGGTGAAGGAGTGAGTGATCTGACCATGACAAGGGTTTAATGACTACATCCCCTATATCAAGACCATTCAACCACTGGCCAGAGACAAAAATCAAGTCTAGAGTGTGTCCTCCCTCATGTGTGGGGCCATGAACTAACTGGGTTAGGTCCATGGCCGTCATGGAAGCCAAGAACTCCCGAGCCAACTCAGATGTTTCACCAACGGATAGCAGGTTGAAATCTCCCATGACCAAAAGCCTGGGTGTGTCAACCGCCACCGTGGCTATCGTGTCGAGTAGCTCAGGCAGGGCAGCTGCTACGCGGCAGGGAGCCAGGTACGTAAGCAGCAAGCCCTTCTGAACCCCATGGCCCCATTTCACAAGGAGGGACTCACAACCAGCTATCTGTGGCACAGTGGTCTCCCTTGGCCCAAGACCCTCATTAATAACAACCGCCACCCCCCTCCCCTCCCCTGAGCCCTCGGCTGATGGAATGCTCTGAAACCTGGTGGGCAAATCTCCACCAGAGGGACACCTCCCTCCGGCCCCAACCAGGTCTCCGTGATACCCGCCAGGTCCATTCCCCCCTCAACAATAAGATCGTGAATGAGGGGGCCTTTATTTACCATGGACCTGGCATTGCATAGCATCAGCCGAAGACTCGGGTCCTGAGTATCTAAGCCACCCAGTATCCGGGGTGAGCTGTAGAGACCGGGACGCGCAATCGCTTTTAAGCAGCGAGTGCGCATCCCCAATACATGATATGGTCTCTTGCTCCCGATTCCATTATGCTTTATTCCTCATCAGAGTTCTCTGCTGATTAACTCCTGTGATGAACTTCTAGAGGATTCTCCTAGTTGTGATTCCCCTGTTTGCTTTGTACTTACTTTTCCCTACAGAGAATGATCACTCCACTGGGGGCATAATTCTGGAACTCAGTTGCTTAACTTACTTTTAACCTAACCATTTGACTAGTCCTTTTATCTACCAATACCTATCTGCTTTAATGATAGGTGTATGATTCCCTCAATTTCTGTATGAGGGTGTAAAACCCCTATATTCATTATATTCTGTTATTAGTACAATCTCTCTCATTATGATTGCTATTAAAATCAACCATATTTCATACTTAGCTGACTCAAAAACCATTATTCACAGGCATATAACTGCCACCACCACTCCAGCAATTTCCAGACAATTCTTGAGCTATGTGAAGATTACCATTATGTTCTCCATTTTCTCCAAGTTGAATACACTCCATTCCTTCACACTTGTGTCTTGTATTTATGACTGTCTTCATTGTCCCTGCCTAAATCCATTCTATTTGCATCTAGAAAGTTTCACCCTAATGAATGAAAGAAGAAAACCCTGAAATCCCAATGAGGCCCTAGCTGAACATTTTGGTCTGTACTAAAGTTTTATTCCCAGATACCGTCCAGCTAGAAGGCAAGGAAAAATAATAATAAAGAAATCTTCCTCATCTTCCATATACTCAGGTTACAATGTGTATGTTGTTGTTAGTCACGAAGTCATGTCTAAAACATCACAACCCCATGGACAAATGTTCCTCTAGGCCTTCCTGTCCTCTACCATCCCCCAGAGTCAGTGGTGGGTTCCTACCGGTACAGTCCACTCTACTGCCCACTCTTACTTTAATGAATCTAAATCAAAATATCTCGGTATGCAATTAGGCTAATTATTTTAAAGCCCATATAAGCATTTTCTCTCAGGGAAAGTTTACCCTGGTGACTGCATTCATGCAGTTTGTTAGCAATATTGTAGAAATGGTTCCTTGAAGACACCTTCTCTTTCCGTTGTTAATCAACACCCTGGGGTTTTCAGTGCCCCAACAAAATACTAACTAGAGCTAACTCTGCTTAGCTTTTCCAAGATCAGCGAGATTCACTTAGGTCAGGGGTCTTCAAACTTGGCAACTTTAAGACTTGTGGACTTCAACTCCCAGAATTCTCCAGCTAGCATAGCTGGCTGGAGGATTCTGGGAATTGAAGTCCACAAGTCTTAAAGTTGCCAAGTTTGAAGACCTCTGACTTAGGTGCTGCACCAGAAGTGTATCATACAAGTAAGTTTTGTTAGACCCCTATAAAACCCATTTTCAAGCAGGGTGATGAATGACAACAATAAAAGAAATTTGTCATAATTCACATTAAGAATGTTTTTAAAAATGAAAATGCAGAAAAAAATGTAGAAGCTTGACATGCCCCTAATATGCTAATATATTAGTACAACAATGAAAATATTCATAGAACATGAAAGTATTCATTTGTCATGCTATAAAAATAATATAGCACACTTCCCCATGTAGCCTTGGACAAGCTACAATTACCCTAAGAATATTTTCATCCTGAGAACATTTAGTCAGGAAAACAGGCTAATTAAGGTTTTAAAAAAAAGCTAACTTAGTTTACCAGACATGTTTTGCTTTATTTGTACCCGACACACACAAAACACGATTCATCAAAATGTGGCTTGTGCTTTTCACTCTTACGTTAAAATCAGGAATTCATCAATTCATCAAAATCAATTCAATAAATTAAAACTAAGATCTGTCTCCAAAATGTGAGTTGAAAAATTAAATGTGATCTGTTTTAGCATTTGGGCATCTCATAATTACATGGAGCTTCCTCATTTGATAAAAGTGCTTCTGTGTCATGCCTGGTATCTTGAAATAATTATGCACAAATAGTTGTGGTGTAACTATTCAGAAAGATCTATTTTGCTAAATAACATTTTATAGAAAGATGTAAATAAGTTCATAAAGTGGGTATGACGTTTGACGCCACCTACTGGAGCTTTATTCTTATTTTATTATTCAAGAAAGATTTTGATTTCTACTTTTGGCATTGAGAGATGAGGAAGGTCTAGGACCTATAGTGTTTCAATGCTGGATCTCTAAATTCTAATGCTGCGATAGCAAACTTAGCATTTACATCTGGTTTACAAGTTCTCTTTGCCTTTCAGATCCAAACCAGAGCGGAATGGGTTTGGAAAACAACAGTAATTTATTGCATGGCTTCAGCATTTCTCTTTTATACCAAGTTGGAGAAGCATTTTTTTTTAAAAAAAAGCAAAATCAGCTTGTTCTTCAGCTTGGAAATAGGGACAAAAACAGAAAAAGAGTGCTTAAAAAAAGGTTAACTCTTTGCTTACTTGAGTCGGACAGCACTGTGTTAATAGTGTCTCTCCATACAGGAAATAAAATGATTTGACTTAATTCAAATATGGAAACTTCTTGTTCTTGCTGAACCTTAGCTTCCAGTGTCTTCTGATGGAATCATATTGACTGGATCTGGGGAAATTTGCACTTAAGCAAGATATGGGGCAGGGTGGGATGGTAGAAAAAGAAATTTCTCTTAGCGTAAGGCAATGTTAGGTGGGGAATTATTTCAAAGTTGATACCCAATATTATTGGCCTCATTCAGTAGTAACCTGGTTTTGGCCATTTAGGAGAATCAAGACAAATTCCTTGTGTGTCCAATCACACTTGGCCAATAAAGAATTCTATTCTATTCTATTCTATTTAAAACTGCATTTGTCCATTAAATCATTACATGTGGTAAGATGGGCAACCAATAAATTTTATATATAAATGGCAAATAACTAAAGATAAGCCATAAACTATCTTTTCCTCCCAAACAAATATGACAAATTGGCAAGTATAAATCATATTCTAATTAATAAATTAAACTGGTGACTGACAGTTTTCAAGGACAGAAAAATATGTAGAAATGTGGATGAGGATCAAATGTAGTAGATACGTACTCTGATGCATTAGATATAATTGCTTCTTAAAAACTTCAGAAGAATGTAGCTTTCCAGCTAATAAATGACAGATGGTGAGAATTTATAGTGTCATTTGCCTTAGAGCAAAAATAAAATTGAATGCCTTGCTAGAATTAGGGTGCTTGAGGAAAGAATTTGTTGTAAATTCTGATGCAAATTGACCTAATATGTATATTTTATGTATCTATGCAAGTGTGTGTATAAGACTGTGAGTTTTAATCTTGCCTTAGCCCTTAGCCATGAAAGATGGCTGAGTGAGGAAAGTAAAGGCCAAAGTGGTCACAGTGGTGGTAGGAACACTTGGGCTTGTGACTCCTAAGCTGTGAGAGTGGTTCCAACAGACCTCAGTAATATATCACTAATGCTTCTGTTCTGGCCTTTAATGTTACATATGAGAAAAGTATTTATTCCATTCGAATCCATGCAGGTAACAGTTGTCACAAAGTTAACCCTAATAGTTCCTAAGGATCCATCTGGACTTAAGAAAATCAAAATTCTCATGACTTTTTTTGTCAAGAATACCCTTCTAGAATTTTATTTAGCCTGTTTTTCCATATTCTGTGGTTTCCAATGTTACTGGAATGGCTCAAGAGCAAATTCTCAGTCGAATGATGCTACTCCAGATTTTATCATTTAATGGAGGAAGAAACTGAAGAGATCTATATTCTGATGTCATACTAGAGAAGCAGCCAGTTAAAAATTCTTCCAATATAACTTTTTAAAACGGTTCATATTTGTGTTGTGATTTACATGAAACTGGAAAATCGCAAAAGTTATGTACACGGCACTTAAATAAAAGATGAAAACATTGCAATATTCCTGAAATGATGCCACGGAAAATGTATTTGTTGTCATCCCTTTGACTGACTGCTCTCTCTCTCTCTCTCTCTCTCTCTCTCTCACACACACACACACACACACACACACACACACACACACACACACACACACACACACACAGAGAGAGAGAGAGAGAGAGAGAGAGAGAGAGAGAGAGAGAGAGAGAGAGAGAGAGAGAGAGAGAGAGAGATTCTTAAATAACAAATAAAGGAGAATAATAACAATAACACTTAGATTTATATACAACTTCATAGTGCTTTACAGCCCTCTTTAAGCATCTTACAGAGTCAGCATATTGCCCCCAACAATCTGGGTCCTCAGTTTACTGACCTTGGAATGATGGAAAAAGTAGACCAAAGGTTGAATCACGGTTCATACTGCATTCTAACCACTAATCATTTTCTTTGGCATTGATACTCTTAGTTATTGGTTCACTCCCTTATATCATATTAATTATTGTTGAACTCCAATACCCATCAGCCCTGGCTAAGGATGTGAAATAATGAGAACTAGCCTTATCTGGAGCTCCAAACATAACATCATATTGTTACTCTAATCTACATAGGCTATTGGTTAACATTATTGAACAAACCTACATTTTACGCTTGCATTCTTACAAATACATTTGCATATAAAAAGAAAAATGGATGGATAAGAACATCTCTACCCAAAATATGCTTTCTAATACTGAAACACAAGCTTAAAGATGTGTAATACATATGTAACAATTAACTTTGATGTCAATATAATAACATACAGTTATAATTTGACTTGGTGTGGTAAACCAGTTATAATTCCACTTCCATTTAACTGAAGAAGAGTGATGATGTTTGTCTATCCTGTTCAAAGAGGAGTTTGACATCTAACAGGTTGTGGGCTGTCCATGATGTGTCCGCAGGTGGCTGGTAAGGCCTATACGGGCACGAAATGTTCTGCCACATGTCGGGCAGCATTTGCAGCTCTGGCTTTGTGGAGTGCTCGCTTCTCTTGTGCTATGGTTGTTCTGAAGGTTCACAGAAATTGGGGGGGATGTCAAGACCTGCGCGTGGATTGGATTAAAGTGAGGGAGAGGTGCGCATATTCAGCCTCACTCTCTCTTCTTAGATTCCATCTTGCTCCAATAGCAGGACAAGAGTCGAGACAGTTGGAGATGGGCTGGGTGCAGTGGTTGACCAGGGCGTCTTTCGTGTCTTGCCGTGCTCTTAGCAGACCACATGGCTTGCAGAGACCGCCTTCATGACCGTTCTAGTAGATTTCATCCGCTCAATCTGTTCAATCCAAACTGAAGAAGAGTGATGACCAGCCGGTAGCCAGTAGTGAGACAGTGGGTGCTAAAGTGGTTTTATCCAGGGGTGAAATCCTCCCGGTTCGCTCTTACCTGTTGGTCGCTGCACAGCCCAACAACCTGGTGGCGTTTGCAGCGCGGGGCTTCCCCCGCCCGCTTCCCCCGCCCGCCTGTACACCAGCATCTGAGTTATTTTGCCCTCTGCGCATGCGCAAAGCGTTCTGCTTGCGCAGAGGGCAAAATAACTCAGATGCCGGCGTACAGGCGGGCGGGGGAAGTGGGCGGGGGAAGCCCCGCGCTGCGAACGCCACCAGGTTGTTGGGCTGTGCAGCGACCAACAGGTAAGAGCGAACCGGGAGGATTTCACCCCTGGTTTTATCACCCATTCCTCTTTTCTTTCTCTCAGAAGACAGAGCTCTGTATGTGCTGCAAAGCCTGTCTTGCTTTCTCCAAAGCTAATTTGCTATCCTCAGCAATATACTGTCTTTGCCAAAGTAAGATTTCTTTGCCCCTCCATTTAGTGTTTGCTCCTTGAACAGGAGAGGTTGCCAACATGTTGGGCCCTGACATAATAGCTGCATGTTTCAATCTAATGCATCCTGACCCAGAAGAAAGCTCACCAGAAAATAAAGAGAATTGTGTCAGTCTAGCTGCATGTCATTCTGCTGTCACTGTGTCCAAAGCACCCAGAGGAAGATGGAGGAAGGAAAAGAGAGCAGTTAGGGCAATCTTATGTAGAGTCTAGAATTTGTAGCAGCAAAGAAAGCAGTCTCAGTGTGGCAGAGCAGCAAAGTACATTTGGAAAATCTATGCTTAATTTGGTGGCAGCCAAAGAAACAATTTTGTGATTTACGGTCAGTACTGAATGATTTTTCCAAATGACACAACATTTCTTTGCTATGTTAAGCTTCATTGTTGTTTTGTTTTTTGAATCAACATTCCAATTCTTGGCCCAGAACCACAGACTAAAGATTTTGATCATTTTTAGTGAGAGCTTAAGAGTTCTGTGATGCATGCTGTAGTACATTGCTGTAAGATCTATATTGCCCCCCCCACCACAGAATTAATTATTATACTCATACAATATGTATGTATGTATGTATGTATGTATGTATGTATGTATGTATGTATGTATGTATTTATTTATTTATTTATTTATTTATTTGTCAAGTATGTATAAGATAAGATAACAGATATAATTATAAACATGATTATAAATACATGAAATGGATACAAATAAATTGGGACATTAGGACAGGGACGGTAGGCACGTTGATGCACTTATGCACGCCCCTTATAGACCTCTTAGGAATGGGGTGAGGTCAACAGTAGACAGTCTAAGGTTAAAGTTGTGGGGGTTTGGGGAAGAAACCGCAGAGTCAGGTAGTGCATTCCAGGCATTGACCACTCTGTTGTTGAAGTCGAATTTTCTGCAATCGAGTTTGGAGTGGCTTACCTTAAGTTTGTATCTATTGTGTGCTTGTGTATCGTTGTGGTTTAAGCTGAAGTAGTCATTGACAAGTAGGACATTGTAGCAGATAATTTTATGTACTATGCTTAGGTCAGACCGAAGGTGGCGTAATTCTAAATTGTCTAAGCCCAAAATTTGAAGCCTGGTGGCATAAGGTATTCTGTTGCAAGCAGAGGAGTGGAGGACTCTTCTTGTGAAATATCTCTGGACTCGCTCAATTGTATTGATGTCCGATATGCAGTGCAGGTTCCAGACAGATGAGCTATATTCAAGAATTGGTCTAGCAAATGTTTTGTATGCTCTAGTTAGCAGTACAATATTACCAGAGAAGAAACTACGCAAGATTAGGTTAACAACTCTTAATGCCTTTTTGGCAATGTTGTTACAGTGGGCTCTGGCACTTAGATCATTAGAGATGAGTACTCCAAGGTCCTTGACAGAGTGAGGGTCATCTACGAGGTCATATCCACCCAGCTTGTATTTTGTGTTCTGATTTTTTCTTGCCAATGTGTAAGACAGAGCATTTGTTGGTTGAGATTTGAAGTTGCCAATTGTTTGACCATTCTAACACATAGTCAAGGTCTTTTTGAAGGGTAGCAGCATTGTCGGTGGAGTTGAATAGTTTTACATCATCAGGAAAGAGGACGCAGTTGCTTATAATATGATTACAAAGGTCATTTATGTAAAGTATAAAGAGTGTTGGTCCTAAAACGCTGCCTTGGGGAACACCACTGTTAACAGGTGCAGGATTTGATAGGGCGCTCTCTATTTTGACCACTTGTTGCCTGTTTTACAGAAACACAGCTATCCAATTATGCAGGGATCCAGAAATACCATAAGATTTTAGTTTTAGAAGTAGTTTGTCATGTACCACTGTATCAAAGGCTTTACAGAAGTCTATGTAAATTGTGTCTATTGCTTTGCCCTGGTCGAGTTGTGTAGTCCATATGTTTTTGCAGTGTAGGAGTTGCAGATTACAGGACAACTTTTTTCTGAAGCCAAATTATTTGTTAGAGAGTAGGTTGTTTGTCTCTAAGTGAAGGGTAATGGATTGGTTTATGATTGATTCCATGACTTTGCAGGTGACGCAACATAAAGAGATTGGTCTGTAATTTTCAACTAAACTGGGGTCTCCCTTTTTGAAGATAGGGATGACCGTGGCTAGTGACCATAGATTGGGCAAGGAGCTGGTCCTGAAAGATTTTTCAAAGATTATGCTTAGAGGTTCTGCTATGGCAGTGGAAAGCTTTTTTTAAGAAGTAGGCACATAGTCCATCAGTTTCAAGAGATAGAGATGGTTTTAGGCTGTGTTATGATGTTATGATTCCTTCTTCCTCCCAAAATAAAACAAGGCAAGGACGAAAAAAGTAAAGATTATCACATGGAAGTCTTGTCTGAAACAACCACAAGATGGTAATTGGTAGAGATTCCTCACTTGGCTTGACTGACTGTATCAGATATCCTGGTTTAGGTAGGGATCTTTAGAAAAGTTGTCAGCAAATGTCACTTCATATCTTACTATCCTTGGCATGAGAATATATCTTTTTCTATACATCTATCTCTAGATATAGAGAAATTATGTAAAGAGAGAAATGTATATACAGTAGGTAGACCTCAACTTAAGACCATAGTGGATCCTGTTGATTATGGTCATAAGTGGTAATGGTCATAAAATGAATCACCCACGTGACCAACCCAATTTTACAACCTTTTTTGTAGCGGTCAATAAGTGAATGCCATGGTTATTGAGTAAACCAATTGTTTGCTATGGACTGGTTTTATCAAAAACTGGAAGTAAAACTCAGGTTTTGGCAAAAATGTCATAAAGTGCAGTCACATGACTATGGGACACTGCAAATGGCTGTAAACGTGACCCAGTTGACAAATGCCTGACATGCGGTCACATGTCCATGGGGAGGTGTTGGGCCATTGGAACTTCAGAACTGTGTCGTAAGTACCTTTGGAGAGGTCCTTTGTAACTTCATCTGCTTGCTAAGTCAAGGACTATCTGTACTTGTAGAGATGTCCTAATCTAGGGCTCGAGAGAGAGAGTGACTGGACCAAAGTCACTCATCTGTTTGAAAGGATTAGAATCTGGGTTTCCTTGTCCCTTGTCCTGCTTAATCATAAACTGTAACCACTACACCACACTGAAAGATAGGGGCATGAATATCTTTATGTGTGGGGAGGTATGTGCACATGGACACACACACATACACACACACACACACACACACACACTGAAATACAATGCACACTATATGATTATGATAGATAACATAATACATGGGAGGGGGAGTAATAGGGATTGCCTATGTCAGTGATGGCGAACCTTTTTTTCCTCAGGTGCCAAAATAGTGCTCACACGTGCTATTGCATGCGCGTGCGTGCCCATACCCATAATTCAAAGCCCCTCATTCGCCCAACTTCTTGCATATGCGTGTGCGACCCCTCCCCACTCCCCCATTTCCCGACTTCCAATGGGCCCGGTAGGCCCGTTTTTTCGCCCTGCCCAGGCTCCAGAGGCTTTCTTGGAGCTTGGGGAGGGCAAAAATGCTCCACCCCGCCACCCTGGAGGCCCTCCGGAGGCCGAAATCGCCCTCCCAGAGCCTCTGCGCGAGCCAAAAATCAGCTGGCAGGCACGCACATGCGCACTGGAGCTGAGCTAGAGCAACGGCTCGCGTGCCGGCAGATATGGTTCCGAATGCCACCTGTGGCACCCGTGCCATAGGTTTGCCATCACTGGCCTATGTTATCAGGAATGGCAAAGGATTATGGCAGGCTTGAGTTATTTGTGGAACCATCTGTGTCCAACTCTTCCTGCCCATCCCACAAGTTGGCATACTCTGGGCCCCTCCTGTTAAACAACATCATTTAATGGGACCCAGAAAGTGTGCCTTCTTCATTGTTGTACCTGGCCTTAGAAACAGCTTGTTCCTGAAATCCCTGGGTCCCCCCCACCCCGGACCAGAAGCTTGGATGAACCGATTTTAAGTAGTTGTTGTGGTTAATTGACTACAGGAGTTTATTAGTCATAGATACATGAATAGCTTCTGACTTGATATGTTTTAAATGCTGTTTATGTTACATTGTTGATGTCTTTAGCTGGTTGCTAGCCACCCAGAGTTGCATGGTAAGTGGACCACCATGTCATTTGAATAAACAAATGACAATCAAATGGTAGCCACCATATGGATGATGCTAAAATATACAGAAAGCTCAAGTCTTAAACAGCTACAAATAGAGTTAACGTGATAATATTTTCCTCACATTTCCTTCAAATCTTTCCACAAAATCTACCCTTTTCATACTTTCCCCCTCATACCTATGCCATATTGCAAATAGCCCTTATTATATGTAACCATGGTAATAACATTATTTCCTGAGTATCTCTATCTTCTTTTCTGTTATTCCAGTTGTACTTATTTCCAGATTGTAAATTGTCTGAGACAAAAAAAAAATTTATGATGTGCCAAATATATGGATGGTATGATAACAAGAAGTGATTATATTTCCTTGGAGGCAACAAAAATCCAGAAAAGTGGAATATTAGCTTATTTAGCTCAACTTCTAGGTTCACCCACCAGCTCCTCATAGTCTAGGTCCCCACGTGTTGCTAGGAAAGAGAGAACGCTTCATAGGGCAAAATCAAAACAAGAAGTAGTTCTTGATATTTAAAGCAGGAAATTCATCCCTATGGAAGGAAAAGGCATTGCCTTCTCCAAGAATGGGAGATATCATAGGTTTCTCAATTATTTCAGTAGATTGTTAAGGACTTCAATAGCATGAAGTGACTCATTCCCTAATTATGCAGCTGCTCTGGCCTAGAGGTAGAGCTCTTGCCTCACAATCAGGAGGTTGTGAGTTCAATCCTAGGTAGAGGCAGATGTAGGGTCTCCTGCTCGGGCAGGGGGTTGGACTAGATGACCTGTAAGGTACCTTCCAACTCTGTTAATCTGTAATCTGTAATTATACTGTACAGGTAGTCCTCGATTTACAATATTTCATTTAGTGATTGTTAAAAGTTATAATGACCCTGAAAAAAGCAATGTACAGTATGGCCGTTTCCACACTTATGACCGTTGCAGCATTTCCAGGGCCGTGTGATCAAATTCAGATGTTGGGCAACTGACTCACATTTATGACAGTTGCAGAGTGCCGGGGTCATGTGATGACCTTTTTGTGATCTTTTGACAAGCAAAGCCAATAGGGAAGCCAGATTCACTTAACAACCGTGTTACTAACTTGACAATTGCAGTGATTCGCTTAACAACTGTGGCAAGAAATATCGTAAAATGGGGCAAAATCCAGTTAACAAATATATCCCTTAGCAACAGAAATTTTGGGCTCAATTATGGCTGTAAATCGAGGACTAATTGCACTGATTAACGAAGTTAGTCTGGACTAGCCATTAATAAAATCCATTTAATTTTGGTACTCTAAGCAAGTTTTCTGGCTCAGAATTCTTTTATTCCAGCTCTGTCACCAGTCTGAATTTGAAACAATGTTCCTCTCAGGACTTTGCTTCCTGCTCTGAGTGATTTAGCTGGGAGCACTAGGAAACAAACACTTTGCACATGAAGTATACATTGAATTATTATCCTCTCCCCTGTATTAATACCATTCATAACTGCCTTTCCAAATACAGGAGGGTCTCAAACAGGGTTAGAGCACATCCACAGCACAAGGTTGTTTAACAGTCATTCCTTTCTCTCAGGAAGCAGGAAACCAATGGAGATTTCCTTGGCACGCTCATGAAGCCACCCTTCTCAAGCTGATTTGGAAAAGCTATGATAATGAACCAAATACGAAAGTAATATACTGCTCTAGTACTGTATAGCTCTCCTCTTCATGGAGCCCTCTATGACAAGGTTCTTAGTTTTGGAGAGTGTTGGGAAGCAAACAGGACCATTTCATCAATAGAAGTTTCTGCTTCTCCATATGGCACATATTACCATATATGGTGGTCTTGTCCAGTGGTAAGAAGATACTGGAATAAGATTAGGATATGGAAAAAAGAAATGATAGACTGTGAAATTGAACTTAAACCAGAGACATACTTATTAGAGGGCAACACACTAAAGCAAATCAATATCTCATCATACATATCTTAACTGCTGCTAGATTAACCTTCGCTCAGACTTGGAAAGATGGAAATCCCCCGACAGAGAATATGATAATTTAAAAAATGATGGAGAAATGACAAGACTTACGCTAGAATTACAGAATCGTCAAGAGATAGAATATTTTACAGTGTGGGAAAAATTTTATAATTGGCTAGAAATAAGAAAAAACAAGTAATCTTATAAAAATTGTAAATATTAATATTACTGTAAACTAATAATGTGATAGATTCATTTATATGCATAGCGATTTTAGTCCGATGATACAGAAATGTAAAATGTGAATATATATGTGTGTGTGTGTGTGTGTTTTGTGTTGTTTTTCCTTATTGTTTTAAAAAATCGAATAAAAATTATTTAAAAAAGAATAACTGCTTTTTAAGAATAACAGAACACAGAAAAGAATAGTGGCTCTATATCATATTATGCTACATTGATAGTGTTATCTGCATTTCCTTAGTACAGAGATGGGAAAAATCTGTAGTGTTATTTCACCAAGTTTCTTGTTTTGGTGTTTTAGTTCACTCTCGCTTGTTTCCACATCTCTTTTAAAAAGTCATATGAAAACATCCCCTGATATTTGTGCTTGGTACACCTTTAGCAACTGCCCATATTATAATGGATTTTTACATAACTGTTTTCTCAGGATCTACATCTTTGCACGCCTCTTGAAAATTATTAATGTTGTCATAAACATTTGAAAAGGGCAGCTTATAATTGCATTCTACTTAACATGCAGGCATTGGGTTTTGCATTCTTGTGGCAACAGTTACTGTCCATCTTGGAGTCTGAAGCCAATCTTACATGACTTTCATTTCTCTTGGAACTGTATGATTATGGTGGTTAAACTGGAGGCAGCAAATATAATATTTAAGTGCATCCCTGGATAATCAGACTGGGAAGGGATGCCTGAAAAGGGGAATTTGCTGTTTCAGGGCTGTGGTCCCTCTCTTCCAAAGCCACTGGCACCAGTAGAAACTTTTGTTCCAGAGTAGTAGAGTCGAAACTTTGGGAGGGCTGAGTTTGATATAGAATTCTCCAATCTTGAAGGTAAACAAAATATAAGCTCCAAGCAATTTGATTAAGGTCATATATATTTTTGGCTAAAGTTGAAGTTTGCTGTTTATTACATCCCCATAAATCACGGATAGACAAGTTGAAGCCACAAAATCCTCTTTTTGAGGGGTTCCCAATCCCCCAAGGCATCTCAAAGGAAAGAGGCCACCTAAAACTAACTCCCCAAATCAGTCATATGTAGGGGTGACATATTGCTCCACCATTAGGGCCCTTGGTACTTCCCCCAAAATGTTTAGTGTACCCTTTTGCCATCAAAAAGTTTACCACCCTGACATAAATACATGAAATGACAATTAAGCAAGAGGGGGGAAAAGAACAGTCAACTATATATGAATGCATCTCTATTAATTATTCATCTATTTGATTGCTACATAGTACAAATGAATTTCCATCTAGATAATAGAAAAGGGGGCTTTTCTTTTTGTAACTGTAAAGTAAGATTTTTTTAAAATTTTATAGTTGTATTTGCTAAAAAGAAAAATCTTCTATTTTTTATCCTTTTTTGCACTTTTCTTTTTCTCTCCCTTTCTTCTCTATCTTTATTTTAGTTTTTGGTTTTATCTTAAAAAAACTTTAATAAAGTATATATTTAACAAGTGCATATGAATTTTCAGATTAGCAAGAAAAAGAGGAAAAACAGAACAATAAATCCAAAGTCCTTTTTCAATTGCTCACAATGCAAGCAAATTAAATATTGAAATCTAAGCAACAACACAAGATCCATCTGTTCTCAATTTGTTAGAATTTCTAATACTATCTTGTTCTATTGTTTAGAAATCATATAACCTGTATTTCAATAGATTCCCAAAGCAGGAAGCATCAATCCAAACTACAACTATATTGCAAGAATATCAGAGCAGAGAAAATGAATCAAGAATAACTAGATAGCAGCCAGTAACAATAAATAAAATGAAAAGCATATTATCTACAGCACGGCTGTTTCAGGAATTACTGTTTGAAACGAACAAGATGCTAAATCTATCAAAACTTATAAATAGGAGGTTTCACTATGGGCAACTGTTAGAGAAATATTGTATTCTTTGACAAAGTGACTAAATTATGTATATACTATACTATGCCCACAGCGAAATGCTGTGGGCATAGTATACTTGGACTTTAGTAAGGCATTTGACAAGGTAGACCACAACTTACTTCTTCATAAAATAGAAAAACGTGGGGTAGATAACATCACCACTAGATGGATTTGCAACTGGCTGATAAACTCAACATGTAGTCCTCAATGAAACTACATCTACATGGAGTATGTAGTGTGGTACCCTAATGTTCTGTCTTACGTCCAGTAATCTTTCACCTCTTCATAAATGATTTGGATGAGTGAATAGAAGGAGAGCTTATCAAGTTTGCAGATGACACCAAGCTAAAGGGACTACACTTTAGAAGGTAGGCTCAAGATCCAGAAAGATCTTGACAGACTTGAACACTGAGCCTTTCAACAAAATGCAATTCAGTGATGAGAAAAGTATCATTTTACACTTAGGCAAGAAAAATCATGTGCACAGGTATAAAATAGATGGTAGCAGTAACTATAAAAGGGATCTGGGAGTTCTATTGGACAACCACTTAAGTATGAGCCAGCAGTGTGCTGCATTTACCAAAAAAGCCAACGCAGTCCTAGGCTGCATCAACAGAGGAATAGTATCAAGACCACCAATAATTCAACAATGAGGAGAGCAGACTAGGAGTTCCACATTATTCCTAACTGCTATTACTATTGTTTGTAGAGGAAGCCATTTGGCTCAACAGACCAACCCAAATATGATTTCTCATCATGCAGATACTCTATTAATAACTCATTTTCCTCACTGCAAAATTCATTAATTGGTGGTGTCACTGAAACTCCATGCATAGGGATTGGAAGTCTTTTTAGAACCATCATTTCAATGGGAGAATTCAGCCACAAAAGTATATAGTCTATCAGCAACATTAATATGAGAAATGGGAGAACCCGTCTCCTCTCATATATACACACTTCTTATTGTTATAGCAACAGGGACAACAGAGATCCCATATCAAAGGCTGAAGAAGGAAAATAGCTGCTATATATACAATCTTATTCTGGCGTCACTAAACCAATTGGTATAAACCACTTGAAATGTGGCCCATTTAGGCATCAGAATGGTTTCAGGAATGTAGGGATCACAGCAACATTTCTTAGAAAGAGTAATTGAAGGAAATGATGCTATGCTTGAAAGTATCATATCTCAAGCCTTCCTTTCTCAAATTCTGCAAAATAATGAAACATAAACACTGGATAAATCCTTGAAAGTTTCCTTGATCAACTTTGAAGCTTCCACTGGCTTTGAAAGAAAACAACCTGGTTAAAAACTAAAACTCCATATCTGCCATTAGTTTGTTTGGCTTTTTAAAAATAATTCCAAGTATCTTTTTGGGACAAAAATCTAATCAAGGCTTATTGATAAATAAGAATAAAACTATAATAAAAGCTACAAAAAACCCACTGGTTATAAAAGCTAAATCACTCTTCCAAAATTTTCTGGAATCCCAGACAAACAAATCACAAACTTAGAGGAAACGTCTAGAGCAATCAAGACTCTGGTGGATGCTTAAGTCCTGTGTTAACATACAGGCCTTACATTTTAAGAATGAGTCACTTAGGTTTCTTTAACATAATCCACTTGCTCTGTTCACATTAGTGAAATAAAGTTTTCCTTAGACTTCCACTCCCAATATTTCCTGTTCTATTACTCATGAGTTTAACTGTTAGATTTTTCCAAGAAAAAGTGATATAACTTCCACAAAGTTAATATATGAATGTCATTGATTTATAAGACACTTTCCCTTGCTTGTGATAGACATGACTATGTAAAACTATGTAAAATAATCTTTCAGTTCACTTGGGAGACTATAATTAGCTTTTTAAAAAGCCCAATGATTTAAAGATAACAATTCACCACACAGAGAAGAAGCTCAGTATTTTTCATTGTAATTTTTATTTCTTTTAAGCACAGTACAAAGCACAGAGCAAAACACAAGACCGCAGATTAAAAAAGAAGTACTATACCATTAATAATAATCTCTGTTGTTGGAGCATGATTCATATTTTAATGCAGAAAATTCTGAAAATGAAGATAAAGATGAAACCAGAAACTTTCCTTTTGGGTCTAATGGAAAAAGACTTGGAGAAAAAAATTGGAACTTTTGATACTATATGTTGACAGCAGCAAGATTATTATACGCACAAAAGGGAAAGGACACTTCGATTCCTACTATGGACGAATCGCTGCAGATGCTGATGGAGTTGGCTGAAATGGCAAAATTGACTATTTTGATTTTTTTTTAAAGAATATTAGTATTTTTGTTTCCACATAGAGACCACTTCTGAACTTTCTGCTTGAAGTGGAAAAGAATAAAACTTTGATTTTGGGTTTGACCGATTAGATTGATAGATGCTTATAGAAATGGCTAGTTTATATTATTATGAAAAAAAACCAAAAGTTGTGGTTTGATGTTAATGCTTTATTTTACTGCCACAGAGGGAGTCGGAAATCAACTCTTTTTTTTCTTTTTCCCAACCCTTCCTCACTTCTCTTTCACCCCCCCTTTCCCTCACTGCTTTTCTATTTACTTTTGTATTATGTATCTTATTTTATCTTATAACTCAATAAAATGTTTGCTGATAGGACCGTTTTTTAAAAAAGAATAATCCCTGTTACTTGTTAGACCATGAAGGGGTCAGAACAAGCTGGCATAGATGATGATGGATATCTCCCATATCAATGGTTGGACAGTGGATTTCTGCATTTTTAGCTCTGAAGGAGACTCACAGCAGTAAAAGAAAAGTGTTGGTGAATGGCATTCACCTAGTCTGCCAAGTGTCTTGGCTACTAACACTGATCTTACCAAGGTGTATGCATCTCTTCCACATCCCATCCCTATCTCTATTAAATCAGAAACAAAATCAACAATAAATAGTTACAGTCTCTAAAGACCTTACCATCTCTTCTATCCTAGGATAGAGGCTACTTATGCAACCTTACTTGGGTCTCTTTGAATCTAGATAGGTTTATTTAAGGGTGTCCCTAGCAAATAGCAATAGCGGACAACTCCTTGGAGTGCTGGCCCAAGACATTCTTCTCCATGAAGTTAAGGGATGCAAAAGAAACTTGTTTTCTCTCACTACCATCATGCCAACGTAATCTTCCCAAGATTATGGGAGATTATTCTAGCAAAAAAGCAGCAATTTTTCAAGGGAGTTTATGGGGCTTTTTGCTGGGTGTGGGGGAGGGAGGGGGAGGGGGGAGAGACCAGGTTTTACCTCTGCAAATAATATGTGAACTTATCCTCTAGGTAAATTTATCTGGTAAAGAGGGCACTGAAAGAAATCAGAATAACTTTTTTTGGAAGGACCAGAAAATAGGACTCTCATCTTAATATCCCAAACCAAGCTACTTGATTAAGCACATAAAACAGAAATCCCAAAGCCCTTTTCCTCATCCCCAGTATTAAAAACAAATGAAACAGTTACCATTTTGCTGCCCATTCCTAATCCACTGCTAAGGCTTGTTGGCTTATTCTCTCTAAAGATTGTCCCCACCCTTCCTGGTTTTCTGTTTTTTGTTTTGGTCTCTCTCTTTCTAGATCCTTAATTTCTCCAGCTGTGACCATAATGCACTTTGATCTTTCTGACACTTATAACATTACCACTTAAAAGTCATTTCTATTCCATTGTGAAACTTGAAGCGTCATTATAAATTGCCTTCCGCTTCCACACCAGGCAAAAGGATGGATCACTTGGGTTTTTAAGCACACACAGGCAAACCATTTTGCCATTACTCTTTCAATCCCTGCTAACTGCTGTCCGTCCAAATGAATTCTTTCCAGGGTACAGATATAAAGTGGCAGGAGACACCAGAGGGAATGCTTGCAGTGACTGTCTTTATTTCAGAGATTCCTAATATGACACTTTCCTCTTAAATCATTTTATTGACAGACTGAAGAGTTGTAGAGATGAAAATAGACATGTGTGTTCCCAAACAGTGAGACTGGAGCCCTATTTATCATTGCCTTCTGAAATTTTCTTGGCCTAAAAAAAATTTGAGGCTCTCCAGGGATGGGTTTTAAGCTTTTATATTTAGAACAAGGACAACCAATGGCTGAATTCTTTCTATTCTCCAGTGATCCTACTCCAGAAGTCGGGAGTATATTTTACCACACAATTGCTTCCTTTTTGTGGAAATTATGCCAGGAAATAAAAACATTGTTTAAAAAAACCTAATATAACGTTTAAAAAAAACCCTTTATATATAACCTAATATATTAAAAACCTAAAATAAGACTATGGCATTTTTTTAAACTTTGTATTAAAATTTGGGAACCCTGCTTAACATCAGATAATATTAATTCGGATTCTAGGTATGGCTTTAAACTGTTGGTTGACCATCCTTACAAAGATTTGACTGTTTATATCAGGGGTGTCAAACTCAATTTCATTGAGGGCCGCATCAGGATTGTGTTTGACCTTGGGAGGGGGGGACATGACTAGGGTGGGTGTGGCCAGCTTGACATCACTCGTGTCGGGGGTGCCTAATAATACCCCAGCCTTAACAAATGTTGATAAGAAAGACAAAAAAGTCTAAAGAGTAGAAGTGGTTGTACAGGAAATGCCGGACATCAAAATAGAAGCGAAAGAAGCAGAGAAAATCAGAAAATACAAAGACCCGTGAAGTAGAAGTAGAACAACCATAGCAAAAGAAAGCAAAGACAGTGCCACTAATAATAGGTGCAATCCCAAAACATCTGGAGCACCATTTGAACACCATTGACACTGACAAAATCAACAACAATCAATTGCAAAAGGCAGCTTTACCTAGAACATCCTATGACAATATCATGAACAGCATCAAACAACAACATGGAAGGACTTGATAGGTAGTTAAAGATACCAAATCCAGTCTAAACATCTGGCTGGCTGTGACCAGCTGCAATAGGTTACTTGGGTGCAATTCCAAAACAACTAGAATAATATCTGCATTGACAAATTAACCAGCAGTCAATTGCAAAAGGCAGCTTTACTGGAGGAGCTTACATCCTACGATAATATCTGCAATACCATCAAACCACCATATCTGCCTATCCCAGGTCTTTAGAAAGGACTCAATAGATAGACAAAAATGGCCAAAACCAGTCTGAACATCTGTCTGACTGTGCGACAAACCATAATAATAGTAGAATGAGCAGGTTAAAATATTGTGGGATTTTCAAATACAAACTGATCAATTCTTGACTCATAACACACCAGATTCAACTGTGTTTGAAAAGAAAAAATGTAGATTATCCATGTGGCAATAACAGGAGCTAGTAGAACAGAAGACAAAAAGAAGATCACAAAGTATCTGCAAATCAAAACTGAAAGATTATGGCACAAACTGGCCTGATAGTCCCAGTGGTTATCAGCACGTTGGGTGTTATATGAAAAACTCTTAGACAGCACTTAGAAAATTTGTGCATTAACAAAATTTCCATCAGTCATTTACAAAGAGCCACACTGCTTATATCTGCACATATACCATGTGAAAACATTATGGTAGCCTAGATTTTCAGGAAAAACTTGATACTTGTGAAGGCCAATACCAGCTAAAGAACTGATAGCTGTGACTTCACAATGTTGTCAGTAGATAATAATGATTCACATGGTTTTTACTACAGGACTTAATTGATGTGAATTCTATATAAATGAAAAACTTACCAATTTGGGTCACTTTGTTTGTTTGTTTGTTTGTTTGTTTGTGAGTGTGTACTATTGCTGGAGAAAGTAAAGCTTTCTCCACCAATAGTAAAATATAAGGTGACCAGATTTTAAAATTGCTAAAGAGGGACACCATTGACCGGGGGGGGGGGGGGTGTCGGTCAGGTGGGTTCCTGAGGTGTGGGTTCCTGAGGGGTGGGTTCCTGAGGGGGGGTCTTCTCCTCCTACTTTCTAACTCCTTCCCTCCTCCTCAACCCTCTCTACACCTTCTCTTCCTCCCCTTCTACTTCCTCTTTCATTTTCTTTGCCTTTCCTGGAGTGCTTTTAACTCATTTTATATTTGGCAGACTGATGCTAATCCCAATTTTAAACTAATCATATCTCTTTTTTTAAAAAAAACCATCATTATAGTTATATTATTATTTTTTTATGTTATACTCTCTTCTAGGTACATGCTGCTATTTCCATCTTACCTCCCCAAAAAAAGAAAAAAGAAAAAAAGAAAAAAAATCTAATTTCTAGTTTTGTCATCTGGGATATGCACCAGTTAATTCCAAATTTTCATCCAAATAGATCGCTATTCGCTTAACTTTCCAAGATAGTTACTGTCTCCTGTTTTTTAATTTTAAGCCAAATTGCTTCCTTTAATTCTTTAATCTCTTTATTCATCGCTTCTGTTTTTTATCCTTTGTTCTATCAAAAAACTAAATGCCCAATTATTCTTTTAATTTCTCATATTAATCATCAAAATTCTGTCTAATTTTATCCACTCTATAAATATTCAACAAGTAGTAAAGAAAAAATAAAATATAAAAAGGAAAGGAAAAAATCCAAATCAATTAACTTATCAACTCTCAGTTTAATAAATTTTAAAGTAATTAACATTCATATTTCCTGTTCATTATTTAATATTTAAGTAATTTCCCTTAAATTCTAGTGATCATATTTATTCCATATTTCTCTTATTGTCATTGTTTTATCCACATTATTCCAAAAGATTAAACATTATTAATCTTTATAAAAAGAACGAAAGAGAAGAAAAAAAAATCTTTGAATTTCTAACGTTATATTAATTATACACAATCATAATATATCGTTTCATTTACTAATCATCAAAATTCTTTCTAAATTTATTCAATTACATATTCAACTCTTAAAATAATACATTTTTCCCCTTTAAGATTTTTTCATTTGAACAAATTTCATATGTGAAAAAATAAATTGAAATAAATGAAAAAAAAATACACAATCATAATACATCTTTTGAGCTCTAATACTTATATTTATCATTCATACTTCTCATCTTAATTAACTTTGTTATATCTAAAATATCAAATCTTTTAATTTGTTAAACAATATTAATCTGTATATAAAAAAACAGAAATTTTTTTCTCTTAATAAGATAATTTTAAATTAAAAAAACATTTCTATAATATTCCTTGCGCGTGCGCTGCTGTCCCGCTCGCCGGGCAGAAAAGCTTCTGTCCTTTGGATGATTGCAATGCGCCACTTGCAATCATCCAATGCGCTACGTTTGGCGCATGCGCCACGGTTTGGCCACCCCTGAGGCCGCAAAGCAGAAGGCGGCAGCAAGGTTTCCTCCCCACCCCACCCCGTAGCTCGCCCTCGTTTCTTCCCTCGTTCGCCTTCCTCATCTCTTTTCCCCCACCTAACTCGGCTTGTAGTCGGAGAGCCAAGCGAGCCGCCCTCTTTGACGGTGCCGTGTGGACGCGCCTCTGCCCCCCCTTTCAGGCCCGTCCTCCCCGGCTGCTTGAAGTGAAGCCGACCTTCCTCAAAACCTCGGCTACTGCCTTAAACAATTTTTTAAAAAATCCTACCGTATGGCGGCTCAGCAACGGCGGCTGGGAGCAGGCTTCAGGCGGCAGGGGGGTTCGGCCAGCAGCGGGCAGGAACGGTCAAAGAGGGCGGCTCGCTCAGCTCTCCAACTACAACAAGGTGGCAGCGTGCAGCGAAATGGCGGCGGGGAGCACTTTTAACGCTCCCCGCCTGATGTGAAGCGGCCGCTGATTGGTCAGAACAGTAGAGTAGACTCTGCTCTGACCAATCAGTGCCGGCCTCAAGGTGACCAGACATCCCGCTGTTTATTTTAAAACAATTTTTGTTGCCGGGCAAACTGAAAAAATCGGGACTTTTTAAGAGGGCGGGCAGGACGCGGGACAAATGATTAAAAAGCGGGTGTGTCCCGCCAAAATTGGGACGTCTGGTCACCTTAGTAAAATAAAATAATACCATTTACATTATTTATAATTATATTATAAATGAGGAAGATTGGCAGTTAAGAAGTGTGAAATATGAACAAATAAAATATTAGACAGACAGATAGATGGGTGAATGGATGGATGGATGGATGGATGGATGGATGGATGGATAGATGGATGTTGGGCCATGGGGGAGAAAAAAATGTAGAAATAAACCTTTGGATTTCAGCCACAGATTATATACACAAGGGAAGTTTAAAGATTGAAGTCCGACAATATTAGCATTGTTTACTTAATGCTTCTTCATTTGTCTTAATTGGTGCTATGGTAAGAATTCTTTGCAGATTAGTGAAATTGTTTTGAAGGAAACTCATGCTATGTGTTTTATATAAAGTGGGTTGAAACAAGGTAACCCAAACCTTTAGGATTGTACTTTTTTTTTTAAGGATACTTTTCTTCCAGTAGATATAAACCATTTTATGGTACTTCCAGCAAAAAATGTTTCTGAACACATTCACATATATTCTCCATTAATTAGGAAGAAACCACTGCTAACAACAAACTATCCCAGAGTTGCCAAGAACTGTGGGATGAAGGACAAGGAAGACCACTGAAAAGAGTTTGCTGCCTCCTTGGAGGAAAGAAGAGTCAGCCAGCAGGCAATGATGGATTGTTGGATTAGAACTTTGGATCAGGACAGACTCAGACTTATAACTGCCACCCTTGGAAAAGCTAAGTCTCTCAGAATGGAACCCCAGGTTTATTTAAGAAGAAGGAAGGGAGGGAGGAACTATTTTTAGAATAATATTTTTTAAAAAAAATCTGTAAGGAGAATGATATCACCCACTTTTCCAAGCCCATAAGAAGAAGTAGTGTGTTATGTTAAAGGAAGGGTGGACAATGTTCATCCCCAGAGCCCTAAGCACCTCTCAAGTTTCCTCTTTGCCCACCCCTAGAACTTCTTCTGATCCTTATTAAGAAGCATGTTAGAATTGGTTCTTACCCTTTGGATGCATGAAGCAAGATAAACACTATACTAGAGTTAATATGTGTTCTCTCTCTCTCTCTCTCTCTCTCTCTCTCTCTCTCTCTCTCTCTCTCTCTCTCTCTCTCTCTCTCTCTCTCTCTCTCTCTCTCTCTCACACACACACACACACACACACACACACACACACACACACACACACACAATCTGCCACACTGGTGATGTCATCTAGTATGGTAATGAAACATCTGCAAGAAAACCACCAAGCTCAGAGAGCACCCAGGACTCCACAGTTCAACCCTGAGCTATACATATTCTCTTCTGTCAGTAACAATCCCCCTTTAAAAAGAGAGAACGAGTAAACATTTTCATTTTCTTTATTTCAGGTGAAGTTTTTGATAAAAAATACCTGAAATTTTTCCCAGTTATAAATGATTATATCATCTACGTTCTGAAATATTTTGTTTCTTACTTTTCAGGTTTGTAGACTCCCAAAGAAAATTCAAAATGACTGCATCCTTAGAGTTGCGTCAAAAACAAAGAGCAGTGATTGAATTCCTTGTTGCTGAGGGGGAAACCCCTGTGAACATTCACAGACGATTACAAAATGTGGTTGAGGACAATACTTTAGATTATAGCAATGTATGCAGGTGGGTCGGCCCCATGAAAGAGGGTTTGAGAGGCAAACATTATTCCAGTGACAAGGAAGTGAAAACTGCAGTGAAGAAGTGGCTCAAAGAACAGTCAACAAAATTTTACGAGGCAGGAATACATGCTCTCATTTGAAGGTGGAACATTGCTATTGAGAGAAACGGTGACTATGTTGAGAAGTAGGGATGTGATCCACAGAGGACCAGCTTCATTTTGATGTATGCTACATGTTCCTGTGTTGGTAATTATACCTGTCCTAAAGAAAATGGCACTACTGTTTGACTCACCCTCGTAGAAGTGTGTTGGTCCCTCACCCAGAAGACCTTTTCCTGGACCTTGAATAACTGCTTTTTGCTACTATCCAATTTTTAGGGTGCACATTGCCTGTCATCCTTCCACCAGCCCTTGTGCATGAAAGAAGTAGGATTCCCGTAGCTTGCATTATATCCTGACAATTACTATATAAAAATGAAAAAAGAGAAATAAAACAATTCCAATAGCACCATCTCCTGGCCCTGTAATATCAAGGTGGATGACTAGAAGCATTACCTTTTCCTTCCATGGAGATAAATGCATCACACAGGGTATATAGAAAATAAAACTTTATTAAAAAGAAAAAATAAACAATAGATTGACCTTGATGAAAATATGTAGGAACCACTGCATAGAGGCAGAAACATTTTTTTAAAATCCAAAACAATGAAATAACATTTGAAAGAGACTCAGAAAGATGCTTTCCTAATTCACTGAACTATAAGAAGGAGGAAGAATAGCCCAACTGCATTTGTAAGATTCTGTTATTAAGGCCAATAATAAAACACACAATAAAAGTAATTTTAATCTTTATATGGAGTTGGATTCCTGGTCTTGTCTACTTAATAGGGCTGACAACTCCTTTTTGCTTTAGATCAGGGGTGGCCAAACTATGGTTCTTTGAGGACCTGTGGACTTCAACTCCCAGAATTCCTGAGCCAGCCATGCATGCATGGCTAGCTCAGGAATTCTGGGAGTTGAAGTCCACAGGTCCTCAAAGAACCGTAATTTGGCCACCCCTGCTTTAGATATTATCTTGCAGGTAGTCAATATTGGGAAAAATAAATAACAAAGTTGGTCAATACCAGGAATCCAGTAACGGCAAGTGATTTGAACAAATGAAGAATCAAAAATGATTTAACAAATATATAAAAGTAAAAATAAGAATTCCAGCAGACCACAAGATGGTGCTGATCTGCTACCATTGGTTTGGGGAGATGCCCCAATTTAGTAGTACAGGTTATCAAGAAAAAAAATCAACCAAAGATTAAAGATGAATTGTATTCATGAATGAAGGAAAGAAGATGACATCAGCTATCGTCGTTCAATTTTGTCCAGAAACAAATAGTTATTTAGCAACACAAATAACAAATAAAAGATTCTAACACATGTTTAAATTAAATCTGTTTTCTATTCCTATAGAGAATAATGAATTTGGGAAGAGTTACTATCTCTAATGCAATATTACCTGGAAACTTCTTCTTCTTGGCAATTCCAGTATCAACAGATGATAGAGACAAATATTCTTCTTCTTCCCAAGCACACAGCTTCTTTACTCTCTTCTTTTTCTCAAATATTTAACCATAATATCCTCCAAAACAAAACAAAATAAAACCTCTTCCTTTTTAGAAAAGGAGTGGTTGAGGAAATTGACTGTCTACCTGACAAAGTCCATGTTGTGTCATAATCAATGTTAATTAAAACTCATGTGCAGCTTGTTATTTAGACTTCAAAACTAAGAAAACATAGACCTTTCACAATAATTTGCATTACTATTATTTAGCAGATTGTTATTGGGTTTTGATAGCTTATGGAGCTCTGGGGAATGTGATGTGGTTGGAATGTGGATATGGACAATGTGAGGTCAATCTTCCCAGGTAGGCCAGACAGGAAACACAATCAGATGAGCTAATTCTAATTCATTGTAAGGCTACATAACAGGATCTTGCAAATCTGAACGTAGCAATCTCCCACCCTCTCCTTTACAGACTGAGAAACTAGGGAGGGTCCTTCTGAGTTTCTTTCTTTCTTTCCCATTATGCAGCTGCAGTCTATGCATTCTCTTATCTGTTTCAGGTAAGAAATGCTGCTTAGCATTTCTTCATCCTCATCTCTCAAGAGCTTCCTTATATACCCTTACAGATTACTCCTATTGCAAAGATTTCCAAAATCTGGGGGAAGAGGAGTGGGCGGGTTATAAGTACTGTAAGTTGCACCCAGACATCTCCAGTTGCATCCTTGGAGACATTCAAGCAGTTATAAGACATTTTGAGATAAAATAGTCCACATTCATCAGCCCTTCAAGTTCATACAGACAAGAAGCACAAACCATAATTAGTAACATTATCTTTATTATAAGGTTATGGTTACAGAATCTTGCAAGTCTGAAAGCACTTCTCTCCTCCTTTACTTTTACTTTCCAAAAAACTAGGGAATGTCTTTTCTGAGATACTTTCCATGGTCATTTTCTTTCTGTGGGCTGAGATACCTTTTGCATAATGGCTGCAGCTCTTCGTCCTATCACCCATGTACCCATGGAAAGTCATTCCCATGTACCATTACAATATCAAACCTAACTCAAATTTTGCAGGGATTCTAATAAGGGAGGTACAGAGATCATTGTACAGTCATTTTGCCTGATTTTCCAAATGATAAGTATATCTGAGTATAGATACAGTGTGCTTTATTATGTTCATCTTTTGTGCATTTGAATCTTAATATGGACTGGATATTCAGATCAGTGTAAATGGCTTTCTCAACTACCATTAATTCCATCAGCAATAATTGCAAATTGGGGTCACATGACCAAGCATACTGCAACCAGTTGTAAAGGCAAGTCAGTTACCAAGCACTCAAAAAGCAGTCATGTGACCAAGGGAAATGGCACAACATGTTACAAAAGAAGTGCTTTACTCAATGACCATTAAGTCCATCAGCAATAAAAAATAATAAACAGGAACCCTTCTTAGTTTTTTGGGATCAGCCAAGATCAGCTACCTGGCTAGGCTATAAGCTCTATGGCTATGCTATACTCCTTTGAAATATAAATTCATTGGGATAGACTATGGCAAAAAGGAAACTGTTATAACTTTAGAAAGAGAAGATAAAATAGCAACATCTCTGTAACTGCTATTAAGAAAAACAAAAGTAGCTTCGTTATTCTCTTAAAACTTCTTTAATAAAAATTGCATATGAAATATTAATTTGTTTACAAGTCTAATTTTTATGGACAGAATATGATGGACTTAGCAGCAATAGTAATCCCCTTTTAAAAAAAAATAATAACTTTACATTTTTCATCGATTGTGGTACAGTAGTGCAATTTCATTATGTGGCAGATTATGTGTCTCTCATTTCAAGTAGCATTTACTGGTATTTTGAACTCTTTGAAGCAGGCAAGATTTTATAACTGTGACATCTTTCTTTAAATACTGTTTTATGAATGATCTTACCATGATATCTTTCCCTTGTCCTTTAAGAAGGAAGGAATTCTGGAAGGGACTCTTTAAAGAAATTATTTTAAGGTTAGGAAGAAGATAATTTTCCCAATGCATATTTACCTACAAATAAACACACAACATTTATTCTTACAATCTGCATTCATTCATTTATGCATGCAGATATGTGTTTGCAGTTATGGAAGCTGTTTTTAAAAAGCAACCTGACAACAATCACCTATTTGTTCCACAAACAGTGTGCTTTATTGTGCTTGTGGTATATGCTTGGGCTATAAACACAAATAATAAAACACAATAACAACCCAAGGCACTGATGTGCGACACCTGATCACATGATAAATACAAATGCCCATAGCACTGTATTGATTTATGTACGCTCCCTGAGCAGCAATTACCTTTTAAAATACCTGCACAACTGTAGCTCAGAAACAACTGAGGTTCTGGTAGAGATCCTGTCACAAGAAGGTTTATATATAGCAATAGCACTTAGACTTATATACCGCTTTACAGCCCTCTCTAAGTGGTTTACAGAGTCAGCATATTACCCCCAACAATTTGGGTCCTCATTTTACCCACCTCGGAAGGATGGAAGGCTGAGTCAACTTTGAGCCTGGTGGGATTTGAACTGCCAAATTGCAGGCAATCGGCCTGCAATTTATTATATATATATGAGCCTCGGTGGCACAGTGGTTAGAGTGCAGTGCCTCATAGTGGCAGTGCCTCATAGTGCAAGCACTTTCTAAGCGGTTTACACCAGTAAGCAATGTGTATTTATATTGCCCCCAACAATCTGGGTCCTCATTTTACCTACCTTGGAAGGATGGAAGGCTGAGTCAACCTTGAGCCGGTGAGATTTGAACTGCTGACCTGCGGATCACAGTCAGCTGAAGTGGCCTGCAGTATCCCACTCTAACCGCTGCGCCACCTCGGCTCTTATATATGTATGTATGTATGTATGTATGTATGTATGTATGCATGTATGTATGTATGTATGTATGTATTACGTATGATAAGCACAGTGGTCCTTTTTGTCATTTCCTCCTACAATCAAACATTAGATGGAGCAGAATTTGTACAACCTTCCATTCTACAGCAGGCGTTTAAGCCAATCACACTACTTCTGTAGGATAATGTTTAGAATCAATGTTATTATCAAACTGTAGCAACCAAGTAGTATGAGCTCATAAGTATAAAAATAGAAGCAGTAGCTAAAGCTAAAAAAATCTTGCTTATCTATCATGGTATCCATGCTCTTGAACAGCCTCCCTCTCAAAGCTGAATAGGCCATCTGGCTAATGGCTTTCCAGAAATACATTACGTGAAAGCCAAACGTTTTTTGAGAGTTTCTGGTGAATGGTTGTTCATCATTGGTTGATTGCTTTGTTATTTTCTTACTGTTACTGTTATTTACTGATACTATGTCTGATATTTTGTGTGTTATTTATTTAGAGATGTTATGTTCATTATATAGTATTTTATGTTGCATATTTTGTCAGAGAAGGAGAATATATTTTGCATAATTATGGGAATTCCATAACATACAATTAATGTTTTTACTACCTTGTTGGTGAAAGCCATAGTGTTATATACAGCATTCACGCTTTTGCTACCATTTTGGCTACTACAAGGTGGTGAAAAGCATTTGATTCCAAGTTTTAATTCTATTGAAAAATCTAGTAGGAGTTGGAGGCATACAAATGTCACCCTAATCATCTGTGATGAGTAACAAACTGATAGTGCATGCAATCTGCAAGGCCACTAGCAAGCTGTTGGTGTACCTACAAACAGCCTACCTAACCCAGACACTTTATATAGTATTATTTCAATCAAAAATTTAGAATGTGTCCAAATTCCAAAGAGTATTTTATCGGTAGATGGTAATACTTTTCTGTCTGCTAGGGAGGAATTACAGGGAGAAGGAGACGAGCAAGCTCTTAAGAAGCACAGCCAAAACAAAAATGTTCTGGCACACTGAGCTGGAAGCCATAGTGAAGTTATTTATCATCACTATGCGTTTTCCTTCTCATTTGTGTACAACTAGCTCCAATGGCTCAGTTTGCATTTTGGCTCCCAGACTAAAGCCAGGCCTTTGGCTATGCTCTCCCTTGGCTTTCCATTCACCCTTTCTGTCTCATCCAGTTGAGATGAGATGGGAGCAATCAATATAAGAACTTGATTGGAGAACCAGATCCAAAATCAGGGGAAAAATAATTCTATAGCCAGCCTAGAAGAAAAAAGATAGCAGGAATATGATATAGGCTTATGTACATATATTGATTCTAGTGAAGCAAATCCATGCACCACTTTTATTTCACTGATTTTTTTTTGTTTGCACAAAACAGCTTGTTACACCACACACACACACACACACACACACACACACACACACACACACACACACACACAGAAGCCACAGCCAGCACTACTTGATGAATGCCAAGACATTTTTTAAGGCAAGGGTTATTTTTTCTTAGTTGGCAAATACAGTAGAATTTTATTTACAATAAGTTGTGCTAGTCATGAACTTCTTTTAAGGGAGTATTTGTATCTATAGAGGTAACGATGGAGTATAACATTTTTAAATGTAGAGTCAGGTAATTTACCCTATGCACTGGAGTTGTAGTGTTTTTTTATCAAGGCAACCTGGTCTACCCAAACATGGGACAGAGCATACTGCTTCCGCTTTCGCCTTTCAGCCCCAATCCAGGAGCCTTCGCAGGCAGTTGCTTTCGCGACAAACTATTTTTGTGTTGAATTTATAATTACAACAAAGAAATAAAGGGAGACTAGTATAGATCTATTTCAAGCTATTTAGCTCTCATCAGCTAGCCATACTCTTCTGGGATTCGAACCCAGGCTACTTACATATTAGGTTGACATATTAACCTCTAAGCCATGGGCTCTCCTCACTTTGTCAACTATACCAGGGGAGAGATTAAGTGTTTTTTATCAGGGCAACCTGGTCTACCCAAATATGGGAAGGAGCATACTGCTTCTGCTTTCGCCTTTCAGCCCCAATCCAGGAGCCTTTGCAGGCAGTCGCTTTTGCGACAAACTATTTCTGTGTTGAATTTATATTTACCGACAAAGAAATAAAGGGAGACTAGTATAGATCTATTTCAAATTATTTAGCTTTCATCAGTTAGCCATAACCTTCTGGGAATAGAGTTGTAGTACTTTCTTAGTGAAAAGCATAAGAATTCTATTATGATGACTGATTATACATAAATCTGAAAGAAAAATTACCATTCAGGACATTGGCACTGAACATCTTAAATCAGCGGCCCCCAACCTTTTGGGCACCAGAGACGGATTCTGCGGAGAGAGATTTTTCCATGAACCAGAGGGGGCATGGTTTCGCATGCTGCCTGCATCCCACGGATGAGACTTCGCTTGTTTGCATGGCCCAATTTCTGGTGCCGGTCCATGGACTGAGGGTTGGGGGACCCCTGTCTTAAATGCAGCCACAGTAGCAAAATCAAAAGAAGTCTAAGACTTTTGATCATCATCTTAAGAGTTTGTTTAAAAAAAGTAATTGCTGGTGGTGGTAGGCAGGAGATGAGATAAAAGGAGTGAGGAAAAAGGGGTATTTGCATTGCATCATTAAGCTACTTCTATCTTGTGAGTTGACTCTAGCCTGGCTGAAGAAAATTTAGTCTGGACTGAGATGTTTTGGCAACAACTTGCAAACTATTCAATCCAGAAAACAATTCCCATTGCTGTTGTGCTTGCAACCTTTTTGTCCCAGGAAAGCAATTGCCAATCAGTTTCCTTCCTTGGGATGAGTCTTATAGGACATATGTACAATATATATCTCTATCATCTATCTATCTATCTATCTATCTATCTATCTATCTATCTATCTATCTATCTATCTATCTATCTATCTATCTATCTATCTATCTATCTATCTATCTATCTATCTATCTATATGATAGATAGATAGATAGATAGATAGATAGATAGATAGATAGATAGATAGATAGATAGATAGATAGATAGATAGATAGATAGATAGATAGATAGATAGGAGCTGAGGTGGCGCAGTGGTTAAAAGCAGCACTGCAACTACTTCAGTGACTGCTAGTTCAGCAGTTCAGCTGTTCAAATCTCACCAGGCTCAAGGTTGACTCAGCCTTCCATTGGGGGCAATATGCTGAACTCTGTAAACCGCTTAGAGAGGGCTGTAAAGCACTATGAAGCGGTATATAAGTCTAAGTGCTATTGCTATCTATCTATCTATTTATCTATCTATCATCTGTAAATTAAAGCATCAAAATGCACATATGTTCAGATACAACAATTTTAAAACAGAAAACGCTTTCTTACATCCCTGTGGATTTCAAATATTCTTTCAAACTACTTATAACAGGAATGATATACTGGTAATAGCAGAGTGGTTATAAAATTTGCATTGTAAGTAGAGGGCTTCTGGTTTGAAAACCAACAGATTTACTTATTTCTATCTCTATAGTGAATGCATATCTCTGTGGGGCTTTTGTGGAGAAATGAGGTATAAGGGATTCACCATCTACTCCTCAGCCTTTCTATCTCAAATGACTGAAAAACAATGAAACAGTGCACTACTGCATCTATAAAAAAATCAAAACCCAGTGAGAAGTACTTGCACAGGGTTAAACAGTAAAAAAAGCTTTTGCAAGATTTCTAATTAGCAATATTCTATGTGTAAGGGAAGTATCATCCTTGGACTATTATAGCTTTCTTGATAAAGATAATTCTAGAAGACTTTATGTAATTAATTTATATAGCTGCGGATCTCAAAAAGTGACTCTGGGTGGCCAGCAATATTAAAAGTAAAGATAAAAATAATTATAGTGACAAATATAAAAATTAAAATACATAGAAGATAGGAAAACACTACTCAGTTATTAACACACCCAGGGCTTTAAACCTGGGCACAGAACCTGATTTTTAAAGCCTTTTGAAAAGCCAGCTGGGTCAAGGCCAATCTGATTTCTGGAGGGATAATTTTCCATAGGGTAGGTCAGTAGTGGGTTCTAAAACCCTTTACTATTGGTTTGTGTGTGTGTTCGTGCACATGCAACACTTCTGCGCATGCCTACCCTATGGAAAATTATCCCTCCAGAAATCAGATTGGCCTTGACCCAGCTGGCTTTTCAAAAGGCTTTAAAAATCAGGTTCTGTGCCCAGGTTTAAAGCCCTGGGTGTGTTAATAACTGAGTAGTGTTTTCCTATCTTCTATGTATTTTAATTTTTATATTTGTCACTATAATTATTTTTATCTTTACTTTTAATATTGCTGGCCACCCAGAGTCACTTTTTGAGATCCGCAGCTATATAAATTAATTACATAAAGTCTTCTAGAATTATCTTTATCAAGAAAGCTATAATAGTCCAAGGATGATACTTCTTGACTCCAATCAATATTCCTTAGGAGACAGAACCTGAAGAATACCCAACCTGCCAGATCAGCTACGACCAGTAGAAACACAAGGGGGGGGGGAGCGAGCGAGCTGTAAATGTAAGTAACTCATAGTAAACATGAATTCAGTAGAAGGGTGTTGCTACTCCTACTAAATACCCAAGAAAATGTTGCACTATGACCATAATTAGAGTGGGAATAAGATTGTTCAACATATTTAGACTCTGAAGACTTCGGATCTGGTAGGCACTAGTCATTTTAACCCCATCAGAATTTGTTCATATACTCCAAAATTTGGAAGAAGGAAATTAAATCCATTCTGTGTTGTATCAAACTTTCTAGAATAGAAAAAAGCAGCTTATACCATGTCATATTGAATGAGCATATTTGTGCATTTTGCATGTGTTATGCATAATAAAGAAGATAAGGAGATTCTGTGGAAAAATAGTGGAAGAATATCTGGCAAAGGATTGTGTGAAAGATACATGATGTCAAAGTTAAGTTTAGGACTGTAACATACATCAAATGTAATCTGCTATGTATAAAATCAAGATTTATCTTAGATTTTATGGTTATCTCATCACAAGAGATCTTGGCATATAGTCTGCAGTTACATTATAAAAATACTCCTGGGTTCATCTTTTAAGTAGATCTTGCTTCTCTAGAAAATATTTTCAGAAGATTTGTTCAAAGTTTCTCAGAAATAGCCCCTTAGGGATACTGAATAGGTTATAATCTGGAGTACATAAATATATATTTGATGGAACATTTCATGCTACTTCAAGTTGGAATTTTTTGGAAAGAATACGAGGAGTTTAAAAACTCATGAATTGTGTGCCATACATAGTATAAATATATTCATAGATCTTCCTTGTTTAGCTAAAATCTTTGCACTATAAGATCTTGACTCTGAATAACTCCGACTTCACTTGTTAGGCACTGTTTGTTTGTTTGTTTGTTTGTTTGTTTGTTTGTTTGTTTGTTTCATCAAGCCAGAGGTGGGTTCCTGCCGGAGCTGTTCAGTGCACAGCTCCGGTAGGGAGCGGCCGATTGGGCAATTTGCGCGCGACCGTTCCGGAGACCTCTCCGCCGGTCCATCGTGCGCGTCGCCATCTTTTTTGGTGAATTTTTGGGCGGTTTTGCTTCTGCGCATGCGCAGAAACAAATCTCGCCAAAATCTCGCACACACATGCGTCCCCTCATGAGATTTTGGCGAGATTTTGCTTCCGCACATGCACAGAAGCAAAATCGCACGAGGCAGCATGTGCGCATAGCGAGCGCGCACACGCCCAAAATGTGGAGATGCACGCACAGCGCACCGGCACCGGTAAGTAAGCAACCCGCCCCTGCGTCAAGCATGTATTAGATAACAGATATAAGTATAAGCATGATTATGAATACATGAAATGGATAGAAATAAAAGGAAATATTAGGACAGGGACAGTAGGCACATTGGTGCGCTTACGCACGCCCCTTACAGACCTCTTAGGAATGGGGTGAGGTCGACAGTAGACAGTCTAAGGTTAAAGTTTTGGGGGTTTAAGTTTAAGGTTAAAGTTTTGATCGTTGTAATCAGTTCCTAGGGAAGCCTTGATGTTTTCTAAATCTGAAAACCATTGTATTTTCATGTTTGTGCGTGTGAATGCGTGTGTGTTTGAACATATCAAGGCTATCAAGGATAAATTATGAATCTGGGATCTGAGTTGGGAAAGAGCTGAAAAAGTCCTTAAAATTCTAATGCAAAAATCCTATTTTATAGAATAGAGTAAAAATGAAATGCAATTGTAAATTCTATTCAAGGGAGGCAGCTTATAGTCATATGTTTTGAGGTGCTGTTTTGGAAAAAGATGTAGTTTGTATGTGGTGGTCTAGTTTGACTTAAAGCCAAGAAGTATCAGTTTCTTGAAATGCATAGATTTTCCTTTCCCCACCAAATGGTTGAAATACTGAGAAATATGAAGGTGGGCTCTAAGCATTTTCAATTAATATACCATTATTTCAACAATCATGATTTAATCTGTACTTAAAATGTTTTCAATCAAAATAGATCTGGAAGGGACCTTGGAGGTATTCTAGTCCAACCCCCTGTTCAAGCAGTAATAAAATTTTAGTAATAAAGCTGTTAATAAGGTAACTCAATAATATGAAACCTTCTATTCTGTACTCTTATATATTTCTTCATTTCTGAAATACAATTTTTCCATTATTTATTTCATTGTTCTGTTATTTTACTTCTGCTCTGTTTACACTTTTTTCATTTCTTCCTTTTTATTGTTGTAAGCAGCCTAGAGTAGCTCCATGGAGAGATCTGCGGGGAAATACATTTAGAAAATAATAATAATAATAATTGCTTTAAATGTTGATGATATTTAGCGGCAAATGTTGGTGTGCAGCTTTCAGCAATATATGACTTTTAAAATTGTTAGTTTACATCTTTGGGAGATGTGGCATTATTGTATATTGTCTCAATTTAGAGACAGTGAATGTGATGGATCAAGTTTGTCTAGCTACCTTGCATAATTTTTCTCATTCAGAGTAAAATACAACAACCTGCAGTATGCATCCATTCATTTTTGCAAGTGCATTGTCTGGAAGCTTGACAGACAATGCACTTGCAAAAATGAATGGATGTATTTTACATTCAACACAATTAGCTTAACTGTACAACAGCTTTCATGTACAAATATATAGAAATTATTATTTTCTTTCTATGCAGCTCTCAAGTAATGATGCAAAAATCTCTAGATATACTTAAAATGTTTATTTGCCTCCCAATCTATAAAAATCATTATTAATCAACCAAACTCACTCATAGATAGATGCACACAGAGATAGACAGTCTAAAGATAATCTACATAAATTGTACATCTTTAACAAATTATGCTATAAAGTAGTGATGCTACTGAGCACACATTAGAAACACAAATTGTGTATGCCTGCAGGATGCTAATCTCCAACTAAACTCCCTATTTTGGAAAAAGAATCAGCTACTCCTACCAATGAGCAAGAAACATAACTGTTTCCTTGTCTAACTGAAAAGCAGTTGCCATAAAGCCTCCATTTAATGAACTGTAGATGCAAGAAACTAAATTTGCATTCAGATCAAATTGTCAAATTAAGAGATAAATTTATATTTCTGAAGTGTGTCCAGATATTGACATCACTTACTTCATTGGCATAATGATGCATATTGACACTAATGATATAAAAGCATTCATTACATCATTACTTATTTAAATTTATGATAAGGGTAGTGCACTAAGTTGTTCACGTTAATTGATGACATATAAAATGATTATTATTTGCAGGGATTCTGCATGTTATAAATGAAACCAATTGTGTATTTTTGCCTTTCAAAGTTATGTCTAAAATTTAACATTCGACAATCATAAGATATTAATACACCGTTCTGCTAATTCTAACGTTTTCATAGGTGACCTTTGAGAAGTTGATGCATGTCTAGAGAGTCTTTTTCAAACTGAGAAGAAAATTCCACAGATAGAGAATACCATGAAAAGAAAATAGCAGGAAGGACCCTCATATTTGAGCTTCTCGGGGAGATTAATTAGATCCTGGAGAATTATTACCAGTCTGCACCAATTGGACCCTTAGACCAAAACATTGGGAGAAGATAAAATTTGTTTCAATATAGGTAAGATTGCTAAGACTGGCCAATATGTAGAAAGATTGATAGGTAAGCCTGCATTAGCCTTGCTATTGATAAGACAAAATCCCTCTTGCAATTCCTAGACATTAGAGACCAGAAGAACTCACACACATAAATCTTTTCAGTTCTGTGGCCTTCGCTTTTACAACCTTCAAGGCTCCATGAAGAACTCCTCATAAACAGCTGCCTCTGGTTTTATGAAGAGAGAGTTCTTTTTATTGTTCGTGTGGCTACTGAAGTTAATGGGAAGCCAACAATGGGAAGCCAAGAGTGTGCATTACTTAAAGTGTTCTTTAAGAGTTTTTATTATCGCAAACCGCCTGAAATTGTTGGCTCGTGTTTGCAGAGGCATGATGTGCCTGGCTACCAGAAATAGTTCCAAGGCATTTTGTTTCTGAGATGTCTGTGCTATAATAATCTTTTCCTGGCAGCTTGGCATCATTTTGAACACAGGCATGCTCTTTTCTTCCCCTATCATCTCTTCATTCTGATCCATTGAGCTGCCCCTGAGGGATATTATGGACATGCTTTACACTTTAATGCAGAGGTGGGGAATTATGGTCCCTTTAGGGCTGTCTGAAGAATTCTGGGAGTTGAAGTCCACAAGTCATAAAAGGACCATCGTTCCCCATCCCTGTAAGCATAAGGCATATGAAACACCTACTTACTTTACAAAATGTGATGTAAGTCAAGCCAGAGAAATCAACTTCTCTGGACCCAAATAAAAGTGGTGGGTTTGACCTTTAAGGACCTCAAGTTTTTAGGATAAGGATAACTGTTTAACATCTACATGAAACCGAAACATCCTGTTTAACATCTACATGAAACTGCTGGGTGAGATCATCCATCGACACGGGGTGAGGTTCCAGCAATATGCTGATGACACCCAGTTATACATCTTCACCCCGTCTCAGTTCAGGGAGGCAGTGGATGTGATGTGCCGGTGCCTGGACGATGTTAGGGTCTGGATGGGTAGGAACAGGCTCAAACTCAACCCTGACAAGACTGAGTGGCTGTGGATATTGCCCCCCAAGGACTACGTCGATCGTCCCTCCTTGGTTCTCGGGGGAGAGAAATTAACTCCCTCGGAACATGTCTGCAATTTGGATGTCCTCCTTGATCCACAGCTTAAATTGGATCAACACCTTACAGCTGTGGCTAGGGGGACCTTTGCACAGGTTCCTTTGCACCAATTGCGGCCCTATTTGGAGAGGGAGGCTCTGCTCACGGTCACTCATGCCCTCATCACCTCCAGGCTGGATTACTGTAACATGCTCTACATGGGGCTACCCTTGAAGAGTATCTGGAGACTGCAATTGGTGCAAAATGCAGCTGCGCAAGCCGTGGTGGGTGAACCAAGATACACCCACGTGACACCTCTTTTCTGCCAGCTGCATTGGCTGCCCATTAGTCTCTGGTTGCAATTTAAGGTGTTGGTTATGACCTTTAAAGCCCTATATGGCTCAGGACCAGGCTACTTGCGGGACCGCATCCTGCCACATACCTCCCTACGACCGGTTAGGTCCCACAGAGTTGGTCTCCTCCAGGTTTCATCAACCAAGCAATGCCGGTTGGCGGGACCGCGGGGGAGAGCTTTCTCTGTGGGAGTGCCCTCTCTTTGGAACCAACTACCACCAGAGATCCGAACTATCCCCACCCTTCTGGCCTTCCGCAAAGCCGTGAAAACATGGCTTTTCAAGCAGGCGGGCTAAAATAAGATCAATTATGCCCACGTATGAACGATGATAATGTTTTTTTAAAAAATTTATAATTGTTTTTAATCAGTATTATTATGCTTCTTTTTATTGATTGTTCCTCTTACATGTTGTACGCTGCCCTGAGTCCCTCGGGAGGTGGGCGGCTTATAAGAAGGAATAAATAAATAAATAAATAAATAAATAAATAAATAAATAAATAAATAAATAAATAAATAAATAAATAAATAAATAAATAAATAAATAAATAAATAAATAAATAAATAGTAAACTGAAGGATTAACTTTTCCACGTATCTCTGACAGATTTTTGGGTGGCTGTGCTTCCAGATCCCCCCCCTCAGTGAGTTATATTGGGAAAATTGGAGAAAAGGTTTAATTGCGAGGAAGGGATGAATTAAAGCTGAAAATATATTTTCTACTTTAGTCTTCCAAAATTTCACATATCTGAGCCTGAGATTGCAATGAAGTAGGGGATAAAGACAGACCAGACCATAAATAAATATTGGTATTGGATACCAACACACGATTCTCTTTAACAGATTAACACAGTTGGAAGGGACCTTGCAGGTCATCTAGTCCAACCCCCTGCCCAAGCAGGAGACCCTACATCTGCTTCTACCTAGGATTGAACTCACAGCCTCCTGATTGTGAGGCAAGAACTCCACCTCTAAGCCACAGCAGCTTACATTAGTTCTGAAAGATTGCATGGTTATGATGCAAACAAAAGTGCCTAATGTAACTATTAACCCTTCCTATTTAATTTCATAAATGAGGAATGATGTTGAGGGTCATCATCATTATCATCATTCTTGCAGCCTAATATGGCTGTGACATCTGCGCTGCCTTTTACAAGGAAAGACTAAGATTCCAGACTAAATTTGTATGAAGTCAGGAAGTGAATGAGATATAGTTCTCAGCAGAGTGTCAACTCCCTTATGATATTATTCCTTTTTGGTTTTTTTTAATGAACATTATCTAACTTCCCATTGAAGACAATTTGAATATTTCCGTTGACTTTTAACATGAATTAGATCAGGCCCTAAATGTCAACATTCATCAATTAATATTTATTTAGTTGGATGTATGTCATGAAACAGCAGGAAGTGTAGTCTGGCTAATGGCAAACATTACCACGACAATAATAAATCTTTCTGACTTAGTCATTTTTCAACAAAATTTTTTTTTTAAAAGTTAAAAAAACTTCTATGTTACTAGTAATTTCAGATATAATAAAATCACTGTAAATAGTTTTAGCCTTTTGGAAAGCTGACAAATTATGTGGTTTAGCTTCTTGCCATGCATTTTTTTATCTAGTCATACATATATAAATAAAATCCTAACATTTTCATTCTTAGGCATTAAGACATCAAAATTAAAAGACTCCTAAATCCTAAAATATATATTATGAATAACATTTTTTTAAAAAAAAAATCTAGTATGCCTGCCATAACCAACTGAGAGTTGATTAAAGTATTACTGCAATGATTTCACATCTTTGACAAGTGCTAAATCAGTCTTTCATGACTAGAATTATTTTGATGTACTGGGAATACTGTTTCCAGAAAACTCTTGGATGCAGTCTCAACACATTTGATTGGTTTCAGATAGGAAAAACATTTACTATATATTCTAAGGGGGGTTTTTTATTCTACATTATGATGTTGATGATGTTATCCATTCACTTGTGTCCAGCTCTTGGAGATTCTATGGACCAGGACTCTCCACATCTTCCAATCTTGGCACTACTATTCTACATTACACATTTGCTTAAATTGCCCATCTACTTCTTACTATGGGCTAAAAAGAGAAATTGTGTCGAGTTGTCAGAATAGCTTGGTGCAAAGATTAAAAGGAACTTTCTTGACGGGCAAGTCTCATTAATATAGGACAGTGATGGCGAACCTTTTTTGGTTCACGTGCCAAAAAGGGGGGGGATGCGTGGGATCACGTGTGTGCGTGCCCACACCCATAATTCCATGCACCCCCGCGCATGCGCGTATGACCCCCCCCCACTCCCAGCATTCAATGACACACCCATTTTTTGCTCTCTCCAGGCTTCTAGGAGCCAGGGGAGGGCGAAAACGGCCTTCCCCACCCCCTCTGGAGGCTGGAAACAGCCTGTTTCCTGACTCCCAGTGGGCCCAGAAGGCCCAAAAATCAGCCGGCTGGTGCACACATGCGCGCCGGACCTGAGCTCGCGTGCCCACTGATATGGCTCCGCGTGCCACTTGTGGCACCCGTGCCATAGGTTCGCCATCACGGATATAGAACCTGAAAAAGCTCAATTCCAGCACCTACAAGGAAAGATCTTTTCTTATTGAATTCCTCTACTGGTCTTTCAATGGGAGCTAATCACAACATGGGGAAAAGAGGTTCCACAGCTAACCTGGCCACATGCTATGTAAGGCTTTAAGCTCATAATCAGCCAACATCTTGAATTGGACCTGGAAGCATACTAGCACCCAGTGTAGTTCATGTAGCAGTGGTATTACATGTGCCATCTTTGGGACAGCCAAAATTGCTCATTTAGCCATGTTCTGTACTACCTGAAGCTTCTGGATATACTTCAAGAGTAGCCTCATGTAGACCCCATTGCAAACTTTACAAAGGTAAGGTATCTTTCCCACATCATCACAGGCTACAAAAGTTGGTTTTGTGGACAGAAGACCTCAAGTTCAAAAAATGAAGCAACAACATCTAAAATAATATTTTTTATTTTGATAAGAAGTCTTAGGATTAGTGTTGTTTTATCATTCTGATTGTGGGTGAAAGGGCAGGAAGCAGAGGGACAGGATGGGCTTCGAAAGCTAACCAAGCCCTGTCGGCACTTGGGGGAGGCAAGGTTTGGGTAAAAAAAAATCTGTGGAATGGGGAAATGGACAGGTTCATGTCTGCATCCTGCGGATCTCCACTTTCCCCTGAGCGTGACACCTCTGACACATTCAAAGCTATTTTCCAGCCAGGAAGTTTAAATCCTGAGCCAGCATTTCAAGGGAAATAGAAGAGAAAAATGGTTTTACCTGTATGCATGTAACCCTTGAGTGAAAACAGTGCTAAATTAAAAAGAAAATATAATCTATTTCAGACAGAAGACGAATATTGTTTTGATCTATCACAAAAAGAAGCAGCAGCCAGTGGTGCTCTCATGTGGTGGGAAAGCTGTTCTTTTAAAATGAAATTTTTAAAAGCCCTCCACTCAAGTTCAGGACAATTATGCTTTGCGGACATATCTGCATAATATAAAGAAAGAACATAAAACTTTATGACTCTTTTTTTAAAAAAAGTTTCTTTTATTTGAACAAACAATTAAACAAACATTTAAAAGATTGGACACCTTGTGACCGACCATCCTTGGCCATACCTTAGTAACCAGGGGTGGGTTCCAAGTTACCTCGCTTCCGGTTGCATAATATTTACATAACAATAAATACCATTATAGCTCAGTATACATCGCTTTTTTGATCTTACATATGTATCCCTCATCATTATTTATTTACATATCCGAACCTTCTTTAATTTAACTTTATGACTCTTAACAAAATTGTGTTACGTTTGCTGGATACCTTTATGAACTAGATAAAATTCTCTCTCACCTAAATGACAGGTTTAGGTCAGTGATAATTTAATAGTTCAGTTGATAGACAGTGTAAACTGCAGCTTCAGTAAGGGACCCCACACATGGTTTGCCCCAACACATGTTCCTTGGATTGTTTCCAACTGTGGCTAATCAAAGTTAGCTGGGTGGATAGGTCCATGGAATGTTTCTTTGAGAAGAGGATGGTGTTCATTGACTTTGAAAGAAACACTAGTAAACTTCTTTAGATGCTAGTCTGTGTTTTGACAGCTATGTGTTTAACATTCCCTTTTGGAGAGTAAGATACATAATAATTCATCAGCTATAAACTTGGCTGGATCAAATGGACTGACTTTCAATTAGCTGTAAGTTAAGTTTAGGTTTGGAACCAAAATTGCTTTAATAAATGTGATAATTTCTCTTAGATCTCTTGGTACATTTTAATATCATCAACAATCATTATTCTCCTGAACCAACGTTGACAGATAAGAGTTGAAGGTATAGTTATAATGGTTCTTTATTTCCCTTCAAGTCTATTTCTAAAAACAAAAATGCCTTAGTGAGGAGAACATCCTATATTCCTGTAAAGCTTTAATTGAAAGATGCCATTGAGTTCCATCTTATTTCGTTGGCTGTACAATATTGATATGAAGCCAGCAGGTGAGATCATCTGAAGAATGGAGTTATGTGCCATCGATATGTAGATGATCTCCATTCTATTCTATCTGAATCCATAATGAATGGCAGAAATTGAACTACTGTCTAGGGTCAATAATGGAATGAATGAAACCCAATAAACTGAGACTGAATCTTAAGGTGCAGGCCACATTGCTAATGAGTAGTTCCCAAGTCTAGAAAATGAAGAAAATGCCACTTTCTGAAAGGAATTGGTTTCACTTGAAGCAGGTGGTAAATAGTATGGAGGGTAATCTTGGATCCAACATATCACAAAAGATCTAGACAACCTTAAAGCTGAGTGGATGCTTTCATTTCTGGCCAATTGAATAGTCTAATTCTTTTTTGTATCAGAATCCCTTGGCCATATCTTAGTAACCAGGGGTGGGTTCCAGGTTACCTCGCTGCCAGTTCGCTCCCTCCTGCACCGCGTGGGTGCGCTTTGTGGGCACGCACGCTTTGTGCGCACACGCATGCGCAGTAATGAAAAATCTGGAATAAAACAAAAAACAAAACAAAGCCAAAAAAATTGGCGATTGCATGCCCAGTGCCGGAACTCAGCTTCTGCGCATGCTCAGAAGGAAAAAATAATAATAAATAAATTCAAAAATAAATAAATAAATTCAAAAAATTCAAAAAAAAAAATAAAAAAGCCATGGCGGCACCCACAGACCGGCACTGACCAATCCGGTTTGGTGACATCATCATGACATCACCAGCTGTTTGCTACCGGTTCGAGCGTGCCGGTCCAGACTGGCAGGAACCCACCCGTTAGTAGCTTCATATTCGAATTACTGTGATGATAATGAAGATGTAACTACTGTAACTACTCTACATGAGGCTCAATTGAAGATGACTTGGAAGTTTCTCTTGGGAAAAAAGGAATGTAGCCAACTTCACCTTGAGTGACATGTGAAGTCAGAATCACTGCCAGATTTCAGGATGGACTTTATCATGCCTTAAATTATTTAGGACTGAAATAGCTTTTAAAAATCCTAGTCTGGTCGCATACTAGCCATGGCTCTGACATTTCTGGAGAGAAAGCGGAGGTGGGTTCCTCCCAGTTCGCACCGGTTCTATAGAATCAGTAGCAAACCACTGGTGACATCACAGAGACAGTTCTGCTGGTGCCGGTCCGTGGATGCCGCCATCTTTTTGAGGGGAATTTTTTTTTTGAAAATTTTTGCTGATTTTTTTTTCTTTTGTGCATGCGCAGAAGCCGAGTTTCCGGCACTGCGCATGGACCATCTTGTTTTCAGCTTTTTAAAAAAATAATTTTAAATTTTCAGCACTGCGCATGTGTGCACGCGTGCAAAGCGCATGCGCGGCCACGAGGCGCGGCCACGCAGAGTGGGAGGAAGTGAACCGGCAGCGAGGTAAGTTAGAACTCACCCCTGAGAGAAACCACTTTGTAGAATCACTACTTATACTTAACTTATACTTAAGTAACTGAAAAGCAGGAAACTTCTCACTTGTAGAATTCTAAAACTGAAAACTCTCTGGTTTTGAAGATGTATTAAATATGCTCAGAAGTTTGATCAATTGCAAAAGAAGAATCTCTTTATCCAGGCCTTTGAATTCTTTAAGGAGATCTCTGCATCTTCTGTTTTGTTGACAGGATAATGAAATTGTATTTTGCCAGGGGCTAGATCTAATAGATATTTTTAAGATTATATATTATATATTTAATTAATCAATCAATCAATCAAATGCCATGCAATTATACATGATTTATTGATAATTGTGTTCACCATAGTTATCTTTTTTTGAAATAGCTCCCAAGACTTGGCTGGGATTCAGTTTCTGTGTGACTACTTATGACCAGTATACAAAAGGATAAATCTGGACAGGAATTATATTCTAGAATTCTATACTCCAGGATAATTATTTAGTTTTCTTGCATCTACATGTTTCCTCCATATGACAAATATCCTTCCAAGCTGATTCTCTTGAGATTCTCGCAGAGACACCAGCCTGAAACTTGATATGCTAATCCCTTTCTGGGAAGAAAAGGAAAATTAAGTTGCTTTTCTTCAAATCTGGCCATATTAGGTAGGAATTCTGGGAGTTAAAATTCAATACTTCTGGCATTGAGTTAAAAAAGACTACTTTATATTGTGTCTCTTCTGGATATTAAAAGATTTCTACTTCTAATTGGGCAAAAGGAGAGGACTCGGAGATCTGGCTTATTCCTAATTCGTGTCGAATCTGTACTCAGATTCCTTCAAACAATGATTCCAGCCATACACAGAAGATTTGTCCACAGCTCAGATTTCATTTTCAGTCCTTGGCATTTTCAACTAAAAGGAAAAAAAAGGACCTCTAGTAGCAAAGCTGAGAAAGAAAGGAGATTCTTTTGCTGCTTTTAGAAATATTGACTTAGGATAAGCAGCTTCTTAGTATCACTGCCTTCTATAAACATTCATGCTTTTGCATAAAGCCAGGGAGATGATTTCATTTTGATTAAAGATTATTCTCAGTCAGATGATGCTCCACTGGATGCCAGATAACAAGGCCAATCTGAGACATGGATTTCAAAGCAACATGACAACACCCATCAATCAGCAGCATTCAAACTCTCTCTCTCAAAATTAGTAGACTGCCATGAAAACATGCTACACCCATGTTTTCATTCCTAAAAAAAGACCTGATGGGACAAGGGGGCTGGTGCAGATTATCTTAGCCTAACTGGTGGCTCCTATATTTACTTCCTTGTGGTTCTTAATCTGAGATGCCTTCTATTCCCCCAACGCTGTTGCAGGGGAGAGAATGTGTGACCTTTCTGATTGTTTATACCAATCAACAACAACAAAAAGTCTCACACTGCCAAATTCCAAGAAACACAAAGCTGTCCTGGCTGGGGATAAATGTGTGTGTGTGGGGGGGGGGACGCTAGGGAATGTTTTTGCTAAAAGAGAAATGGGCGACCATCAGGGTCATGGGTTCACAGACAGGATGAGCCATAAGGTGGATAAAAGTGCAGATAAGATAGAAAGGCCCTTTCTTCCCATGTTACCACATAACATTTTTAAAGGGAGAAGTGTTTCAGAGCACAGCTGGGTCACCCCCAATCTTGATTTTCCCCCTTTTCCTTTTAAGTAATTTGTGCTGCTGCATTAGCCCTTGCTAGCACAAGCAATCTTCAAATTGGCCATGGCTTTGGAGAGTGTCAGAGAATATTTGCACCCCAGCAGGTTATCATGGTAAATATTACTTAAATGTTTGCCTGCTTCTTTGAATCTTAAAACACTTACAGGTAGTCCTCGAGTTATAACCACAATTGAGCCAGTAGTGGATTCTAAAACCCTTTGCTACTGGTTCGCACGCGCAACACTTCTGTTCACAGAACCGGGCCGAACCAGAGGCAACACACCACTGAATTGAGCCCAAAATTAAGTGAATTTCCCCCCATTTTATGACCTTTCTTGCCACAATTATATGGCAAGTGCCACATAATGATGTGGCATAATGATGTGCCACAATTATGTGGCAAGTGACTAATTGCATTTGTTAAGTTAGTAATGTGGTTGTTAAGTGAATCTGGATTCCCCATTGACTTTGCTTGTCAGAAAGTCGCAAAAGCTGATCACAGGATACTGCATACATACGAATGACTTGCCAAGAATGTGAATTTTGGTTATGTGCCCATGGGGATGCTACAAACTTTATTGTAAACTTTATTGTCATTGTACATATATACACAGTATACCCATACAACGAAATTCACATAACACCCAAAGACCAGGCCCAACACGCATAATCCCCAAGCACATACCCACACACCACAAATTCCCCGCCCCTAAACCACCCAAAAAAACCATCCACACAACAGATCAAGTAATGCTGTCCAACAGCTCACTGATGGTGGCCCTTTAGTTCATTGTTAAGTGCAATTATAGCTCTGGGATAAAAACTATTCAGAAAACATGTGGTCCGAGTTTTAATTTAATTACAAGGCCGTATGTTAACTTGAGAAAGATAAATTGTAGAGGCAATGAATCTTTTCCTTCAGAAACTAATTTATAATAAAATAAACCCGAATGTAAAGTCTAATAATAAAATATTTATTTCGGTACAAAAGAAATATAAAAACCTAATACTTAATTATTACATCTTGACAGATTAAAATATGCGTCCTTCACAATGAAGGACTACAGCAGAAGTAAGGGAGGGGTACAAAGGAATTTCACATCTGCGCAGATCACATCCCATGTGACTGTTTCACTTTGTTAAGAACCTCTGGGTCATAGTGTCTGACATATGAATACATATGAGTACAGCTGACAATTAGAAAATCACCCTGTGACACCGTAAGTGTGGGAAACTGTCATAAGTCACTTTTTTAATGCTTTGTAACTTTGAACAGTCACTAAATGAAATGTTGTAAGTCGAGGACTACCTGTATTACAACAAAGAGGTTCTGGGTGCAAAGATTCGCTGTAAGGATCTACCCACAGGGTCTCGGTCCTCAGATCCAGATGAAATATTTCAGAGTTCTATGTAGGATCACTGGTGGCTGTTTTAGCCTGGTATGAAAAATAGCGTTGAAAGTTCTTTTAACAAAAACAATGCTGGCCACCTCCATAGCAGCACTTAGCCCCAGGTAGCTAATGGGACTTCCTCTACTTCATGGATGAGATCCCAAAGAACCATCCTCCTAATCTCCTGTCTGACCCAGATGATATCTTGGTTTATGGAAACCCCAACTGTACTTTTAAGGTAGCCCCAATCTCATGGACATTTATGTAAAAAGAGTTTACTACTTCCACAGATAAGGTAAGATCATTTCATTGAATACATATTTTTACAATTATATTATGATTCTGTGCAGGGGCGGGTTCCTAATTTTTTTACTACCACTCCATGGGCGTGGCTTATTTGTGGGTGTGGCTTGCCAGCCATGTGACCGGATGGGCGTGGCTTCTCGGACTGCTGAAGGGAGGGGAACTGAGATAGGTCCTGCCACCCATTCCCCCTCCCTTCAGCAGCTTGAGAAGCCTCAAACGTGCGAAAATACCTAGGATCATCACCGCGCATTCATGGCTTCTCGGACTGCTGAAGGGAGGGGAATGGAGATAGCTCCTGCCACCCGTTCTTTCAGCGTCTCATGCATTCCCTCAGCCATCCTCCCCTGCTTGGACTCACTGTGGGGTAGGAAGGCAGTGCATGAGCAGTGCCGGAAACTCGGCTTCTGGGCATGCGCAGAAGAAATTTTTTTAAAAAATTAAATTTTTTTTTCAAAAAAATGGCGTCACCCAGGCACCGGCAACCGACCGCACCGGTACTGTGACGTCACCAGCGGGCCACTACCGGTGCTATAGAGTGGACCGCACTGGTAGGAACCCACCACTGATTCTGTGCCCTCATATACATTTTATACTTTAGTCATCAGACTGTCTTCATCGCTCATTATTTATTTGTTACATATTGAGGTGATGATTAATTTGAATCTAAAGGACTTTTAGGTTTTCTCCCCCCCCCCCTTCCATTCTGCATTCTCTTCCATTTCTTTTTACTATTATTGTTTTTAGTAACCCATCGGTGGACAAAGTGTGCACAAATCTGCTTATCTGATCCATATCTGATACTTCAGAAATTATGGTACTCTTTAAAGAACAAGATTACGTGGTTTGATATTGGACCGCAAACCGGTCCAAACCGGTAAGTAACCCACCACTGCTTCCTGAGTAATCCTGAGGGCCTCGTAGTCAGCTCTTCTTGGTAGTGTAGTGTTTCTCCTTTCTTCCTTATTTGTGTGAGTAGAGGAAACAAATGACTCTGAAGCTGCCCTTCAGAAAAAAGCCTTCAATGCCACTAACTTGCTCAGTTTTCATAACACTGCGGTTTTCAGTGATCACGAAGGTGGCTGAAGAATGAAAAAAGAATAACCGCTGCTAAATGCAAGAAAAATGATAAGAATTTGTGAAGCTTATACCAACATTTATTCAATAACCTTCAAGAATCCTTTTCCATTGCCAGATTTAGCCACAAAGGGAGGCCCTCTGCTGTTTGGTTATCCCACATACTTTGCTTGGTTAGAAGAGGCTTAAAGAGGGGAAACAAATTATATTCTAGGCACTAAGAGGGAATATATACTGTAAAAACACAAACTGAATATATGCCTGTGTAAGACTGCAGTGACAGATTGCAACATGCAGTGATATGGCTGTGTCTTCTTGCTCAAAAATCGGGCAGCTGTGGCAGGAAGAGTTTGTTAAGAGATATCCACAGTTACACATGTTCATGAGCCTTGTGCAAACTTTTTGCATGCCCCCCCCCCCACAAAATTGCTTCATGAATAAAATGTTGTACGCCGCCCTGAGTCCTGAGGGAGTAGGGCAGTATAGAAAAAACTGCCAAATAAATAAATAAATAAATAAACTGTCCCAGTTATGTAATTTTATATATGTAATTAGACAGATAGGAAATATTCTGATGCAGCATCATTATAACAAGTGTTCCAGTGGACCTAAAATAAAAATAAAAAATATTTCTGCACAATTAGTACTATGATTATTTCAAGAAATTACTTTAGAGATAGAATATCATACTCTTATATTGCAAGAAATCACTTTAAAAGATTCTCCCCCCATACATTGTGATTTACTTAGCTAAAAAATGATAATGCTCATCTTTTCTTTATTATATATTATATTGAATTACTGAGATATAATACAATGGTTTTATATTATTTTAATACACATTTAAAAAGAAGCTATAAAAATTTAAAACATAATTTAAAAGAATAAAAGAAGATGCCTCCCTGTAAATGACTGCTGAGCGTTAGTAGATTTACTATTTAGAATGTCAATGTGCACATCAAAATGTTCATTAAAAAAAAGACTATAATGGTCGATGTCCTAGAGGGAACACAGTTAGACACACGCACACACACACACACACACATCTCTGATATTTGGTGAGTCAGTTGTAATTCCTCTTGTATCTTACACAGGAAGAATAGTGATTTATTACCATTAGGTGCTGGCTGACTGGAAACATATGTAGACTTTTATATTTAAAGTTTAAAATCCTTGCTCTGTTTACATTAAAGCAGGCTACAAGAACCTTAACTTGTAATAAACCTTTAAAATGTTTTCTGCCTTTACAATTACCCACATTCACATACTCCAAAAATGCATTTGTATTTGACCTTTAATGGTCATCTCCAGGGGTGGGATCCTACCGGTGCGGTCCAGTGCGGAGCTCCGGTAGGGACCCGCCGATACCCCAATATGCACGCGACTGCTCCGGTACCGTCTCCACAGGGCAGTCGCGCGCGTCGCCATCTCTTTTTTGTGAATTTTTGGGCGATTTTGCTTCTGCGCATGCGCAGAAGCAAAATCGCGCCAAAATCTTGCGAGGGGACGCGCGCGCGTGTGATTTCAGTGAGATTTTGCTTCTGCGCATGCACGGAAGTAAAATCACGCCAAAATCTCTCTCGCGCGCGCGTCCCCTCACGAGATTTCGACGCAATTTTGCTTCCGCACATACGCAGAAGCAAAATCGCGCGAGGGGGCGCGTGCGCATAGCGAGCGCCTGCGCGACAAAGCATGAAGGACCGCGGAGCAGCGCACCGGTCTGGGTAAGTGAGCATCTCACCCCTGGTCATCTCTCTAATTGATTTTTTTAAAAAGACTATTATAAATCAATTGCCTTGTTTTTTGTTGGTGGGGGGAGGGTGAATTACATTTTACCATAGGTTGAGTAACATTTGGTTATTAAAAACATTTATGTGCCTCTTTATCCCCAGGATTAAATAGGGCACAATTCCACCACAGAAAGGTCCCTTTGTAGGAGCAAGAGAATTTAATTTAAAGGGCGATATGATCTTGGAACCATAACTGGAACAAGTGATATACTGTATTTACTAAATTCATAACACCACAGATGGACCAGTGGTGGGTTCTTACTGGTGCGGTCCACTCTGTCGTCCCAGTAGCGGCCCGCCGATTGCGCAATTTGCGCGAGATGGCTCTGGTGCCGTCTTCGCCGGTCCGTCACGCGGCGCCATCTTTTTTTCTGAGTTTTGGGCCTTTTTTGCTTCCTGTGCATACACGGAAGCAAAATCTTGCGAGGGGATGTACGCGCGTGTGGGATTTTGGCAATTTTTTGCTTCTGCTCATGCGCAGAAGCAAAAAATTGCCAAAATCGGATGTGCGCGCACGTCCCTCGTGAGATTTTGGTGATTTTTTGCTTCCTGCGCATGCGCAGAAGCAAAAACGCGCAAGGGGATGCGCACACGCACGCTCGCTACATGCGCGCAAAATGTGATGATGTGCACGCAGCGCACCGGTAGGCAGGTAAGAGGAACCCACCCCTGAGATGGACCAACTATTTGAGTCAAAAGATTTCCAAGAGAAATGAATTCCCTACATGGCTTTCAAAAATATCTATTGTGGGAACAGCCAGAGATATATACATAATTTAGTGCAGAATAGTACTGTTATTGCTGTTTATTGTATCCATCTCCATATAAATCTATACCTATTATTAGCTTCATGTTTCTCCTATCAGTAATATAAGTGCAGAGAGGTTAAGTGAATGACTAATGTTACACAGATGCCAATCTAGACTCAATCCATTTTTCCCCCCATAACCTTTCAGGTTTATCACATAAGTTCCATGATTAAGATACCTTTCAAGTCAATATCTTCACATCCTAACACCATGATGGCGAACCTACGGCACGCATGCCCAAAGTGGCATGCGGAACCATGTCGCCCGGCATGCGCGGCATCGCCTGTTCCTCTTCTGGGTTTTTGGTGCGCGTGCTCACATGACAATCAGCTGGCCTTTGCGCATGCAGCAGTGCCAGAAACTGGAAGAGCTGGTCTTCCGTTTTCCAGTGTGACCATGCATGCCTGCCAGCTGATTGGCGCGTGCCCATGCACAGCAGTAACCAGAAGACTTCCCAGCCAGCTCGCATGCGCGCGCCGTAAACCGGAAGTACATTTTCCGGCATGCACATGCCCCCTAGGCAACTCCTCTTCCTGGTTGTGGTCCAGACAAGTGTGCGTGCCCAGAGCACGCGCGCACACCTGAAGTGCTCCCTTTTCGGCACTCGGTACCAAAAAGGTTCGCCATCACTGTCCTAACACATCAGACTTGTGTGCCCCTTTAGGCCACCCTGATGTAGACTAGGTATAATATTTTCTGCTTTTTCCCAATATACCTAATTTTCATTTTTCTCTTTCTCTCAGAAAAAAGGGGCCCAGTTAGGAAAAGGAACAGATCAGTACCCTTTGTGTCCCAAATGGCAAGCATTGCCCTTCTCTGCAAAGTCAACTTCTTATTACTGGAGTCAATAATATTATCCTGAGTACCAGGTACCTTTCCTATAAGTGGAATTTGGGTCTCAGAAGCCAAACAAGCAAATGATCAAGGAAGTAAATAACAGTAGCAGTCATGGAATACTATTTGTTGTCAATTGTACGATTTCCAACTTTGCTTTCTTTCACTTGTCATTTTAGTCCCTATTTTGTATCAGTTTTTCATCTTTAGATTTAGCTGCTCTGAACCAAAAAGTTGGACTCTTTGACTTTAACTCCCTATTAGCCATGGATATTCATGAACATTGCATATAGGAGAATATTTATGGAGTCATGCCATTCTATCCAGCAAACTATACAGTGATTTTCAACGTTCTGCTCAATTCCTCTTCTATATCTTGTGTTGGAGTTCATTCTTAACTTCAAACTGGTAGAGATATTTATTTTGATTATCATCTTGTAACCATTTGCTTTCCTACTGCCGTCTCAGGCAACTGTGGTCTTCGGTTTCTCCTTTTATTTTTCAAGAGCTCATTCTCCCTTGCCTGGGAAATAATCACACTCCTGCTACATTTTTTTCCAGATTGATGCTCACATAAAATATCTTCATTTCCCACCTCTCCTCCTCAGGCACTCATACCATCTTAAGGCAGCAGTGATGGAGTTGGCATTCCTGCCTAATTCTGCTAGGTCCAAGTCCTGCTTTTTTCTGCTGCTCACTCCTTCAACATTCTTCCAATATACTCCCCCTTCTTGCACTATAGAAACTCCAGTCCTAGCCCCCTTTCAACTTCCTTATCTGAAACTGACACATCGTTTGCCATCATTCTCACTGACAGTATTTTTCTCCTTAAGAACTTCAACATATATGATGATAACCTCATTGACCCAATGGCCTTCTGCCTTCTCTCCCCAACTTCCTCCTTTGGTCTCTAAATCTGGCCTGCAAATGTGGACTAACTCCCCCATTTGCTACTATGGTCACTCTTTTGATCTCATATTCTCTAGGAACTGGTATGTGTAAGGTGGGTTTTTTTAAAAAACTATGGAATTCTTCTGCACCAAGTTTTGCACATTCTCCACCTGCCTAGGACGTCTCTCTTGCTTTTTCCATGACTATCAGCTTCTCAACACTGTGGCTTTCTCAAGACCACTGTTTTAAAATACATACTTTTACATGTATTTAATCTCCAAATGTTCCCTGTTCTCAACTCTTAATTTGCTTACCTCACAGTAAACCATTCATTTCTCCAATGTTCAGCTTGAGTTCACTTACTCCAGTAATGCTGATGTTTTCAGGTACCATGTACATCTAAAAGAAATCAAAAGATCTGATCGATGCACCTGATTTATAGATTATGTTCTTCTTTGCTAGATATCTAGTAGAAGGTTTCCATCAAACTATTCAGTACAACTTTATAGCACACACCCCAGAGTCAGTGGGTTTCCATTTTTTTACTACCGGTTCTGTGGGTGTGACTTGTTTGGTGGGCATGGCTTGGTGGGCATGTGTTCTGCCCCAGCTATGGTCCACCAAGAACGCAGCACACACGCAGTTTGTTCAAACCTATGTTTACTCAATTAAAGACTACTAATAAGCTTGCTTAGTAGTTGACACACACAAACACAAGTTAAAGCAGTCTTTTCTTGAAAAACCAGGTGTAAATTAAACTGCATTAACAGCTAGCAGAAGTCTATAAAATCATAAATTAAGTCTAAGCAAATAGTCCTGGATATCTCAAGAAGCTTACAAGGGTTGGCAAAATGCCTAGAAGCAGTCTGCAGGAAGAATGCCGAAACAGATAAGCTGAGCAGATGTTTTCAGAACACGAAGGCACATGAACGAACAAACGTTGTTTTCTGCAGAGTTTTTGCTGTCATTGTCATCCCTTAAATAGGCTAGGGGAGTGGCCAATTAGCCCGAAGCCTTACTCCCGAGGAGACCTCCTCCTGAGAAACCATTCCTGCCTTTTGGCAGCTCTGCGTGCCTGTGCATTAAGAAGAGGCTCCTCCTCTTCTTCCTCATCACTGATGGGAGATGCTGGAGGTTCTGAAGGCCCTGGCTGAATCTCTGCCTCTGGCACTGAGTCCTTGCCAGCCTCCTCACTGTCCGACTCGGGTGCCAGCTGCACAGGACGCTGGCGCATCACCATATCAGCCTCTTCTGGGCAGGATCCGCTACCAGCTGCACGGTCTGCTGGCGGGCCACAACAATGTGGCAGGGGAAGGATACTGTAAAATCTCTCCCACTCCAGGGGAAGGTTACTGCAAAATCCCCATTTCCTCGCGATCAGCTGGGACTCTGGAGGCAGAGAATAGTGGGAGCGAGGCCAGTCAGAGGTTCTCTGAACTACTCAAAATTTCCACTACCGGTTCTCCAGAACTGGTCAGAACCTGCTGAAACCCACCTCTGCCCAGAGTCCTTCTGTGAGGGACATGGCTGGTTTCAAAATGTAATAAATAAAAAAATAAAATAAACCCTTGTAGCATTTCCCTAACTAACTGCTATGTTAGGTATGACTTTCACTCTGCTTATTACTTATTATTAAGTTCTTTTCTCTTCAGTACAGAAGAAACTTGCTCCTAGAAAGTTACAAGGACATTGTCATGTAATCATTAGGAACTGAATTTGATTTGAGGAAGCCTTTACATTTCTTGAATTATATTTGTGATTCAAAAACCTAACTCAATCTGAGAAATTGTACCAATACTATCATGCTTCGTAGGAATATTTCCTGCCAAATATGTTTAAGGTCTAAAAAGGAAGATAACCAAGATAGCATTTTTTTTTACTTTATCAAAAAAAGAAAAAGTAGTTATGTCAACTTTTAGGACCTATGTAGTTGATTTACATAGATTAGGGGAAGTCTTCCTATCCAGAATGGATAACTTAGGACTGGAAACAAACTGCTTCCAAGAGGTGAATACTGCAGATACAGTACTCAAAGTAGTAAACAAAGCATTAAAAAGCTTCACCTTAACTGCACAAATCCTTTCTGTCATGATTAACATCAGAAAAGGATTCACAGCAGGAGTCTCTGCTGATTCACCTCCAGTTAACAAAAGAGATGCCTGATCATTGTTAATTCAATTATTTGCATTAATTCATTCATCACTTTAACTTTATGCTTCTCTACCATACCACATCTGGAAGCCTGCTGCTCAGCACAGAAGCAAAGAATGGTCACTCAGAGTGAAGGGCTTCCAAAATGCTTTGTTCAACCTTGAGGGAACACTTCCCTTTCATCAGTTCTGCTCTGGTTAAGAAACTGCCAAAGACCGGTGCAAGTGGTCTAATTCCTTAGCACTGTACGATGACTCCCTAATCATATAGCAATCTGGAGTAAGATGTTCAAAGAAGTTTACCTAATCAACAAGCTAATCAGGCACCTTGATTTCTGTGTTACTTCCACTGCATCCATCTAGGGAATTCATTATGCAGAAAAATAGGGAAGGACAGGCCCCTGGAAGGCAATGTTCAAGAAAATCCACCTATACTTTATGAGCTTGAGACATAGCAGCTTCCTGCATGTATTAGGGCTTAGTCTTCACTGTCTCACACATGTATCTCTACACTGTCCCAAGGCAATCCCTCTCAGTTTGCAAAAACGTTTGCATTGACTCTGAGGATGCACAACCCCTTCCAAGGTATCAAAAAGGGAAAAAAAAGTTGCAATCCTCTGGGACCAAGGGTTGAGCATATATATGTGCAGCATTTGCAGTGCCAGGAAATGTTGGCAGCAGACAACAGTATTCAGACACAAGGCTGTCACTTATTAAGTTGAAGTGATGGAAACTGGCTTGTTATTTGCTTCCCTTCAACTTCCCAAAGAAGGGGAGAGGAAAGGTGTACAGATTGTTTTTACCCAACACTGGCCTACTACACAACCAGGTAAAATCTCCTGCTTTGTATAGCATGGAACATTGGCAGATGAAAAAAGACTTTGGAGTTATTCCAAGATTAACCCTATAGAAAAGAAGCCGCCTTCTGGGTTCCTCTAGGCAACAAAATGTTCTCAGAAACACACAGCATTTGAAAAAAAATCCTATGAAGAAGAGGTCTATCACCATCATACTGGATTTTCATTAAAAGTCCCCCCCCATTTTTAATAAGGTTTATTCTAACACCTGTGCATCCCCATAGCTTGCCTTTTCCATGGCATCAAAGTCAAAAAGTTTTTTTTTGAAGATGTCCTTATTTGATAAGAAATCAAATTGTCCCATGGGACTGGTTTTGAACACTTTTTGAAGGTAACACAAATAGTTCATCGCAGGAACCATCAGGAGGAGCTTAATTCAATGGGCTGCTGAAGGAAGCAGAGGGCAAATTTGACATGTGCTCAGATCCTTCCTCTGTTTCTATAATGTCCAGTTTTACAGATGGCTTTCTTCTGCATTATAACTCTGCTGCTACAGTAAATTTCTTGGTTTTTCCCACATTTGTCTGAAGAGAAAATGAAATCTGCCTATGTACTTCTACCTAAAATCAGTTAAACAAATGTGCTGTTAATGAAAAGATGATGTGGCTGGACTGTGAATGTAGGGTTCAAATTTAGGCCCTTTGATTCTTGTTTTGCTTGAAATGATCCAAGCCTGCTAAGATAAATTTGGCTTCTATGTTCTGTACCAATTTATCCTCCAAGGAAGCTGCTGCAATGTCTTATAACTTAGCCCTTATCTTTCTTAAGTCTTGGTGGACAATCACTTAAATATGAGCCAGCAGTCTTCTGCAGCCGCCAAAAAAAGCCAACACAGTCCTAAGTTGCATTAATAGAGAGATAGAATCAAGATCATGTGAAGTGTTAATATCAATTTGTAATACCTTGGTAAGACCACACTTGGAATACTGCATTCAGTTTTGGTCGCCACAATATAAAAATGATGTTGAAACTCTAGAAAGAGTGCAGAGAAGAGCAACAAAAATGATTAGGGGACTGGAGGCTGAAATATATGAATGGTTGCAGGAATTAGGTACGTATGTCTAGTTTCAAGGAAAGAAGGACTAGGGGTGGCATGATAGCAATGTTCCAATATTTAAGGCAGAAAAAAAGGAGGATCAACCTATTCTCCAAAGCACCCAAAGGAAAAGAAACGATGGATGGAAACTAATGATGGAGAGAACCAACCTAGAACTACCATATTTTTCGGAGTATAAGACGCACCCTTTTACCTCCAAAAATAGGGTGAAAACTTGGGTGCGTCTTATACACTGAATGCAGCCCCACCAACCCAGCCACCCCCACCCTTTGGCCTCTGTCTTCCAGCAATTTAGTTGCTTGCAGCAAAGAGAGAAGAGCCTGTAAAGCCAAGCAAGTCACTTGCAGCTTCCGAACCTACAGCTGATTTGCCATGTGGGAAAATGAAAGTGAAACTAGTTGCAAAGAGGCAAATAGCTGGGAGAGGCACACAGATTTTTATTTTCTGCTGGATGCAAGGGGGTAAGTGAATAACTATAAATGTCTGTAGAATGTTCAAATTATTAGACTTATTTTTTATAGACTGCTTTATTATTGTTCTAGCCAGGTGTCTCCAACCTTGGCAATTTTAAGACTTGTGGACTTCAAGTCCCAGAATTCCACAGCCAGCTTTGTTAGCTTTGCTGGCTGTCGAATTCTGGGAGTTGAAGTCCACAAGTCTTAAAGTTGCCAAGGTTGGAGACCTCTAGACAACTTAACAAAATAAAGAAGCTTTTTAAAATGAATGCTTGCTCTGAAGAGGCCCAGTGCTATTGTATCTTCTTTTAAATAATAGAGAATAATGTATACTTCCAGAAATTTTAATTAATTTTAACAGCTCTGTACAAGTATAGTCTGAAATGTAACAGTGCCCTGTTTAGTATTAGAGTTTAATCCTGACTTACCTTGAAGTAGATCTATTTAAATAATTGGGAGGAGTTAGTGTGACTACATTTAAGAAAACTTTCTGGCATAATGTACATTTCTCCAATTCTTTGCTATTTCTATGGGTCAAGCACACATGCACAGAAATACACAGCAAACAGTGTATATCATCTGTGCTGTTTGCTGTTTGGCAAATTGCTTGGAGGCAGAGGCCCCTTTTCCTTGTTTTCCTCCCCCAAAACTAAGGTGCGTCTTATACTCCGAAAAATACATAAATGGAAATTTCCTGACAGTTAGAATAATTAATCAGTGGAATGACTTGCCTCCAGAAGTTGTAAATGCTCCAACACTGGAGGTTTTTAAGGAGAGATTGGACAACAATTTGTCTGAAATGGTATAGTGTTTCCTGCCTAAACAGGGAGTTGGACTAGAAGACTTCCTAGGTCCTTCCAACTTTGTTATTCTGTTATTCTCTTTATTAACAACACTTATATCTGAATTGTATTTTATCACACTTTTACATGTCTCTTATTTACAGCTCAGTAAGCCCAGAAAAAAGTAAAGGTGGGGGGAAACTTGCATTATCTCTTGAAGAACAACCTTAAGAAGAGAGGACTTCAGTAAAAAAAAGCTTCAGGAGCGGATATTCTTAAGCTTTTATGAAGCAAATAACACATATTTTGACATTCTTGTGGCAGCCAAACATTATTTAGTCAAGTTTCATTCTCAGTGTGGGATTGAAAAGATAAAAGAAATTCCAAAAAGTGGCTGTGACACTCAGGAAATTGTAGTATCTAGCTGTTTCCTGGTCAAAAAGCAAAGGCTGTGTACTGGGGAACAAGTTGGGGCTTTACTCAATTCCTTTTGAATCTAACAAGTCTCTGGCATTTGTATGCTATCAGAAAAATGACAGTTAGGAAAAGCTTCCAAGAAGTTTTCTGGGAAACCAGATTTAATTACTCCAGAGGACTCCTCCTTAATAAGTATGACAAATTTCATAGTAACAAATATTTGTGGCAGTTTCTACTCTACAATCCCAAAGCAATGGAAAACCTACACTTTTTTTTGCAATGTTCCCCTCACATGTTGAGATATCCCTGATGAGTAGCATTCTTATTGCATTTCTACTAGTAGTACATAACTCAAGTCTATTTACAGCACCAAAAGTCACTGCTAAATTAGGTTATCTTGAAAGTTTAACAATTGGCATGTTCAACCCCTTGTATTTTCTCACTATTGATCCTGGCTAAGGATTAGTAATGAATGGATTATCTTCACTGTCAGTATTTTGTCCTGTGGAGTGGTTGGCTTTCATTATTCATTTCTCTTGCTTTTCTCATTACTTTCTCTTTTAATAGTGAAATAACATATTTACCATAAAAGTGAAAAGTGGAGCAGGGAAGAAGTGCAAGAAAACATAATTCAGGTTTCTCCACCCATATAAACTGATCATGGATTAGTTGGGAAAGGCTATTGCATGAATAAGTCATAAGATGCTATTTATTTAACCTACACAAGGACAGACTAACTTACATAGTATCAGGAGCATCAGTTTAAGGAATAGCCTTTCCCAAGATGTGTTGGTTAGAGTAGCACCTTTCAACATGTTCTTGCTTGTCAAGCATTTTGTGTGTGTGTGTGTGTGTGTGTGTGTGTGTGTGTGTGTGTGTGTGTGTGTGTGTGTGTGTGTGAGAGAGAGAGAGAGAGAGAGAGAGAGAGAGAGAGAGAGAAGGTTAAGATAAAATTTTCAGAAATGCGGGACTTCCGGTTTGGAGCGCTTCATCGCGGACGTCCCTCGTTGGACGCCTTTCCGATCTTTGTTAAAAGCCGCCAGAACAGCTGTCTGGCGGCTTTGAAATCTCTTCCCCGGGCAAAGGGGAGAGATGAGAGCCTGACAGGTGGGGTAGAGCCCCCCCAGCGCCCTAGGAGCCATCTGGTAGGGCGCGAAGGGAGAGCTCCCCATGCAGCCTGTCTCCAGCTCCGAAGATCAGGAAACCTCTGCTTTTGCAGAGCTAGATGTCGTGACCAGCCGCTGCTTCAAGAATGGGATTTATAATTATATTTAAACTACAGAAGCAGACAGAGAGAAACAGGCGTGAGATGGGCAAGTACTGAAACCTCTTTTTTCCTTTTTTTTTTCAACTCCTGGGCAAGCTTTCACTTCGGCAAGGGAACAAAGGAAACAGAGTAACAATATGGCGATTGAGAAGTGAAAGTGACTTTCGTTTTCCCAGAGGCTTTTTTTTTTCTTCTCTCTCTCTTATGGAAACTTTTAACTTGGAAAAATGGTTTTTTCTCTCTCTGTCTCCTAACTCTGGATTAAAGTTATAATAGAAATATTTCCAATAATAAAAGACTATCTGATTTTTAAACTGGAAAGAACTTTAATCAGGCATCTGGCTTTCTTTCTTTTTTGTACTCTTTTGAAACACCAATGGCTTCAAAGTCTGGAAAGATTGTTTTGACTAAAAGAAATGACTATTCATCTGGATATATTTCTAAAATGCAACTTAACACTGAGCTAACACCTCCACAGCTTTTGACACCTGAAAATTTATTAAATAATTTAAAGATTATGAAACATGAACTTACTTTGGAATTTAACCAGAAAATAAGTGAGATAGACAAAAAAATGCAGGCTGCTTTGAAGAATATGAATCAACAACTAAGATTTGATGTGTTAGAGGTTTGCAAAGGCTTAGCAACAAATATTGAAGTTTTGGCAGAACGTATTGAAACAAATAAACAAGCTTTGGCAACTTCGGTGAATTACATAGATAAAATCCAAAATGACATTGCAAATTTTGAAAAAGAGGTCTTAATGACTCAGTTCAGATCCATGGAAGTTGCTATAAGGATTAGAGGTTTGAAAGAAGGATTATATGAAAATTTAAAAGGCAGGATGGTTGACATATTGCATCAGGTGTCTGGAATTTCTAAAGCGGAATTGGCTACACAAATCGACAAAATATACAGAGTCAATTCGTGGTACGCTAAACAAAAGCATTTACCAAGGGATATTGTCATATATTTTACCACAAGAGCTCTACGGAATAGAATTATACAAGCAACGTTTAACAATAATCTTATGGTGAATGGTCAGGAACTAAAGATTTGGAAAGAAATCCCCTCTAAAATGCTTAAAGCCAGAAAAAGCTATACTTTTTTGATTGATGAATTTAAGAGATTAAATTTACAATATAAATGGGAAGCGCCAGTTGGAGTAGCAGTGAAATTTTCTGGAAAAAGATACCGGCTCAACACGATAAAAAAAGCTACTGAATTTTATGTCAATGTTCTAAAGGCTGATATATCCAAGATTCCAGAGGAAGGATGTATGAAAATAAAAGAGGAGGAGGAGGGGAAGCCACCTTTGATGGATCAAAAGGAAATAGATTCAAAAATCCAAAAGGAGTGCCTGAATCAGATAGCTGGGGAAAAGGAGATGGAGGTTTGGGATTAGACGGGAGACGACTCGACAAATTCGAATTTATTGAACTATTAAAAGATGAACTATCAAGATACAAAACGATGTGATGTTGAAATATATTGGACGGATAGAGACTAATATGATTGTATTTTATCTTTTCCCTATCTAATGATTACTTATGCAATATTTAGTTAAGTTTTATATAATTTTGAGGTTATTTTTAATGTTGATAATATTAGATATATATAGTTTGTTGAAGATTTGTTTATTCTTCTTTCATTTTCTTTTTTTGTTTATTGAAGTTAGTGAATTAATTTAGAATAATATTATCTTATTAATATCATGATGAAATTTAATATTTGATGATCACTTATGTAACATTTAGTTAAGTTTTATCTTAGAGGTTATTTTTAATGTCAATAATATTAGTTTAAGATTTGTGTATTTTATATTTAGTTATTACTTATGTAACATTTACCTTGTATAAGATAGAGGACTGAAGGGAGGAGGTAGGAGGTTTGTTTGTTTGTATTGTTAAAGAGTTTTCTCTTTCTTTCTTTCTTTTTTTTTCTCTTTTTTGTATCTTTACTATTGTATACAAATGCGATATATTAGCAGTGTATAATTTGGAGTTGAAGTTTTTTAAAAATAGTGTTCTTTTTTTCCTTTTTTCTTTCTCTTTTTATTAACAATTTAAATTTATTATTATGCCCTGTATTATCTCTGGGAAGTCCGGGGGGGAGGTGGGGAGGGAAGGGGGTGGGTTTGGGGGGGGAGAAAAAAACAAAAATGTTTGTACTTTATATTTAATATTTTGCTACTACTTATGTAAGTTTGTACTAATAAAACTTTTTTGAATAAAAAAAATTTTTTTTTCAGAAATGTTACATTGTATACAGAAAAAAAACCAAGGTAAATTTCATAGAAAATGGTACAAACTTTTAAATGACATTCCTTTATCATTATTTTTAAACAGTCTATTTCAGCAGAATAGCACAAATCTTGATTTGTACTAAGAAATGAAGGATGCCAAATTTAATAGAAATTGATCTAGGAATTTTTCAAACAATGCTCCTGATTTTATTTTTTAAATGCCCACAGTTGTGTTGGTTAGAGTAGCACCTTTCAACAGGTTCCTACTTGTCCAGCATTATTTTGGTAATGTGTATGTGTGTGTTTTGTTTTGTGGTGCGTGTGCATGAGAGAGTGTGGGGTGGGTTAGGATGTTCACAAATAATAAATATTGTATCCCAAGTAGATCCCATAGTGAAGGATACCAGTGGCATTTTACAGGAAAGTGGATTGATGGGGTTTTATTTAAACAAAAGAGGTGATATCCAGGAATAATGACATTCCTTTCAGAATGCGATAGAGCCAGCTCTAAAGGATTAAAGGTAGAGAGAAATTCCAAATTATTTCACTCATATTTCACTTTCATAATATGTTTCCTACAGAATATTTTCATAGAATTTCTGGAAAAAGATAAGAGACAGTTATGGGAAATAGTGAGGTGTTTTATCCTTGAGGTGGACAAGCTTCTGCCTTAGTGTATTCTTGGGTTTAAACTGTGCATGTATGTCATGTTGGTTGAAAATCCTCCTGAGCTTTTCAGATAGTCTGGCAACATACAGAAAGACAATGCTTCATTTGCTGTTCTCTTCTTTGTCTATTATGGAGGAGCTCCTGCTGCATCTTTTTGGATTTGATGAAGGCCCAGTTGGGATAGCCACAAGTTCTGAGGGCTTCCTTAACACGTTTTAGTTCTTTTCCTTTTCTATCTTTGCTGGTAGGCAAACTTTCAGTCCGGTGGTGTAGGGTTCTGATCACTCCCATTTTGTGCTCCGGTGGGTGGTGAGAATCAAAATGGAAATGCTAATCTCTGTGTAGGGTTTTTTCTGTAAACTTCAATGTTAATGAAACAAAAGATTCTCAAGTTCTCTCCACTTAACCTCAGAGTTGCCTCAGTTGGAGCAAGGGGTCATTTAGATTTGAAAGCAAGCCAGCAGTGTGCAGCAGTTGCCAAAAAAGACAACACAGTTCTAGGCTGCATAAACAGAGGGATAGAATCAAGATCACGTGAATGTTAATACCACTTTTTAACGCCTTGGTAAGGCCACACTTGGAATACTGCATCCAGTTTTGGTTGCCACAATGTAAAAAAGATGTTGAGACTCTAGAAAGAGTGTAGAGAAGAGCAACAAAGATGATTAGGGGACTGGAGGCTAAAACATATGAAGAACGGTTGCAGGAACTGGGTATGTCTAGTTTAATGAAAAGAAGGACCAGGGGAGACATGATAGCAGTGTTCCAATATCTCAGGAGCTGCCACAAAGAAGAGGGAGTCAAACTATTCTCCAAAGCACCTGAGGGTAGAACAAGAAGCAATGGGTGAACTGGAAACTAAACAAGGAAAGAAGCAACTTAGAACTAAGGAGAAATTTCCTGACAGAACAATTGATCAGTGGAACAACTTGCCTCCAGAAGCTGTGAATGCTCCAACACTGGAAGTTTTTAAGAAGATGTTGGATAACCATTTGTCTGAAGTGGTGTAGCATTTCCTTCCTAAGCAGAGGGTTGGACTAGAAGACCTCCAAGGTCCCTTCCAACTCTTTTATTCTATTCTATTCTGTTCAAGCCAGTCATTGCTAAATCCAATTGCCATGGACTTGAGACATAGTCTTTCATCTCTATTCAAATATACCTATAAGAGTTTTTCTTTTCAATTTAGATCCTTATCAATGTGCTTCACAGCGATAACAAGAATAAAAATCTTTCTATTTCAGATGAATAACACAAACCTTACACTGGGAACTTGTATGACTTTAAAATATACATTTTCCCCCCAGCATCATTTATAAATAAATTTATTGCAGGCCTCCCATGGAAACTGTTGAGAAGGAAACACTTAAAACCTTGAAAGTTTCCCAGAAAAAAAAGGAAGAAAACCACCAGAAGACTATAGATGAGTCACTGCAAAAATTCTAAGAAATTAAAATCTTGCATTAACATGTCATGAAAGGATACATAATCTTTTATAGGAAATGAGCAAAGAGATTGTTTGGCAGAAAAAAAAACCACATCCAGGATGCCTTCATTATTATTTCTTCTTCTTCTTCTTCTTCTTCTTCTTCTTCTTCTTCTTCTTCTTCTTCTTCTTCTTCTTCTTCTTCTTCTTCTTCTTCTTCTTCTTCTTCTTCTTCTTCTTCTTCTTCTTCTTCTCCCTGCTCCCTGCTCCCTGCTCCCTGCTCCCTGCTCCCTGCTCCCTGCTCCCTGCTCCCTTCCTCTTCCTCTTCCTCTTCCTCTTCCTCTTCTTCTTCTTCCTCTTCTTCTTCTTCTTCTTCTTCTTCTTCTTCTTCTTCTTCTTCTTCTTCTTCTTCTTCTTCTTTTTTAAGGATAATAGAGAGTGAGTGAGTGTAGAAAGCAATGAAGTTAAAAGCATATGGTGCAAGAGGAGGTTAAGAATCCAAAGGAAATGGAATGGAATGATTAAAGAAAAACAGGATAAAGACAAAAAAGAGTGAGAGAACAGCATTTATCTACATTTTCATCCATTCATCTCTGTATCCTTTGACAGTTTCATCAGCCTACTCTTGACATAATTCACTTCAAGCATCTTATTTCATACAAGAAAATAAAACTTATAAAGAGAATAAATATGACTGAGAAAATGAACAGTGAGAAATTAGAAAACCTGCCAATAACATGAGCCAAATGATGTGTGCTGAGCTGACCAAGTAAAATAAACAAGACATTTGAGTCAGTTCCCCCTATTAAAAGAAGCTATATTAAAATTTCAGTGTTAGTGAGTTTTCCATTGAGTACAGTTAACCCCTTGGCAGTAAACTTTGTCATAACGTACATGGAGGTGTTGATTAAAAAACATCAAATCCTTTATTTTCACTCCCATCAGATAATATGCATCTGATGCAACGTATTTTCTTCTCTATTGTGGTTTCCTATAATGGCCTCAATTTCTCTGCTAAATTTCACATTACTTTCCAACCTTATGGTGGAGGTAGTGTGACAAGTGCTTTCTTAAAGGAAGAAATATGAACTACAGGTTGAAGTTTATCCTTCCAGTTTGTTTTTAAAAAAGAAATAATTTTTTTCAGTGATTCAGTGTAGACGTTACCAACTTAGCACATACAGATATTATCCTTAAGAAGTTGGATCATAATGTGTAATACTGGAAGCTTAGAGTTATTTATCTGAGAGTTCCATTAGAAATAATGTTATTTCCACTTAAGGCTATAATCATTTACACATATTTGGAAGCAACTCCATCTTGAAAACTTGCTTTAGAGCATAGGTGCTATACATGTGTTTGAGATATAAATATCTTCTATAGTACATCAATAATCTCAACCCCAAGCAAGTTAAGGATTCTTCATAGTAATGATTGCAATATCTCTGTTTTCATATGAACACTTCTGGACCGCTGTGAAGAAGCAGCTGTGCTATTTTTCTTATCACATACATACAGTTTCAGAGAGTAAGTGATAGCAGTCACTTGGTAATCCAGATAATCCTTTGGTTAAGGCTATCAGATTTGAACTGCAAAAATCTAGATGGCTAATAATGGCACTAAAAGACAGAATTTCTTTATTTCTTTGCTGCTATCTGGTGGCCATATGCAGATTGGAGGCCTTGATTTGGTAGCTGTACTTTAAATTGGGTGCCAGTGAATACTCACCTTTATTGACATGAATATACTTGTTCCGAAAACATTTTATCTTTCTGAATGTATAAACAGAATATTGTACTTATTTAATAATTTTTAACATCTTGAACGATCAGGAAAGATAGCTTATAATTATTTATATAGATTAAAATAGTTCATGGATTGTTGGTCACTTACCATTCAACTGTTGCTTTACCTCTATTTATTATCTACCTACCTACTACCTTCTATCTATTTTGGTCAAGAGTTGGCAACTTTCTCAGGTACTGGAAATATAGCCTCTCCCTCCCTCCCTCCCTCCCACAGCCTATGATAACATATTGGCAAGACTATTCATACTCCCTGCCTTCATTTTGCTATTTGATCCCTTCTGCTAGTCCTCAGGCGCTTTAAATAGTCAGCACAATTTTCAAGGCATGTGTGAACTTAAACACTGCAGTATAATCCTTGAGAATTTGTCCAAGTGTGTGTTTCTTTAAATCCCAACCCTAGCCCTCACAGAGGTCACACTTCAAAGAGAAATGAAATGCTGTATTGAGATAGATGGCAAAAGCACAACATCCTGGCATTATTATTACCTCTCTTCATAATGAAGTTCTTCTAAATAAATCCTGAAATGAAGTCTACCTTCAGAAAGGAACATAGAGATCCACTGTGACATGGATATGAATGACACCATTGTTTTCCATGTATGTTTGCATAATTTATCTAAAGGCATGTGTATGGAAGTACAAATGCCAAAAACCATTCTTTCAGAATCATGGCATGTATTTCTAGGACTTACTAGATATGTTTATCAATTGTTATATATATATATATATATATATATATATATATATATATATATATATATATATATATATATATATATATATATATATATATATATATATATATATATATATATATATACACTAGAGTTTGATATCATAGTTAAAATTCTGGACTAGAATCTGCAAGGTTCAGAATCAAATTCACTTTCATCCAGAGAAGTTCCCCAGTTAATTTGGGGGTCATTCACTAATAACTAACCTACCCCACAGAGTTGCTGTATTAATAATCTACGTGTGCTATTTTGAACTCCTAAAGTATGTATGTACAATACAGTATATATGTATGTGTGTGTATGTATGTATGTATGTATGTATGTATGTATGTATGTATGTATGTATGTATATGTGCATATATACACTTGTATCATTTATCGCAATCAGGAGACTCTGATAAATTTATCTGCATGCATATATGCACACATACACACAGAGAGAGACACAATACTTCATTCTGTTGAGTGAGAACATGAGACAAGCATTTTGGCATGGCTTGTGATCTACCTTTCATATGTTAAATCATGGGTGGGAAAACAGTAGCCTTTGTATATACTAAAATGCACAGATCTGCATGATTCATGTATCCTGACATTCCCCCCCCCCATACTTGAACTTTTTCATATCTCCAGGGACCAGACTGAGCAACTAAGCACTTGAAAACTGTCAAGATATTACCTCTGTGAACTTATTTTCCATTCCATTCAATCTTCTCAGTGAGATGGAAGACTTCCAGATGGTGTCGACTGTTACCTTTATCATCCTCACTGCTGGCCATCCCTACAGTATATGTCTGGTAAACATATAAAAAAATTCATATACCTCTATATACTCCTGAATCATAATTTTCGTCATTGCCAGTAAGCCTGCTTAGGGAGAAAAGATGCTGGGAGCTCTAACTCAACAACATCTGGACAATCCTCCGATGTACTGCTCCTGTTTTAAAAGAATCAGACAGCCCCTTGACTACTTAGGATTAATATGCAAAGCTTCTCTTAACTAAATCTAAGATACTGCTGAACAGTTGTGCCATTGCTACACAATACACACAGCTCTAAGAATCGCAAACACAGCAAATCATTTTTCTCCAGCCACTCACCAAGGAATAGTTTGGCCTTTGATTTTGTTTTCCATGTGAAAAACTCCATATTTATCCTTATTGAATTTTATTCTGTTGAGAAGCATGCATAGCTCATTGAGATCATTTCTTCTATGTCCAATATATGCCTTTAAACTTATTTACTATAAAGTCATTTTTTTCTATGACTTTACCATCTAAGTTATTAATATAGGCCAACAGTACTCCAGTTGAATTTTCAAATTTTACTAGACATAGAAGTGTGCAAGCAAAGGGACTGGATGGATTATTATACGCATTTTCTCCAGGAAAAGAAGAAATTTTTCAGCATTCTCCAAGATTCCAAAAAGGAGGACAGGGAGAATAACATTGTGTTCTTCTCTTTTCCCAATGAAGTTTATTTAGTTATTTATTGCTGGTGGCAACAAAAGTAAAAGTGTGTTGAAGACTTCTGAGAGTCCCTTGGACTGCAAGGCGATCAAACCGGTCAGTCCTAGAGGAGATCAACCCTGACTGCTCTTTAGAAGGCCAGATCCTGAAGATGAAACTCAAATACTTTGGCCACCTAATGAGAAGGAAGGACTCACTGGAGAAGAGCCTAATGCTGGGAAAGATTGAGGGCAAAAAGAAGAAGGGGACAACAGAGAATGAGGTGGCTGGATGGAGTCACTGAAGCAGTAGGCGTGAGTTTAAATGGACTCCAGGGGATGGTAGAGAACAGGAAGGCCTGGAGGAACGTTGTCCATGGGGTCGCGATGGGTCAGACATGACTTTGCAACTAACAAAAACAACAACTGTTTTTTTTGTCTAGTCAAAAAGGAAAGATGGCACTGGATTCCATTCATTGCTGCTGCCCGAGATATGATGTAGTCCATTTTGGCATTTCACTGTATTTTGGTGTAAAAGAAATTCTCTGTCGATTTCTTTTATATATCTCTAATGCATCATATCAAGATTTTCTCCTGCATGTTTTGGTGGTAGAAAAAAATATCCTGAAAATCTGTAGGAAACTGCACATGCAGCATTTTCTGTATAAGATTTGGGGATAGAAATCCTTAATTTAGTCTTTCTTTTCAAAACTTTTCCCAAAACCAGAGACAATGTTGGAAGATTCTCCAGTCACCATCACAAAACAAAGATAAATCGGTTCTATATTGGTACTTGCTACTTGTCCACGGAGAAGCTCAAGCCATGAGCTTTAAGAACAAAAGAAGAAATAAAAAAATAAAATAAAATCTCTTGTCAAAAATGTTCTTAAGGTCACCCACGGCACAGGTGGCAGCTGCAGGCCATCACCCAGATAACATGGAACTTGAGACAGTCAAATAAATAATTACATGGGGCAGCATGATAAAACTTCCTTTATTATCTGCAGGAGATGTTGTGCATATATAGGCTCATTCATAAAGTTATGCCTGGAATGGCAATGCTGGATACAACTACACACTACTCAGCAGACTCTCCTCTCTCCTTTCCAGCTCGGCTGTACATATCTGCATTTGCAGCTGACAATGGCTCCATGGTGGGTTAATTGATCCCATTATTGCTGATAATTTACTTCCTGTTTACCTACAGAGATTCCCACAAAGCCAACTCCAGACATGTACAGCTGTCATGATATCCTACAAAGTAGTCAATGGAAAAACTGCTTTTCATCACTCTTATCCCATCTGCCTGCCCTATATAAATAATATCTACTTTCTGCATTTGTTAGCACAACGTAATGCCTTGGGAATTATGACACTCTGGAACACAATAGGGGCATTTATAAAGTAAGGATGCTGTCACACATTACAGTTAGGTAACTGTCATAACAGTGACTGCAATCTTAATTCTGGCTGTAGTTCCAGGGAAAGGACGCGATTCGTGATAGATTTTCATCCCCTAAATTGTCTTTTCTGGGGAAAAAATGAAGAGGAGGAGAGGCAGAACTGCTCTAAAAGAAAGACCCATTTCCCCTTATTACCAGCAGGGGTCATGCATGTGACAGGATCAATTCAGGTAATAAGGGACACATCCTATCATGCCTTCAAAGAGAACAGTTTGGTCAAGGGAAGGTCTTTTTTCTCACAGCAGCTCCTCTCTTCTGAGGGCTCCCCTCTGTCTCCAGTTCCCTGGGGCTTCAGCTTCGCCAAAGCGCAGAGAGTTCAAAGCATCATCACCCTGCATGGATGCCGACCGCAAGGGGTGGGGAAGAAGAAAGGGAAGCGGAGGATTTGTCGCCCTCCCCCCCCCCTTGGCTGCTGTCAGTCACCAAGTGTGTGGGCATTTGACAGTGCCAATTCACAAGGTGTGGGAGCTGGACCGCCCCGAGCCCTGCTTTCGCCCACCCCAGCACCGTGTCCTCTCGGTTCAAGCGTCTGGTTGTCACATTTCCTTTCCTTGGTGTGCCCTTCACGACTTCAAAGGCTTGCTTTTAGTTCACAGAGGTCGCAGGGCAAAGGTCAATGGGCAGAGTTTGACCTCTCCCTCACCCACCAAAGAGGAAAAGAGGGGAGAGAGAGACTTTTAAAGGTTAATCTTTCTTCCTCCCTCCCCCCCCCCGCCCCAATCATTGTTTCCAAACGTTTTGTGGAAGGAAACAATGGGCTTCTTATAAGCTCACCCACTTCTACAAGGGGCTCCCCTACACGGAGAGCTTAAATAGAACACCCACATGCTTGCCCAATACTCCACCTGAAGGAGAAACCAAACTAAAGAAAATCATGTTGGAATGTAACAAATATGTTGTTGCCTTTTAAAGAGCCAGTTGTTTCGTTTCATATTTTAAACACAAGCATACACACAGATATGCAACCGTGTGTGTGTGTGTGTGTGTGTGTGTGTGTGTGTGTGTGTGTGTGTGTGTGTGTGTGTGTAAAAACACTCATTCGCCCTAGGGTATTGAGGAATAAGTTAACATTTCACAAAGCTCTCCACAGCTGGTGATTATATCCTTTGCAATGTGTACAAAGACATTCAGAAAAGGAGCAGAGAAAGTAAACAGTATCACTTCTGGGGAAGATTTGGGGGTGGGGGGGAGGAGGAGGAGGAGGAGAAGCAGATGAAATTTAATCTGGCAAGAAGCCCAGCCACCAACCTAAAACAATACAGAGAAGGGAAGCCAAAGAGGAAAGAAAAACAGAGGGAAAGTGTGGAAAGACCGATGTGCACTAGAGGGAGGGAGGGAGGGAGGGAGGGAGGGAGGGAGGGAGAGGGAGAGAGAGAGAGAGAGAGAGAGAGAGAGAGAGAGAGAGAGAGAGAGAGAGAGAGAGAGAGAGAGAGAGAATGGGAGGGAGGGAGACCTCCACAAAAGTTTCAAGAATCTTTGGGGGCCACTAAAGAGCAGATTAGATTGCAAGACTAGGCTTCAGGGGGCTACATTCCTGTCTCATTATATAATGTGTGCATGAGCATTCTTAATTGAATTGGCAGAACCCCCAGCTGTTTACCTCTCTGGAAAAAATGAGAGGAAGGCACCGGGCCTTGGAAAAGGCAGACACAAAGTCGGGGGCCTTGGCATCCAGGGAAACAAAAGTTGAACGTAGCCCTGGCTTGCTCTCTCGTTTAACCATTCATTTCAGAATTGCTTTGCCCTGAAGTGCCTTTTGAATGCAAGCCTCACTCACCCATAAGGTCTTTGCAGGGCATCCCTGGAGAGAGATGTTGACTCTGGACAAGCTGAAGGCTGTTGCCCATGGATTAAATCAAAGAATCCTGCCATAACACTTGGGCTAAGATGGGCATGATTCACATGCTTCAACAGCAACATTGAAGCAGAACAACAACAACAACAAAATGCTACTAACAGTATGCATGTAGAAATATGTGCTACTGCAGTTTACCATTTCTGAAATAATTCTTAAATCAGACTTCACGAACCCAGTTATCATCCATCAGCCACCAAGGCATGTATAAATTATGTCTTTTTATTAACCAAGCAGGAAAAACATCACTCAATGCATAATTATAGCCCGAAATCATATAACTTCACTTATACCTAAATAGACACCTTCCTATATAACATACATTGACAAAGATTATGATTTCTCTGTATGTAAGAAATAATTATTTATCCTACTATAAAAAAAAGCCCAATAGAATAAATGGGTCAAGATATTAAGAAAAACCTTGGTTCAATTGCTTCAGGCCCCACATAGGGAGACAATCACAGACAAAATTAGATATTGGTCAGTATGTGAAAGATCAAATAGGTCAATACCTTTAACTGAAAACAGTGACATCAATCAAATACAATAAATTGAAGATTTATTTCTTGCCATAATTTCTTTTTCCACACAGACTTCTATTTATTGGCTAGTAACTTCAATGAAAATTAAAATGGAGGGGGAAATGACACAGGAAGTAGTGAGGAGAGAAAGAGGATGAATCTCAGATGAATGTAGTAAGGAAGACAAAGGATGAAATGAGCTAGCAGAATAGGGAAAATCCAGCAAGAAAGAGTTTTTTCAAATATATCTCCAGCAAGAGCAAGTAATGGCTAATGGCTCACTTCAAATAAAGAGATCTTAACAAACGACCCAGACAAAGCAGAGTAATTCAACTCCTGTTTTGCCTTTTGGATCCAAAGGAAATGGTGATTTGAATAGCATAGACTGGACTCGAACACAACAGTGGGAGGGTGCAGATTAGTAAAGATGTGAAAAAGGATTTTCTAGGTAATTTGAATGCTTTCAAGTCCCCACACCATGATGAAAGGCACCCTAAAATACTAAAGGAACTGGCTAAAGAACTGTTGGGGTCTGTCAATTATCTGGAGAACTATAAAGGTACCAGAGGATTGGAGAAGAGTAATTAGTCCCATTCTTCATGAAAAGAAAAAAAAGAGGATACTGGTAATTACTAACTAGTTAGCTTAACATCAGCAACTGGAAACCTGTTAGAGCAAATAACAAAGCAAGACAGTTTAAGTATCTTAAAGACAATGCTGTCATAGCTAACAGTCAATATGGCTTTGTCAAAATAGGTCACAAGAGACTAACCTCTTCTTTATCAAGGGAAATACTTTATTGGACAAGAGGAATATTTGCTGTCCCCTGTTTTGTTTTTTCTGAATTTCGCCCCCCCAAAAAAACTTAATTTCAGTTTCTAAAGCCCCACATAAATATAATACCTTTGTTGTTAGGAATGTTTCTCCCATATCATCCTCCTTACTATTTCTCTTAGTTTAGTTAAAATCCAAAACCCATACTTTGGGTTAGTTTTAGCTGAGCTTTTTTATTAAAAAAAAAGTCAAGAACTCCAAAAATGTATGGTGACTTGTACTCACAGTTCCTATCACTTTAATATCTTTATTCCACTCCCAGCTGTTGGTAAGGACAGAACCCAAGGTAAAAGATTTATTTATTTATTGGTCGCATTTGTATGCCACCCACTACACAGATGTCCTAGTGATCATCTCAACCTTTTGTAAGTTAAAATTATTCCCAAAACAAGTTATCTTATATGTTGTAAAATTAAGTCGTCTAATAGATGTCTGGGTATTTAAAAATCTTCCATCACAACCACTTCATGTTTTTTGAAGTTTCGGTTATCTGCCTTAATAAATCTTCATCTATCTTTTCTGACTTATATGGTAGTCTGTTACTTTACCCTTTTATCTTAATCTAGGTACTTAAAACACTCACGTTATCATCAGTCCAGTGGATCTCTGTATAGGTAAATTCATTCCTGGTACACAATGCTATAACTCCTCCACACTAATGTTTCCTATATCTTTTAACAAGGGTTATCCATCAAGCCCTGTATGTTCCACTATGTATCTGTAATCCTTATTACATCATATTTATCTTTGTACCTCATGATTCCCACCTCATCTTGCTCGTTACCAATACTTTGTAAATTAAAAAGAGATGGATCAAATTCCCTAAATTCAGCCTTCCTTTTCTTTTATGGCTATGTTTCCTTTGTTATTTGTTAAAACAGTAATTTCCAAAACATTTCACTTTGCTGCTGTATTTAACCTGTTACCAATTACACCAATAGTCTTATGATTTCCACACACACTCCCTTGTATTTTAGTTCAAAGTCCTCCTGATCAGGTTAGCCAGCCAGCATTGTCAAAGTTATATTTTGCTTCCTTAATGAGATAAATTCCATCACAGGAAAGCAGCTCATTCTCCCTTGGTTTAGAGATTTAAACGTTTGTTGTTTCTACCAACAGTGTAAGCTTTGGATCATTTTCTCAACAAATAAATGAACAAGTATGTTTTTCACTCATTTAATTGGATTCTCTTTATCTAATTTTAGAACACATGTGCAAAATATGTCATGTTTTAGGTTATATTTACAGTATGCAAAAATTCAAAAGAATTCAAAAGAGGGCGGGCTGCTGGGGGTTCGCAGGGGTTTGGGAGAACCTCTAGCTAAGATTCTGTGCGGTTCGGAGAACCACCAAATCCCACTCCTGGCTGGCCCCGCCCACCCCACCCATCCCTCCCAGGAGTCCCCACGTGGCCCATTTTGGATACAGGTAAGTGCAGGGCGTGCGCGGAGGCTCGGGGAGGGTGAAAAACAGGCCTACCGGAAGTTCGGGAAGGCCGGAAATGGGCCCATTTCCAGCCTCCAGAGGGCCTCCGGAGCCTGGAGGGGCTGTTTTTTGCCCTCCCTGAGCCCAAGGGGGGCAAAAACGCCCCCTCCCCCCATGGTGCAGGAGGCTGACTAGGCCGCGCCCACCATGGCCACGCCCACCCAGCAACCAGGCAGAGAACCCCTTGCTAAATATTTTGAAGCCCACCCCTGCTTTAAGCATCCCTGTATCTTTATTAGAATTAATTATGTAACATTTCTACATTATTCTCCTGGTTTTTCTAGAAATTTGTAGGACACCAACAGTTCTACATAAAATTGTGACACAAGAAGGGGTTGTTATACTTGTAGATAAAATCTAAATATTTACTCTCATCTCTACTAGCTCAGTTAATTTTAAATCACTGTTAAAAAAACACTATCCCAGTATTATAGACTGGACATCTAACTGGCTGGCTATTGCTTACCTTACAAATAAGTCTTGTTCTTCAGAATGCTTTCAGGTCACAGTGACCATGATCTTAGTAACATAGCAAATGGAAAAGGAGGAGGGAGAGATGCCATATACATTGTTATCCATCCTTGTTTTAAAAAAGCAAGTTTTTTTAAAAAAGAAAATAGTGACAATAGTAATACTAGCAGTAATAGATTTGTGGGTGGCTTACAATAATTTTCTAATAGGAAAATGGACAAGGATATTCTTTAAATAGACTTTTAAATGTATGTATGTCAAGGGGCCCCAGCACATCTCTAAGAACAGTGCATTCACAGAAAAGTCCTGATCCATGCCGTCTTGCAGAAGGAGAACTCTAAGCAGATCATAATTAATCTTGCTTATGCAAACTGTGCCATTTGTTTATGCAGATATATTGTATTCTGTAGTTTTCAGTACCAAGAGAGGTAGCACCAACAGCAGCAAACAACAACAAAAGCAGAATTATAAACCACAATGATTTTCCCATTGCAAAAGCAGCCCATGACCACCACCCACATCAAAAGCCTATCAGAACAATATGATTTTTGCAGCCTTAGGAAAAGCAAGACTCCAGGGGCCCCAGAGGCAAAGAGTTCCATAATATGGGAAAGACATTAAGAAGACATACCTCCAAGCTCCTCTTCTTTCTATTAGTAGTCCCTCCCAGGAAGAATGCACAGAACAGGCATGGTTTGAGCAGAAGATATTATCTTATGAGTATATGGGTATTCAGCTGCAATTGTGGTACAGCATGCCTCCAATTTACAAACTAGTTTCTCATCAAGCCTCTACAATCCAAAAGGAGCAAGTCTATTGAACTGATCCAATTTGGTGTAGTGTTTAAGGTGCTGGACTAGAAACTAACAAAGTATGAATTGTAGTTCTCTCCCTTAGGCAGAGAAGCTGGTTGGATAGATAATTTCTAGCCAGACGTTCTCTGGCTGCACAGGGTTGTTGTTGTTGTGGGGAAAATAGGAGGAGGAGGAGGAGGCATTATGGACACTGCCTTGAGTTGTACAAAATAAAGGTGAGAAATAAATCTCATCAATATTTTTTATTGACACCTGTTATTAGATTCAGCTTAATTGGTTAAGGCGCATATAGCTTCAACAGCTATCAATTTAGCTTGAGGCATCAACTGCAATTCATTCTTGGACCCAGTCTTCCTTGTCATTGATATTTCTAGGCTTAATTACTGCCCTACAAAGAATTTGTGGTGAAAGTACAGGTTACACATTATATAAATAAATAATTGTACATATTGAGAAGCTAGTGAGCATATGCAGACTTGCAAGATAGTCAACTTTCTTCAAACAGTTAGAGAACAGCCTACTATGGTCCAGCCATACAAAACAGCCTTCCTCACCAAGACCCCAGGGACAGAACTTAATATTTGAGCCAATTTTGTCTTCCAGTAAGAATCCAACCCTGATTTGTCCAATAGTCTGAAGCCATCAGATGTCTTAGAGCAATGAGGAAGGCATTGTGTTCCCTTCAGGAAAGCCAGATCTATTTTTAAATGCTTAATGAGAAATAGAAGAAACTTGGGTTAGCCAAAAGAATGAAAATAAATGGGCTTTCTTCTCCCCACAGTCTCCAGCTGCTTAGCTGAAAAATGCATGGTTTGGGTTTGCCTGCAGGTGATTGTTTCGTATCAACTCAGACATTTTGTTGTTATAATCTAAACCAAAGGGGAGAGATTTAGACAGATGTCTCCATAGTTTCCCCACTGCGATGCTTGTTTTTCTAAGCAAGGAGGAATCTGGTCAGTGGTGGCATAGTGCTTACTATCTCAGTAGCCATCATTCAGGACTTGATTGTAAAATACAAAGGCCACACAAGGAAAAAAAAGCAGCTAATAATAGCATGAACACAATGATTGCTCCAAGACAAGGCATTTTTATGGTTATTAGTCTGGCCAGGATTAAGCTAGAGTGATATACAACTGCATTCTGATAAAATAGGAGGGAGGAATCACTTAATTTAGCCATTGCCATCCATCTCTAGTCTACTGAGAAGATGCTCAAAGGCATCAGTGATTGCAGGGATTCCTTTCTGGATGATTGTCAAAAAGAAACTACTACTCCAATTAACTCAAAAGTAACTCCAGAAATGGAATGAAAGAAGCAGCCTATCAGGTTAGTCTGGCCGCTGCATCACACTGGTTCTAAAATGCCTATAAAGAGATTTGCTTTGGTCAATGGCCAGATGGAAGGAAATTAGGAAAAGGTATCTAGAACTTTTCATTTTCACACTACCACACAGTGTAGTGTAGATCTTAGCAATATAACACAAATAAAATGAAGCATTACACTACCATACGGTGTAACCAGGGGTGGGTTCCACTTACCTTCGCCACCGGTTCACATTGTGATGTTTCGCGCGTGCACGCAAGCGGAGCAACCATGCACGTGTGCGGCCCCTCATGCAATTCTGCTTCTGCGCATGCTCAGTAGCTATAATCAGCCCAAAACACAGCTGAGGAACTGATCAGCTGTGCTTCAGGCGAAGGAATAAAGGTAAGTATAAACCTAGGGGTGGGAGGGAGGGCTCCTTTTCAAGCAGCAGCAGAGGAAAAAACTTCCAAACAATAAAAAATTCGGAAAAAAAATCCCCAAAAAAGATGGTGGCGCCCATGGACCGGCACTGACCGAACCGGATCCGTGACAGCATCGTGACATCACCAGCAGGTCCAGTCCGAACCGGGAGGAACCTACCCCTGGGTGTAAGGCTTCATTTTATTTTATCTGCCTTATACTGTAAAGATCTTTCTCATTTTATGAGCCCAAACCAGGAAGAAATCATTGTCCACAGATGGATGCCAGTGTGTGAAAACAACAGAGATTGTATTGTACATTTCCATAATATATTTCCTCCTGAGCTTCACATGTATTAACAAAGCTTTCATGTTTTTTTAGGAAGTTTCTATACTACCTCCCTAACAATTGCATTTCAAAGCACTCAGAGAATCCTGCAAGCTTGGTGTACCTATAGAAATCTACAGTTTTATGTCTGACATCTATTGCCTTATTTTGTTGCAGGGTGATTCTGCCCAATACCAGGAGTTCGATCCCTGCCAGCTCAAAGTTAATTCAACCTTCTGTCCTTTTGATAAATTCAGTAAAATTAGGATCCAGATTGTTGTGGGCAATGTGCTGACTCTGTAAATTGCTTAGAGAGTGATGTAAAGCACTATGGAGTGGTATATAAGTCTAAGTAATATTGCTATTGCTATATTTAAATCAATCCATTTGATCCTTAGGGTAAATGGCATTCTTTCAAGATTAAACCATGTGTTCAATGGTTTAGGTTTGTTACTTCCATTTTTCTCATTCTGAGCTACTATGGAGTCGCCGCCCTGAGTCCCACGGGATTGGGCGGCATATAAGAGCGTCTAATAAATAAATAAATAAATAAATAAATGGAAACCCAGCTTAGTCTGAATACAAACTGAATTGTCATCATCCCAATGTATGAATAGCCATGTTTCAAGATGGCAGCATCTATACCACTCTGCTGTAATCTGGCTCAGAATGACCATCACCAAAGATCACCCATACCTTATTTTGGGGAGAAGTAAGATGGGAAAACAGTGTGCAGATTTATTTTAATGACTGGGTAGCTACCACATGCCCAATAATGGAGAAACATCTGCATTAAAAGTTACTGCTTCTAGATTCTTGCTAAGAACATGGCGTCTTGTCTTTCTTCTTCTTCAATTAAAACTTCTTCGAATAATATTGCTGTACAATGTCAAGTTGAAGGAAACCAGTTCCTGAGGAATAAAAAATAAAAAAGAGGCCCCACACTTTTTAAGATTGCTAAAACCATTTACTTACAAAATGATAATATTGTTGTGTCCAGTTCTTAAACCTTTCCTGAAAGATTGTGAGAAAGGTGCCTATTTTGAGGACAAGCCAGCATCTTGTTTATATTTCTGTCTGTCTATGTGTGCGTGTGTGTGAGAGAGAGGAGGGAGGGAGGGAGGGAGAGAGAGAGTGTGTGTGCACGAGAGACAAAGAGACAGAGAGAGATGTTTAATACTGAATCTTAAAGTGCTGAATTTTCAGAACTTCAGTGGTTAATTCCTCCAAGAATAATAAAAACAGAACATGAACAGCAAAGAAAGGAAAGTTTACTTCTGGAAAACAGTGCTAGTGTTATATGTTCTGCAAAGATGTTTACCACACACACTGATCACATAACTGATCGATCTGTTGCAGCACGTACCATATGCTGGAGAGATACAGCAGATGCATAATTGGCCTGATATCATGTCATAAAAATGTGTAAATGCAAACAGATGTTTGTGAAACAAATTAGCCAAAATGAGGTTTCATTCATATCAAGTGAAATGCATAATTGCAAATTACAAATGCACAGTTACAATAGGAACTGGCACAGGCTTGCCTTGCTTCTTTCTGAACTATCTGTAACTTTCTGGGTCTGCTCCATAGGCCACAGAAATCAATAACATGAATCACATTTGCTTTAGTGGGCCTTGGAGCAGATAGGAGGAGACCAAATTTCCATTGTGAAGGAGTGCTTCAGCATGGCTGGTTTAAAGTGCCAGTTGGAATTCATTGTATAGGAGCTGAAGTGGTGCAGTGGTTAAATGCAGCCATTGCAGGCTGACTGCTAGTTCAACAGTTCAGCTGTTCAAATCTCACTAGGCTCAAGGTTGACTCAGCCTTCCATCCTTCCGGGGTCGGTAAAATGAGGACCCAGATTGTTGGGGGCAATATGCTGAACTCTGTAAACCGCTTAGAGAGGGCTGTAAAGCACTATGAAGTGGTATATAAGAAAAGTGCTATTGCTATTGCTATTGTCATTGTTTTTGTAGATGAGCCAAACCATAATTGTGACCTCAGAATAAATTCAGCAACTTGGAAGAAATGGGTAAGCATTTGTAAGCACGTGAAATGAAATGTTTCAGGGTATTCACCTTTGCCTGGGCACCTATAAATCAGTTGATAATAACTTATAAACTGCTATAGTTGCTTCCTACATGAAAGAGATTTTCACATGTAAAATCTAAATTGTTCTTTGATAGTGGTATAAATCCTCCATTGGCCATGGCGCATGCCATGTGGTGCATGGAGTAATCTTTATTCCACATCACATCAATTCGAGTTGGCCCAAAAAGCATTCTGTACCAATGCCTGAATTCCCTAATAGTGCTAAAAAAAATTCCAGTAAAGATCATGGACAATTTTCTGATGTTATGTGAACATCTGTAGGATGCATATTTCTTAATATGAGAGGTATTACCAGTCACAATGAGCTAACAGCATGTCAAAAATTCAAAAATACTTTTTACTGCTTCACAGAGAAGCAGTCTGCATTTGATTCTTGCCCATTAGAAAAGTAAAGTTTTCCACTATTTCAAGATGTGCATCTCTGCAATTGAAGCTGCCTTCAGCAGTAGAACAAACAGCTGCTTCCTTTAGCCCCGCTTCATTTCAATCTAGCTCAGTGTCAAAAGTGGGCAACTAGGCCTGAACTATCCACCTGTTCTTTAAATCAAAGACCAGTCATGACTCCAGGAATAAAATGCTTTTCTTTCTACTCCAAAAAAAATGTTTTTCTTTCTATTCCAGGAATAAAATGGCTTTCTTTCTGCTGCTACATACTGTTATATGGGGGAAAGTAGTCTTGTTTTATTGTAGACATGTAAAGTTAAAATAATTTCTTGTTATTTGAGAAGCAGGAGGAGGAAGAGGAGGAGAAAATTCTTATGATGATCATCATCACCCATGACGCACTGCTGACACATTCTACTTACCAAAGAAAATAGTTGCAAGTACATCAAACAGTTGAAGAAGAAAAAGGGCATTGGAAGAATATCTGAAGGATGGCGAAGAAGATACACTGAAGTTAGTGTATCATGAAGGTTTACTAAACATGGGAGAGACCAAACTGGCCAACCAGAAAGATCAAATGAAGAATAGAAAAGAGATAGAGCAAAGTATTGCATGGCCAACACTTTTAAAAAAATTAGCAGACAAAGCAGGTAACAACAAGGTCTTGTTGATCAAAGCTGAAGAAAGAGACAGAAGGGCTAAATCTGTGGGCCCACAGAGGAGCACATAGCCATGGTGTTGGTTAGTGTCTTGAAAGTCCTCCCCCATCTTTTAAACATATTTAATTTTGAATTTTTATTTATTTATTTTATTTGTGAGATTTATATACCGCCTCACAGTGCAAGCACTCTCTAAGCGATTTACACCAGTAAGCAATGTATATTTATATTGCCTCCAACAATCTGGGTCCTCATTTTACCTACCTCGGAAGGATGGAAGGCTGAGTCAACCTTGAGCCGGTCAGATTTGAACTGCTGACCTGCGGATCACAGTCAGCTAAAGTGGCCTGCAGTACTGCCTCTAACCGCTGCGCCGCCTCGGCTCTTAATTTTAGAATTTTAATTATTCTACTCATTTTAACTGCCTCCTATTATAATATTTATATACAACTTTTATGTTTTTATGTCTTGTACACTGCCCAGTGTGGCTCGGTGAGGGAGATGGATAGTTTCTAAAAGTAATAAACAAATAAATATTCTAAATGTACAAGACCAAGCCATAAGAACAAAATTCATACAAAGCCAAGCAGAAGGCAGCAACGAACATCAAGTACCACCTCTGCAAAGAAGAAGCAGTGGACCACCTACTTAGCTGCTGCATGAAGATCACACTGACTACAAACAATGGCATGACAAAGTAGCAACAATGGTGCATTTTAGCAACACTGGTGCACTGGAATATCTGCAAAAAAAATTGTCTGCAAACAAGAACTAGTGGGACCACAAAATAGAAAATAATACAAAATGAAGAAGCTAGAGTGCTCTGAGACTTTAGAATTGAGAAGACAAGCTCTCACCACATAATACCCCAGACTTAACATTTGTCAATAGGAAAGACAAAAAAAAAGTCAAGATAGTGGATGTTGCAGTAGCTGGTGAATACAAGAGAGTAGAGAAAGAACTGGAGAAATCACAAAATACAAAGACCTGCAAATAGAAGTAGAACAATTGCAACAAAAGAAAACAGAGATAGACCAATGGTAATAGACAATTTGAGTGAAATCCCAAAACATCTGGAGCCCTACTTAAACACCATCGGCATCAACAAAATCACCATTAATCAATTGAAAGCTTTACTTGGAACAATTTACATCCTGCTGTCTGTGATACCTTTAATACCATCAAACAACATCTGGCTATCCCAGGACTTTGGGAAGGACTCAATTGGTGGATAAAATGCCAAATCAAGTCTAAGCATCTGGTAGACTGTGACAACCGTAACAATCCTGGCATGAATCTGATGGTCAATATGAGAATGGAAAATCTATTTGCTATAGTCTTTATTACCTGTTGTTACTGGACACCAAGCTTCCCCTACCTGGGTCTAATACTAGCAGTACTTCTGAATTCATGGTATCATTAATTTTCACAGTAACCTGTTTTGTAAAACTGGACATCCAGCTCCTTTTCTCCTCAGTGTTGTTTGCTGACTCAGAATGTCAGATGAGATTCAAAAGACCAAGTGTTCAAAGTTTGCTGCCAAATTTGTCAAATTCCTTACTCTGACTGGAAATCCTATTAACTGGTTTTAAAGGACCAGAACTCCAAATATAGCTTCTATATGAACTACAACATTCTTTACTGTTTTCCCCAAACATGGGCTAATTCTGTGAATTATGTGATCAGATCACCATTTAACTAAAAGGATGCGTATGGATACCTTCTGTGTTTAGAAAAACTGGGTTATATTTCTTTAAAATGTTGCTGCCTGACATGTTTAAGAACCTACTGTAGTTCTTCAGTAATTGTGAGGGGAAACAGGAACTGAGTTTCTCAATAAATGCAATATGGCTGATTCTGGGAGTTATATTCTCTGAGACCAATACAGTAAGGCACCTATGGTCCTACCATTCTGTAGTATGCAGAAATCCCATGAGCAAGAAGATAATTTTAGGGAGCAAACAAATGTGTGTTTCCAAATACCTCCTACTTACTAAATGAATTGCAAGCTGATCTGACAAGACTTTGACAATCATCAGTCAGAATGAAAACCAGAATATGGTTTTTTTTTCTTATCTGGACCCAAAGAAAGTTATTTCATGCACACTTTTAACATATTTTATCTAGTAAATAATTCAGTATCTCTTCCATAAAACATTTAATGCATCTTCTGTTAGTTATTCTCTCTTACCTATACCATATGTTACTATAATTTCTCCTTTTATCTAGAGCTATACAAATTATAGCCTACTATCTCCTCTCCTGAGATTTGGAGTATTTTTTTCAATACACACAGTGTCTTTCACCAAAACATGTGTGGTGGTGTTGGAGTCATTCCTTTGTCACTTTGTGATGTTGGGCACACATGGATCCCATCTTTGTCCAGCCATGGCTTTAATCTATGAACTCAGTGACTTATCACATTCGCTATGTCCTAAACATTCCACAAGTGCCAAAAATAGTAAAGGGGAGAAGAAGAACAATGGGAAAGAAAGAATGCTGCAGCTGCTCCATAGTGGATTTCAAGGTATTGTAACTATATAATAGCCTGCTCTTCAATCCTGAGGGACATCATGCACATACGGACACTTTCCAACCCTGTAGATGACTGCTGAGCCAGCCATTTTCACTCTTTTCTAATCTGCTTCATACTGAAGTTTCTTTCTCTCTCCTTTTCACATTGTGATTCTCCTTGAGTATGCGGTTCCATTTCTTTATGCCCCTGTCTTCAACAAGTTGCTGAATGCATAGTTGAAGCATCATCAGAAGTAGCTTCCATGGAAAACAACATGGTGTCTGTTTGAAGGAAATGACATCTCTAACGGACCCAGTGTTATCTCAACAGACATTAACCACAGTGTCATAATGGGCACAGTGTGAAAAATATCTAAATGGATATGAAGAACATTATATGAAAAGGAGTTGTTGGGGGTGGTGGTGGATACCTTCAAATCATTGTTGACTCCTGGCAATTGTTGAACTAGTCCTTGCAGTCTCATAGCAGTTTTTTGGAAGTGCTTTGCCACTGCTGTCTTGCTAGGACTGAAAGACAATCACCATCCCAAGACTGCCCAGTTGGCTTTGTGCCTAATGTAGGACTAGAATTCGCCACCTTTTGGTTTCTAGGCCAGTGCCTTAACAATTACACCAAACAGGCCCTCTTGTTAAAATGTCATATATACATTTATTTATTTTACAGAATTTAATTAATTCTGCAGCAACTAAAATTACACGTTGCAATTCAACCTCGTAAAAATCTGTATAATAATAAAAGTACAGTTATAGATTAAGTTTAGAATATATTCATTCTGTATAGGGTTTTTTCCTATGTGTGCCCCCAATATTTTATGCTTTCATGGTACTGTATCAATAACCTGCTAAGATTTCTAGCTTACCAGTATGTTTCTATAACTTGTATAAGTTTGGAGAGCTCTTTTCAGTTTGGTTTGGTTTCCTAGCAGTAGATACTGTAAATATAAGAGTGTAAAAACAGTGGAGTCCAGTACACTTTTATTGGAGGTGACTAACCATTACAAAAAGTTAGCTTATTGAAACATAATACAAACAAAGAATGTGGAGCTTCACTTTTTGCCTGGTGTTAATAAACTGCTACTAGGAGGTAAACCTTACTTAAGCAGATGCTTATGTTTAGTTATGCCTGCAGTAAATTATAAGGGCCCATAGCAAATATTGAAGTCAACAGAGGGAAAACAGAGGGAAAAGAATTTGCTAGCTAGAATTTGTAATGTACTTTTCATGAGTTGCATTATGGCACTATTTTGCTTATTGGATTTAAATCCTGTTCAACAATCTAAGCTCACCATACTTTGCCAAATCAGAATTCGCAGACTTTTATCTAGATCCAGGTTTCCTGGATCTCATAAGAGGTTTAAGATCTGTCATTCTGGTTCAAATCCCTTTTTATACAAAAGGAACAAAACCATAAAATTGGATTCAAAACTGAACTTCTCTTAAACATTGGAAGAAAACTAGACATTGTCCAATCTCTTAATCCAATCAAGAAACCTACTACCACCAAATACTTTAGCCTTTTCACAGAAATGAAACCATTATATTAGACAAAATAGCATAACATTTACTCTTCTAACTGGGAAGATGAATAGCCATATACATCATCCCCTCATTAATTGATAATATTGAAATGATGCATTATTTCAAAATCCCAAAAAAAGCCATTATAACAGTGCTTAGTATAGGTGCTTCAGAGATACTAATACGTATTTTAAGTTATATGTTATTAAACAAATCATATATTATTTAAAATAATTTATATAAATGCTTAATAAACAATCATATCAATACTGCTAATTAACTAAGTTGGCAATTCTATAGCTATTCTAATATTTACTTAATGGAATTTGGCCCTTTACTTCATTTCCAACAACACACTGTACCATATCTTACAGTGGAACAGCCAAGTAAAATGCTTGCCTGGAATAAGAATAGGAGAAGGTTGAATCTGGCACAGGAGATATGGATACAAAAATCAACTAATTGCTCCTAAATGTACAGTCCCAAATTACTGCATGCCTCACACTATCCAGCATAGTCAAACTGGACAGCCGTCTCTATAGAACTGTGCTCTTGTTGAGTATCTCCTTCTCTACAGCCAAAAGAGATTAAGTACAAAAGATGAAGAATCTCTCCCATGGTAACTCTTGGAGCTCACTTTTAACATTTCTCTAGCATTACATTCAGTTGAAAACAGTGAGGAAAACAGGACTAAAATGTGTTAGGATTACATATACACAATTGTTTGCCTGGCCTCTTTCTTAATGACTATCATCTGGGTGCAAGGATTGTAAGATGAGAAACAAATTCTTAATGTGCACTGGGCAAAAAAGAGAAAAAGCCCTAAAGCAAGCATACCAGCAGAACAATTAGATGGTTAATCATAATTCTGTCTAGGGGACTCTTTCTCCATTTTTTCCCACTTCAAAGAAACAATGATTTATAAACAATGTTGACTTCTCTCAAGAAATGACTCACTTTTTAGCCCGCACGATGTACACTACTTCACATTTCAGCAGTATGATACTCTATATCATAATATAGAATGATACATACATTCCTTAGATTTCTTGAGAACTTTTCATTAGTACTTTTGGATTCTGAATTGTTTCCATAATCATAACAGATTAAAACCTGTAGAAGCACTTTAATGCAGAAAGCAGGCCTTGCCATTAACTGTGTTGCTCACTGTGCTGACTCCTTCATTCATAGGCAACCGGCACTGGTTATGATGGCTACTGTATTCTTTACCTTTGCTGTGGTTTATATTACCTCATTTCTTGGGATTAAAAGAATAAATTCTTCTTCTGCCTCACAGAAAAAGCAAAATGGACAAAATCTGGTTGTCAGTGGAATTTTTCTTTTGCCCTGATTATGAGGCATATTAAAATTCAATAGGCTAGCTAAGGCAGTAAAATGCATAGCCCTTGCTACCCCTCAGCCTAATACTAGGACTTCTGCTTGAATAAGAAAGCAAATAAGATGCTGCCTTTTATTCAGGACTCTTTTCCCACCTTTGGGCTAACTCAGCCCTTCATCAGATAAACTATTAATCAGAATAGAGCTGGCAGGGACCTTGGAGGTCTTCTAGTCCAGCCCCCTGCTCAAGCATGAGTGTCACGATGTGAATAATTGCCAGTTGTGCATCTCTACTGTTTCCTAAGGTTTATTGTATTTATAATCAAGCAGACATGTGATATGTTTTGCTATGCATGCGTGCATTCCAGGAGTTTTTGTCAACTCCCACTTCCTTTTCTTCCTCCATGCCTGCCGAGGCAGACGTGAATCCATTAGCTGAGAAAATGTAGCTTATTAAGGGTTTATTTTTATTACTTTTGTACTGAAATAAATATTTTGTTAATTAGATTTGAATCTCGGTTTTATTTTCTAAATACGAATGACTTCAAGGAAGCAAGATCCATAGATCGCCTCTGATAGGAAAAATTCCTATCTTGTCAATGAGACCCTATATCCGTGATGGCGAACCTATGGCACAGGTGCCACAGGTGACACGCGGAGCCATATCTGCTGGCACGCGAGCTGTTGCTCTAGCTCAGGTCCAGTGTGCATGTGGGCGCCACCAGCTGATTCGCACAGAGGCTCTGGGAGGGCATTTTTGGCCTCTAGAGGGCCTCCAGGGTGGCAGGGGAGGGCGTTTTTGCCCTCCCCAAGCTCCAAGAAAGCCTCTGGAGCCTGGGGAGGGCAAAAAATGGGCCTACCGGATCCACCGGAAGTCAGGAAATGGGGGAGCAGGGGTGCGTGGGGGAGCATTGAATATGGGTGTGGGCACGCGCACGCGTGCGATAGCGCTTGTGTGCACTATTTCGGCATCCGAGGAAAAAAAGGTTCGCCATCACTGCCCTATATTATTTCAGACAAGTAGCTGTCCAGTCTCTTCTTAAAAACCTCCAGTGATGGAGCACCCACAACTTCTGAAGGCAAACTGCTCCACTGGTTAATTGTCCTCGAACTAACTTGAAGCTTAAACTGACTTGAAGCTAAACTTAGTTAGGAGAATCATGCGTTAATCTGTAAGAACCCAAATACAAAAAGTGGTACAAAGAATGGCTTGGTTCCATTAATGTTAATGGGGTGAGTATCCAGCAAAAGAATTCTACCTCAGTAGCAAAAACTTAACAAAAACTCAATGGTCATTTGGTCACGCCACCCTCTTATTACTTTACGCATGATACATGTGTGGTGCAGCCCCTTATGTACAAAATTTTAACTTCTACTTTATCCCATAAAATGTATGTTTAATAAAATGGGAAAGACCTGGAATTCTTTCTTTGAGTACCTTGTCTTCCAGTTCAAACTCAGGGAGGTCCATGTTGATTATTTAGAGTCAAATGCGGCTGTTCCTTCTCTCATCACTGATCCAATATTTCTCCCCTTTTAAAAGCCAAGATAACATCACAGAATTTAGTTTCCTGTAAATGAAGGAACATTGGAGAATTTTATTGTTACAGTTTGCAGTGCTTTGTTAAATTAGAGCACATAGAGCCGAGGTGGCGCAGTGGTTAGAGTGCAGCACTGCAGGCTCCTTCAGCTGACTGCTAGCTGCAGTTCAGCTGTTCAAATCTCACTGGCTCAAGGTTGACTCAGCCTTCCATCCTTCCGAGATCGGTAAAATGAGGACCCAGATTGTTGGGGGCAATATGCTGACTCTGTAAACCACTTAGAGAGGGCTGTAAAGCACTATGAAGCGGTATATAAGTCTAAGTGCTATAGCTAGTGCTATAGATGAAAATATAGCTGATAAAATAGGCAAACAAGTATTCCTGTGTAGATTCCTACAGAGCAATTTACAATGTAAAATCTATTACAGGTAGTCTTTGGCTTACAACCAGTCACTTAGACAGCCAGTCACAATTTCTATCCCTTTTAAGTTACGATGAAGCAGGAAAAATGGACTTACCACCCGGTTTAGAAGTTCCAATGTCCTCAAGAAATCGCTTTTTGGACACTCTGCAATCAGCTGCATTTATGGCTGTTTGCAGTAACACCAACACCCCCCCCCCAATCATTTCACTCAATTTACAACATTTTTGCTGGAAACTGGCATCTACTTCTGGTTTCTGGCAAAAATCGCCCCGTGGCAAACAATAGGTTCGCTTAACGACCACCATATTTGCTTACCAACTGTGGTATTTGCTTTACAACTGTCACATTCACTTACTAATGATCACAAAAAGGTGTAAAATCAGGTCCACATAATGACCTGCTTTATGGATGTTGCAACTTATAACCATAATTGTGCGGCTCAATTATGCTTGTAAATCAAGGATTATCCCTATAATAAAAACTAAAACTACACTTGAGAAAGTGATTAATCTTACTCCCTTCTGAGAAAATTTTGCATCTCTAGGCCACCTGTATACCATGCCTATCTTAAGAGATGGGACTCATAACAGACCTTATTTAGATGACATTTGTCAAAACCAAAGCAGGACTATTCACATTAAACCAAGAACAAAATCCTAATTTTATCCTAGCAGCCTTGTCTTGCCAATTTCTATCCTGCTTCTTGTAAATCTCTTGACCGTAGGGATATCCCCATAGTACGTATGTATTTTCCTTCAGCCTCTTCTCGGCAGTGTTTACCTCCCTTTTGGTGAAACCTCTAAGCTGGGAAAGGACTTTTTCACTCTACAGGGCCTCCTTTCATTTCACAAACCCTTTTGAGGCATTCCCTTCATGACCAAATCTGGGCTGAATTCCCAGATTAAATTTTAACTTCTGCTTCAATATATTTCATACATCAGTTGCTGTAAATTAGTGTCTAACAAGGCTACCCTCTTGTATTTTGGCACATTCATTCATAAACTGTATAATATATCCATTCCTTATGCAGCTGTCAAATATACAATTAAACTCTAGAATCCTGACATGACAGATTGGCTAGCTAATTCAAATCAATATATGATATTAATCCACCCCTGCATGGAAACTACTCTTTGATGTCATTGCAATTGCAATCTGATAGACTAATGGGACGACATACTAATGTATGTTCAATGCATAGTTAACAGAATGTCAAGGTATGGTGTTCAAGGGAAGGGAATCTGGTACTCTCCAGATGTTTCAGCTGCAATTCCCATCATCTTTTTCTGTTGCTCATCTTGGCCAGACTTGATGAAAGTTTACCCCCAAACTTCTGAACAACACTAGGTCTTTACACCTTTGCCCAATGAAATATCTTGGCAGCCTACTTTCAGATAAAGCCAATAACAAATAAATCAGAAACTTTGCAGATACACTAGTAACATTTACATTCATCTAATGGTCAACATATGCTAACATAAAGGTAAAGGAGTCCCTGCAGATTTCATTCTGCTAGTTGTTGGGATGTTTTTCATCTCCATTTCAGCCTCCGCTAGGCTGGCAGGAGCTAGACCGAGCTCAACCCGTCATGCGACACTTGGATATCGAACTTGGGCTGTCAACTTTCCAGTTGACAAGTCCAGTATCTTATCCGCTGAGCCATCACTAACAACTATAAATGGGAGCTGTACATATACTGGTCAACATATACTATCATACATGGAGAAAATTCATATTAAAGCAGGCTTGTTGCCATCTATTCATGATTATCTCTATTTCAACATTCTGACCTTTCTCCTTTTAATGTATCTTTTTAAAATGTTGCTATAAATGTCTATACTCTTTCTCCTACATAAACCTGAAGTAGAAAACCAGAGAATTAAATTAAAAGTACCCAGTGAATGAGCCTTAAAAATCACTTTAACATTATTGTTAAAATCTATTCTGGTAATAAATAGCACATTAAAGCCCTAGCCATCTATTGAAGATCTTATGACATTCTTGCAGCAGAAACTCCATAAAAGTAAACTTGTGGTATGTAGCTTCATTCCCATTCATTTCAATACATGTAACAAAAACTCAACAGATGCTTATGTTACATAAACAATTTGTAATTTGAAGCAGGCTAGGATAATTGTAAGTGTACACTGTCAACTACTTATCCGTTATAGTTCCCTAAATATATATTCAGTAGAACAATAGATATATGCTCGCCTTCTTAGAAACTATTCTTACCTAGACGACATGGTACAGGGACTAAAACATGCTACACTATCCACTATTGCTCTGAAAAAAGTGAGAATGGTCAATCTTCTATATATTGCTTTATTTATGTACCTCAGTGGTTCTCAGACGTGGCAACTTTAAGATGGCTGGATTTCAACTCTGGGAGTTGAAGTCCACCCATCTTAAAGTTGCACATCTGAGAAACACTGATTTAGATGCTACCATTAGTGCTTGGATATTTCATGGGAGCATCAAGGGAACATTATGCTTATTCTTGCCTTCTCCAGAAAGCCATTCTCACCCACCCTTGCTACAGAGTAAGAATTCAGGTCCCATACTTTTTTCTCCTGGAGGAAGTATATCAATTGTGGGGGATTTTGATTGGCTGGGAAAAGAACTAACCTCTTCTTGCTTTTGCCCAAATCAGCTTAGTGTACCATTTCATTTTTTTTTTAAATGCTACAATTAAAACTTTAACACAATCTTTTTGCTGCTCCTCACTTTTGCAGATTTGCCCTTTTGGAATGAATAGTATAATCTGCTAGTACTGATGTTTCATTGTTTAGATCTGTGCACTTAATTAATATCTGAGGTGAAGATTCATGGGCGAATCATCTGAATTATTTACAAGACATCTTATAGTTCTTTTAATCAAGGAAGTAGCTGCTCTGATGTCTGTTCCACCTGATATGTTTCACTCCTCAGACTCTCTGAACTAACAGTTTTTGACTGTATTAGCAAGACTGTCTTAATGTCTGAATTGGCTCTTAAAGATGCAAAAAGATTAGCTTTGCACAGACCAAATATGATTCTTTCTCATCAGCACCTATTTACATGAAGTATTTTTTTTTAGAAACAGATGTGTTCTTAAAATAGACTGCTGTCCAGATGCATTGAAGGCAGAATGGGACAACTTGCCGCAGCTAACTCGCTGCGGCCAACTCACCATGGCCAACACACCACAGCTACCTTGCCACAGTCAAAATGCTGTGGGGACAACTCATCATAACCAACTCGCCACAAGACAACTTGTCACGGGGCAGTGTAACAACTCAATTTAATTTTTTAAAATAAAATTTTAAAAATTTTAATTTTTGCCATTCACATTTTACTCTATCTCTCCTTTTGCATCCATTTTTAATATATATTTTTATTAATTTTCACACTTTATACATCATAACATTTTTAAAAAGAACTGCAGGTTTTTATATACATTATTATTATATTTGTGCATTTTATACATCATTTTACCATATTATCTAATCCTATGTCGTCGTCCCACAGTGTCTCTTCAATTTTCTATTATTAGTCCAATTATACCATTTTCCCCATACATCATAATAATCTGAGTCTTTTTGTCCTCTGAATTCAATGGTTTTTAGTTAAAATTGAAGTAGTAATCTCTTGGCTTGCAATTTGAATTCTAAGTGGGGGTATGTCTTTTAAGGCTGATTCATGTTAGGTCTAAGCCAGGCCATTTGCTCATCTTCTGCCTAGGTCCAATTACAACCAACATGCTCCTGTGCTCTTCTCCTTTCTAAAATATAAAATATAAAATATAAAATAATATAAAATATAAAATATAAAATAATATAAAATATAAAATATAAAATATAAAATATAAAATATAAAATATAAAATATAAAATATAAAATATAAAATATAAAATATAAAATATAAAATATAAAATATAAAATATAAAATATAAAATATAAAATAATATGAAATATATGAAATATATGAAATATAAAATAATATAAAATATAAAATATAAAATATAAAATAATATAAAATATAAAATAATATAAAATATAAAATAGCAACAGCAATTAGACTTATATACTACTTCACAGTGGTTTACAGCCCTCTCTAAGTGGTTTACAGAGTCAGCATATTTCCCCCAACAATCTAGGTCCTCATTTTACTGACCCTGGAAGAATGGAAGGTTGAGTTAAGCTTGAACCAGTGAGAATCAAACTGCTGGCAGTAGGCAGAATTAGTTTGCAATACTGCATTCTAACCACTGCGCCACCACGGCTCTTATCAATACTTGATTGGGTCTTGCTAGAGAAATGAGTTACCAACCATTTTAACCATGCTCCATATTTGTTCCACAATGGTTAGTATTCCTTGTTTTAGATACTGTTGTCTCCCATCTTGTCCTTTCCTATTTTGGCTGCCATTGGCCTGCACACCCACTAACCACTTTGCTGATATAAGGAGTGATACTGAAAATTCCAGCCTGTTTGTGGGCTCCCCTGGCTCGGAATGCATGCCCAAAGGCTTAGAAGGGGAAACTGGGAGGGAGGGAGGAGATCATACCGTAAACAAAAACAACTCAAGAATTCCAAAATGTAACAAACACTTTGTTTGGAAATTCTTATTCTTTACTCACTGGGATTTTTTTTTCTTCCGCAAGAAGCAAAACAAAACAAAACCCAAAAAAAGAGAGAGAGAGAGAGAGCAATTCATAAAAAAATATGTTTCCTATTTTGGTGTCTCACTCAGCTGTTTAGCTGCATACAAAATCAATTTATGCCAGGAAAGAACGGGTGTTCTGCTTTTTGTTAATGATGCCTGTTTGATTCCAATACCAATAGCTAGTCCTCTCTAGCATGACTGTACTACCTATGGGATGGGGAAGGGGGTGAATACCAAAAATATTTATACAACCAACAATGCAGACAAAGAAAAACTTGTTTAACAAAAAAAAGTTAACAACATTGTAAGTGATTTGGCAATTACAGGCCAAAAGAGCAGGGTCATTGTCCTGAACTTCAGACTAAGGCCTATGGCTGTTGGACTTATAAGAATGATCCATTGTCCAAAGGTGTCATCTCTTTGAAGGGGACATCAATGAAAGCCTGATTCTACTGATGAGAAAGGGGATTTTTGGAGCTTACAGCTGTCCATTTATACTTAGGATTTGGACAACAGGCAGAAGAGATACAAGGTCATCTGAACACAATCTTCCCTATAAGATTGGATATATTTTATTTATATTTACATTGTCCTAATTACTTCCAAATGTGCATCTGGACATATAACTCTGATTTCCTCTACATCTGCATCTGCTGTGTCTTTACCCTCGTCACTTGTTTGACCATCCTGTTTGTTTGTGTGCATGTTTGTCTCTTACATAAGTTTGTAAAGCAGAAGCTTCTGTTGTCCATGTGGATTTTGTGCCTGTCTTAATTACCAATCCCGGAAATCTGCTGTTAACAACACAAAAAGGCTTGGGGAGGTCTATTGCACAAGTGGTGCTAGGCCAATAGTACTGTCTTTTAGAAATCTCACTTTACTCAAACTACGTTTATGCAATTTATTGTGCAGGAGCCCAAGAGTTACTAATGTGCTGTATGCAAGCACAAATAAAAACAGAGAAAATAATAACATATTCCCCATGTGTGGCTCCCCAACACCCATTAATTGCCACACTTTCCTACTTTCAACATCACACAGATATTTCTTGTTTACTGAAAGGTAAATAGCATGGAAGTTATGGTGTAGTGATTAAGTCATCAACCTAGAGACTGGGAGACAGTGAGTTCTAGTCCTACCTTAGGCACAATGCCACCCAAAGTTAGGAAGGAGGCAATGGCAAACCACTTCTGAGAAACCTTGTCAGCAAAACTTTTCTGGGCAATCTCCCAGGGACTTGTCTGGGCAGTTCCCAAGAATTGGACACAATTTGGACAAGCATTGGACATGTGGGGGGGGGAGCAAATAGCCTGTAGAATTACAATTGGCCAATGAAATGAGGATGGTGAGACGCAACGTGATCTTTCAGAATAATAACTCTAAGAGCAATTACTTTATGACTCTTCACTAAATGGACCTGGAAGAATCCATGAAAGAACTTCAACATCTTCCTGTTGTTTCCACGGGATAGAAGATGTGGTTTTGAATGGTCACAAGGCAGAATTTGGGTCATCTTGACAATCTAATATGAAGTCATGATGACATTATTTAAAGAACAACTTTATAAAATGGCCAGTATCACTGTCATTTTCTCCAAAAACTATCAGGACAATATGCCTTTAAGTTATGTTATTGCAGATTTTAATCTGTTGGCTACAGCTGCAAAGACAAATTATGGATATGGATGTGTATAATTTATACCATAGCTGATGAATGATAATGACTAGGATAGAAAAGTCCAACAGAACTGGCCCAATATTCAGTAACTTTGTTAAATACAATTTGCTGACAATACAAGCAAATCAGTACACATGAATATAACGGTCTTCTTAAAAAGTTTCATACTGCTGTGTGGTGTGCTATCAAATTTGGTAACCAAATAAAAGAACTTCCTCGCCTAACTTGACACCCTCCACCCCCCTTGTATAATGGGACTACAAAAGGCCCTTTGTTATGGCATAACACAAGGCTCAACACTCTCCACTCATCTATGTGAAGTTATGGGCTAGGTTATCCAGTACAGAGTTAGGTAACATCAATATGCGGATCTCAAATCTGGACAGAACAGGAAATCTTCTTGAAAAGGTTTTGTAATGTCTGGAGGCTGTTGGGTCAGTATGGGGACGAAGAGATATGACTCATGATGGTAAAATGTTGGATAGATAGATAGATAGATAGATAGATAGATAGATAGATAGATAGATAGATAGATAGATAGATAGATAGATAGATAGATAGATAGATAGATAGATAGATAGATAGATAGATAGATAGATAGATAGATAGATAGATAGATAGATAGATAGATAGATAGATAGATAGATGGATGATTGGATGGATGGATGGATGGATGGATGGATGGATGGATGGATAGATAGATAGATAGATAGATAGATAGATAGATAGATAGATGATAGATAGATAGATAGATAGATAGATAGATAGATAGATAGATAGATAGATAGATAGATAGATAGATAGATGATTGGATGGATGGATGGATGGATGGATGGATGGATGGATGGATGGATGGATAGATAGATGATAGATAGATAGATAGATAGATAGATAGATAGATAGATAGATAGATAGATAGATAGATAGATAGATAGATAGATAGATGATTGGATGGATGGATGGATGGATGGATGGATGGATGGATGGATGGATGGATGGATGGATGGATGGATGGATAGATAGATAGATAGATAGATAGATAGATAGATAGATAGATAGATAGATAGACAGACAGACAGACAGACAGACAGACAGACAGACAGACAGACAGACAGACAGACAGACAGACAGACAGACAGACAGATAGATAGATAGATGATTGGATGGATGGATGGATGGATGGATGGATGGATGGATGGATGGATGGATGGATGGATAGATAGATAGATAGATAGATAGATAGATAGATAGATAGATAGATAGACAGACAGACAGACAGACAGACAGACAGACAGACAGACAGACAGACAGACAGACAGACAGACAGACAGACAGACAGACAGATAGATAGATAGATGATTGGATGGATGGATGGATGGATGGATGGATGGATGGATGGATGGATGGATGGATGGATGGATGGATGGATGGATGGATGGATAGATGGATAGATAGATAGATAGATAGATAGATAGATAGATAGATAGATAGATAGATAGATGATAGATAGATAGATAGATAGATAGATAGATAGATAGATAGATAGATAGATAGATAGATAGATAGATAGATAGATATTGAGCAAGGGTGCAATTAAAGAACTGTTGCACCTAGGTATAGCAAACACTGGAGCTGGCTGGTGATTCTGCAAGAAAACCAGCCAGAATCATGCAGCCATCTTAGGATGTCTAAGGTCATATCAAACAGCCATCCTGAAGTCCAAAAGGGGGAAGCACCTTCTGACTGAATTGTTGCAATGCTGCCTTTGAAGACCAGCCAGAAGGTTCAATTGGTCCTGAATGCAGCAGCACAGGTACCTAAAAATAACACCTTTACTCCAGAAGCTACAGTGACTCCCAATAGGCTTCTGGGTGCAATTCAGCATTTTGGTTATCACCTATAAAGTCCTACATGGCATAGGGCCAGGTTATTTGCAGGACTGCCTGTTCTCAAAACTATCTGGCTATCCTATTAACTATCTGGCTATCCTATTAACTCCAATAAAAAGGCGTCACTTCCAAGTCTTTTCATGAAATAACTTCATTTTATAGGACCCAGGCAGTTTGCCTTCTCTATGGTGGCCTCTGCCCTTTAGAACAATCTGCCGCCAACATAGGATAAATTCTAACTGTCAGGCTTCACATAAGAACAGTCTCATTCTCTGGGCCTTGGAATCAGGATGAGCTTGGGTTCCAGTTATCAAGGTCCAGAACATTTTAGATGTCACTGTTGTTTTATTATTTCATGTGGTGTTTTTTTTAATTATTATTATTTTGTGGTTTTATTTTCTTCCTTTATTTGTACATCATCCAGAGCCACATGGTCTGAGTCGGGTGGCCATATAAATATTTATGTACGTTAGCAGAAAAAATGTAGAATTTTACAAGCAGTAAACTTTTCAGAACACTATGAAGAAACCTGGTTTTGGGGTGTGGATGGAGGTGAGTTTCCTTGCCAGTTGATATTAGTTGTATGCCAGTTCAAAGTCAAATCCTGGTCTAAAATGCCTCACATTTCCTTTCTGCAGCCCCCTATTAGTTTCACCTTGCCCTTCTTCCTTTCCTCTTTCCATTCTTCCTTTCTTCTTATTTATTATTGCAGTCATGCCTAAAAGCCCCAGTGGAGCTCAGGTCACCACAATACGAGAAGCTACACAAACATATAGGAACACGTCTGTCCTGCCTACAGGGAGCTCACAGCATAACAACAAGGAAAAGAGCAGGCAGGAGAAAGAAGAAAAGCAAAGCCTGAAACGACCACAAAGCAGCCCGCGTCCTCTTGCCAAACAGACCTCCTGTCTGGCATTTCTCCTCTCCGCTGTCCATCCTGAAGCGGGCAAGTGTGTCTTCTACCTGAGCTGCCCAAAACAAGGCTGACTCCCCTTGCGATGCCTCTTAGACAGTTGTCAGGTTTGGATAACCATCTCTAGATTTCCTCATGAAACGTGCTGTTCTTCTTTGTACTATTCCTCTTTGTACTATTAACCCTGATTTTCCACTGCAGTAAACAATAAAAAGGCAAGATAGATAGCCCTTCAGACCATTCCAGCTGGGCAGCCGCACTTGAGCCATTATCCATTATTCCTCTCCCCCCCTCCCCCTTCGCAGTCTCATTTTCAAGTTCTTTTCTCTTCTTGACTTCATCAGCTCTCTCCAGCCCACGGGCTGCCTCGAGAGTTGATTTCCTTTGTTCTTTCACACAAGATTCTCAGCAGGAGAGAAAAATCCCATCCAGCCTCTCAGCCTGAACCACATAACCCCATAGGTCTATACCAGCCTCTCAAGGAGCCCAGAGGTACTCCAGATCATGGCTTAAATAGGAGAAAAGAGATGTGTTGCACCTTATTTTCCTTTCTATTCATTTCTCCGTGAATTCTGTCTTATACTGCCAAGTGAAGAATCACTTCCTTCAAAAGCCTGCCATGCTTTTAGAATTCTAAGACTAAAAAGATAGAAAAGAGGCCCAAATGAGAAATCACTTTTTACTTCTATGCTTCTAATGGGCTTAATGCTGGACTGAATATATATACAGATGGGCATATTTCAGATAGTTATGTATTGTATTGGAGCCGAGGTGGCACAGTGGTTAAAAGCAGCACTGCGACCTTCAGCTGATTGCTAGTTCAGCAGTTCAGCTGTTCAAATCTCACCAGGCTCAAGGTTGACTCAGCCTTCCATCCTTCCGAGGTGGGTAAAATGAGGACCCAGATTGTTGGGGGCAATATGCTGAACTCTGTAAACCGCCTAGAGAGGGCTGTAAAGCACTATGAAGCGGTATATAAGTCTAAGTGCTATTGCTATTGTACCAGGAATGCTCAAAGATTTTATATCATCTAAGTTTCAAAGGGAACTCACCTGATCTTCACTCTGCAAATTAGCAATCAGAATGCAATTTACCCTTCATACTTAACACATCATCCATTTAAGCAGGTTAGTTTGGGGCTCATAAATAATCCCAAACTGCATATAAAATGCATTTGCAAGTGTGTGACTTTTCAATTAACATCTTCCCAATACCTCTGAATCAGAATATCGTCCCTATTGTTTTCTCACAAAAAAAATAGCAGATTAGTTTAGGAACAGTAGAATATAATTATGAATGAACAGGTGCAAAATTATCACAGATTAGAAATAGAATGATCTGATATTCCTCTATATCACTCTTCATAAATTGTGTGCTTTGCAGTGCAAATAAGCTTCTAATGTCGATTGTATGATTTGAAGAAGGAAGAAATTCATTTGATTGGGAGGGGTTTTTTTGAGGAGGGGGCAAACCTAGGTACATTTTTTTAAAGTGCATGTATGATAATGAAAACAGATGCTACCTATTCATAACATACTGTAGAAAGTTGGGAAGAGGATTTTATAGCTTTTGTATCACTGTTAACCACACACATTCCATTTAGAGTATGTAAAACACTTCGTGCTTATACTCCACTCTAACTTATTGGCAAGACCTAATATTTCACTACTAGTACCAGCAATTTTGTTATGACAAACATGGACACCACATGGAATGTACATTCTAGCTCTTTTAAAGCCTCTCTGCCTAACTCAAGTTCACATTATTAATCTGAAAAAGGAACTTCTTCATGAAAGCAAATAATCAAAATATTCTGGTAGTCTGTTTTGCAAAACATAGGTGGGAATGGGAAAAAATATTGTTCAAATAAAGCTAAGTTGCTGTGGAACAGACAAAATAACTTATATGTAGATAAGTATAGGCTCACTTGGGTGACACTGGCCTCTGCTAGTTGTTTATGATGGTATATCATACAGAACCCTAGTTTACAAATATATGGAAAAAAATTTATGGCCATGTTTTATTTTCATTTTATCCTTTCCTATGACCAGATGTGCATACACTTTAACAATATTATAGGAGAGACAGGGAATGGGATAGCGGTAACGTGCAATTTTGAAATGGTATCAGATTTTGAGGGGGCTCAGTTCCAACCAATGTATTTCCCACATGCTTGGTATTATTTGCACAGCATAATTTGACCAGGCTTGCACTTAATCTACACTTGCTACTTTATTTGTCCAGCCAATGATTTCAGTGCAACCAAGTTAAAATAGGTCTGCAACTACAACAGTAGCAAGAAGCAGAGTTTGTCGTTCATTAGCCCAACATGCATATCCTCATACACATGGATAAATATCCTGGGACATTCCCTCTGCTGTTTATTTAAGATTGTATTTGATGTGTGGCTGTCACATTTCTTCTTTTGCAGATAATTACACAAGTTTTACCCACATATGCTGGAACTGTTAAAATGTCATTGAGAAGAAGAAAGCAATAGAGGTGGTATTCAGCCGGTTCGGTCCAGTTTGCCCGAACTGGTAGTGGAAATCGCGGATGGCCCCATCCATCCATCCCGGCTCTATCTATCCTATTTGTGCACGTTTTTGAGGCCGTGCGCATGCACGGAAGGCTCACGTGTAAGTAAAGCACATGTGCGGGTGGTCGTGCGCATGTGCGCGTGCTCATATTTGCGAACCGGTAGGGAAGGTAAGTGAAAACCATTCCCTGGCTCCAATTCTTTTTCTACTAGGGGTGTCAAACTCACATCGTCACTGTGGCATCAGATGACGTATCAGGACATTTTCCCCCTTCACTAAACTGGGTGTGGTCAGTGCGTGATGCATCCGGCCCACAGGCTGTGAGTTTGACAGCCCTGTACTAATGGCCTTTTAGTGTATCACAAGTTGTTCCCACTCAAAACTTCTGCAACAATTGGTAATGGTATGGGGAGGGGGATGTTCCACCTAGAATCCAAGCAGCATGTCAGTTCATATGATTTATATTGGATCAACTAGTAAAGCCTATTCTCCTGTTTCACCTAAAGTTCTTCTCCATAGAGAAGAATTAAATACCTTACCTGGGGTAAAAAATCTCAAAACAAGATTCCAACTAAAACTGAGAATTGATCCAAGAGAAAAGTTGAATAAACCCCCTAGCAGGAAGCTATAAGGTTTATCAAGGTCTTTTCTGCTTCTACAAAAGCTGGTTTTCATTAAGCCAGCTTCAGTACCAGCTCTCCCCTCCTTCATCCCAGGAACACACACAACACATTATCTACATCTCCTTCATTGCCAGTTCACTCTAATGAAAAGCAGAATCACACCTAGGAAAAGAGAGGTGAGATATTAAGGGGGGGTCACCTTTTTAGAGTCAGAGTTTGCATGCATGCAGTTTCAATTGTTTGCCCATAAACAAATCATTTATTGTTGTGATAACTGACACGTTCTTATTGAAACATTTTCTCAGAATTTTAGCGGAATCAGCTAGCCAAGATTGGGACCAGAGGTGGGTTCCTTCCGGTTCGCACTAGTTCTATAGAACTGGTAGCAAACCGCTGGTGATGTCACAGAGCCGGTTCTGTCAGTGCCGGTCCATGGACGCCGCCATCTTTTTTATTTTTATTTTTATTTTTTCTTTTGTGCATGTGCAAAAGCCGAGTTTCCAGCACTGCACATGTGCCGCCATCTTGTTTTTGGCTCTTTTTATGTGATTTTTTGGCACTGTGCATGCGGGTGCGCCCACACAGCGAGGCCATGAGGTGCGGGAGGAAGCGAACCAGCGGTGAGGTAAGTTAGAACCCACCCCTGATTTAAAATTTTGCAGATGATGGCCCTGGTTACGTAGAAAGAGGATTTTGGTATTTTTCTGGCCCTGCTGTTGAAAGCAAGTGTTGTCATGGGGATGACCAGGAGTGCAATAATCCTCAATTTCACCAGTGGCTAGATGATTTCCATGCAATCAAAGGAAGTTTTCAAATGACCAATGACTATCCATAAAATGTATCCATAAAAGGCAGAAGAGGGAAAACTGTTTCATATATTTCTCCCAAATCATAATGTAATTTGTCTAAGTGGCTTGGCGAGTTTGTGTTTTTACATCTGAACTAGTTGCTACTGAAAAGTACAGTGACTAGAAAGCATCTCTCCCGAACGTGAAGCTGAAAGCCATGTACATATGCAAATGAGCATCATTTGCGCATGAAGGCTATTTATTCTCTCTGCTTAGCTGAGAAGATTATAATCTGGAAGAAATCACACAATGCCTCCATGTTTGAAAAGATAAATAGGTGACATTTTTCCTGCCTTGCAGGGTGATTTGGGGTAAACATAACAAGGATTGCAAAACACTCTTGCAATTTCCCTTAATATCAACAAAGAGCGGAGTTCCCAGAGTGACAAACCGAAATCAGTTTTAACAGATTGCACCTGGAACATCTCTCTCAACCTAATCCACTCGCTTTGCACCATTGAGATGTAAGTACAGCTTTCAGGAGCCAGTTGTAAGTTCTGCCAACCTGTTTATTATTCTTCCTTCTTTGGGGGACTGCTCCATTTATACAGTAGGCTAGTCTCTGTAATCATTGCTATCGTTTCGAATTCAGTAGCAAGACTGAGTAACGTGGCCACTGCTTATTGACTGCGTGCTTTAAAATAGGCGACTAACCCATGCCAAATAGCCAGGAGAAGTCATGTACAGTTCAGTCTCTCTGAATAAAGTCATCATTTGTTCTAATGTTTGTGAGCCATTTTAGATTCATAAACATTTTCTTGTGCTACCAAGAGGTTATCCAAGTGCAAATAGCCCCAGTTAGAATAATTCTCCAGAGACCACCAGCAAGGCCTGGTCAGATAGACAGATTGCTAACATATTTATGATTCTGTTTTTCATTATCTTAAAAATGTATTTGATGCTGCCCCTTTTCTAGTAGAAATTATGGAGCCAAGTGCAAAACAGACTTTAAAAGTGTCATTGTCCAGCAGAGTGACCTCTGAGCAGTACATGACGGCTTTCTCTTTGCAGCTTATTTTACTGTGCAGTATTGTCGTCATCCCTATCTGAGATCTCAAATGATGAGGTCCATAAACCAGCTTTATTATAAACACTAGTGTCCTATCTGAATCCATTTGAAAGTTTGTAAGAGTGGGGTGGGGGACAGGGTGGGCTTAAACCTAGGTCAAACTAATCCATTAATATTATAATTTTCTAGACTTCCTTGGGCTTAATTCCAAACATGCCAGAAGGAAATGAAGGAGAAAAAAGAAAAGGAAGATTTTTTCCCTCATCTCTTTTTAGCACCAGTGGGAAATCCTGCTTAAAATACTAAACTGAGTATTTTGACTGCCATGTTTTTAATAAAATACAGAGTTTTGTTGTACTGGTCTTGGGAATGCTTATAGAGCCAAGGTGGCATAGTAGTTAAATGCAGCACTGCAGGCTACTGCTAGTTCAGCAGTTCAGCTGTTCAAATCTCACCAGGCTCAAGGTTGACTCAGCCTTCCATCCTTCCAAGGTAGGTAAAATGAGGACCCAGATTGTTGGGGGCAATATGCTGAACTCTGTAAAGAGTTTTACTTAGAGAGGGCTGTAAAGCACTATGAAGCGGTATATAAGTCTAAGTGCTATTGCTATATCTCTGAAAGTGTAAGACACAGATACAGAGTCACTAGCTTCTTTATTAACTAGTTCAGGGGTGGGCAAACTATGGTTCTTTCAGGACCTGTGGACTTCAACTCCCAGAATTCCTGAGCCAGCCATGCATGCATGGCTGGCTCAGGAATTCTGGGAGTTTTTATTTTATTATTTATTTATTTATTTATTTATTTATTTATTTATTTATTTATTTATTTATTTATTTATTTATTTATTTATTTATTTATTTCTCAAACATGTATAGGATAGTAGTAGTTTGTATAAACATAAGTAAAAAGTTCCGATAAAAGAGGACAATAGGACAGTAGGACAGGGACAGTAGGCACAGTGGTGCGCTTATGCACGCCCCTTACAGACCTCTTAGAAACGGGGAAAGGTCGACTGTAGACAGTCTAAGGTTAAAGTTTTTGGGGTTTGGGGAAGAAACCACAGAGTCAGGTAGTACATTCCAGGCATTGATCACTCTGTTGCTGAAGTCGTATTTTCTGCAGTCGAGTTTGGAGCGGTTTACATTTAGTTTGAATCTATTACGTGCTCGTGTATTGTTGCGGTTGAAGCTGAAGTAGTCATTAACAGGAAGGACATTTTGGTATATGATTTTATGAACTACATTTAGATCAGATCGGAGTTGAAGTCCACAGGTCCTCAAAGAGCCATAGTTTGCCCACCCCTGAACTAGGCCAACCTGCTTCACCATTTTATGATGGAAAAACCAGAAATCAGTTCACTCTAGAATGTCAGCTAGATGCTTTGATAGGAGGGACAAGAAAATATGTGAAACTAAATAAATGCATGCTTGTGAATATACACACATGTGCATACAGATTCCCCTTTTTCCCCTTGTGAGTTTAAAAAGGAAACTAAAAACTCCTATTTCCCAAAAGTTGCCTCAGTTACTTTACAGAATGTGTCAACATGAATAATGATATCAAGAGATCTGCCAAAAACACCATAGGAAAGACTAAAAGTGCACAGACTGCATCAGGCAAGCAGTTATGCATAAGGTATGCCTGAACTGGAAATGTTCCTTAGAGGAAAGAGATCACATAGTTAGGCCTCTACTGAAGTTAATATCCAAAACAAAAGTACTTCAGATTTGTACAAGAGGAATGTAAAAATCCTTGAAAGAAGTGTGGTGGAGGCATGTACACATTTCTTTTTTTTAAAATTGTTAAAATAACGGCCTCTTTTCAGAAAGTTGTTTTTCAGAAGCTGTTTCTGGCTATCTCCACAGACTTGTACTTGCAATGACTTCCCAAACTCAACTCTGATCATGTCATTTTTAAAACACAAAATTCCAATTTAAATTGAATCAGGGTTCATTTGCACAGGCTGTCAAATGTTACAGTTCTCTTCCCTGTTTCCAGATTGGTTTGTAAAGTACATGTATTACTTTACCTGAGGCAGTCTTCTCCCAGTTGTCTCTATCAGTCCAATTTGGTCCAGCAGGTTGGGCATCAGAGGTGGGGTTCAGCAGGTTCTGAACAGTTCTGGAGAACCTGAAGTGGAAATTTTGAGTAGTTTGAAGAACTGGTAAATACCACCTCAGACTGGCCCCACCCCCATCTATTCTCTGCCTCCCGAGTTCCAGCTGATCGGGAGGAAATGGGGATTTTGCAGTAACCTTTCCCTGGAATGGGGAGGGAATGGAGATTTTACAGTATCCTTCCCCTGCCCCACCCATCAAGCCACACCACGCCCACCAAGCCCACCACAGAACTGGCAGTAAAAAAAAATTTGAAACCCACCACTGTTGGGCATGTTACAGGTCCTGTCAGCCAAGGAATGGCAGGGACTAGGAGATGTTCCTTCTTTCTTTTAGCATCTGCCCTATGGAACATTTTTCTTTCAGAGATCAGGATGACCCTGACCCAAGTCCTTTCAGAAGGACTTGAAGACATGGTTATGTGCTTGGGCCTTGGCCAACAGGGATGTGAATGGCCCTGTTTTCTGGCCATATTGATATCTATGTTGATAATTTTCCTCAGCTGCCGTATATATTTTGTTTTGTCTTATACTGTAATTGTTTTTATTTGTTTTATGATTGTTTGCAGCCCAGAGTCTAAAATGGGCACCTATAGAAATTAATTAATTGATTTGATTTTATTCTAATTAGTTAATTAATTTGCACATTTTCATGTGCATGTGATTTTGTATGTATTTCCGTAAAATGCACGGAGGGGTTTTTTTGTGGGGGAGGGTGAAAGGATTTGCCAGGAGTTTTGACTTTTCTTTCTAGGTAATTTGAGAGACTGAAATCTGAATTTTCTCTTTACGGTCCTATATTTTAGTCTAATTGCAACTATGTAGAAAAATCTTTTGCTGATTTTTCTTTTACTTTTCTACCTCCTAGTTTAGATATAGTTCAAATCATTGTTTCATTAATATAATGATTAATTATATAAAGCGTCCTTATTTCTTTTCAGGAAAGATTCCTTTCCAAAGATGGCCACTTCCTATTCTTTAAAATATATTTTTAAAAGGAAATGATCTTGTTCTTTAAATTTGCAAATTTGCAAATTAACATATTAATTTGTTACTTAACATAACAATGTCGCCTCTGATCTGATCTAAATGTAGTTCATAAAATCATATACCAAAATGTCCTTCCTGTTAATGACTACTTCAGCTTCAACCGCAACAATACATGAGCACGTAATAGATTCAAACTTAATGTAAACCGCTCCAAACTCGACTGCAGAAAATACGACATCAGCAACAGAGTGATCAATGCCTGGAATGCACTACCTGACTCTGTGGTTTCTTCCCCAAACCCCAAAAACTTTAACCTTAGACTGTCTACAGTCGACCTCTCCCCATTTCTAAGAAGTCTGTAAGGGGCGTGCATAAGCGCACCACTGTGCCTACCGTCCCTGTCCTACTGTCCTATTGTCCTCTTTTATCGTTACTTTTTACTTATGTTTATACAAACTACTACTATCCTATACATGTTTGACAAATAAATAAATAAAAATAAATAAAAATAAAATATGCTCTTCTGGCCTACCAGCCACACGGCCTGGTGTCATAGACCATCAGGTCAACAACAGCATATTTTTCAGACTATTAAAGAGAGAACACAGTGATGCCTTTAAATGTAATCTGCTGTGATCCAGAAAGCCCATATGTCTTCAGGCGAAGTAAAAAAACAAGGAGAGGGTGGGGGGGCGTCAAGATTTTACTACTGCATAAAAATGCACTGGCAATAATAAAGAGGAAATTAAATTTCTTCAAACTACATTACAGTGACATTATGAGCCTATCTTGAAACCACAAGAAGTCCCCCAAAGGCGCTCCTTGCCATTGCATTTCTGTCCTTAACTTGTCTCCCATTGCGTGAGGTCAATTAAGGACACGGAGTTAAGCTAGTTCTTGATTCTTTCTGACCCTTGATTTCACTTAACCTCTCTTCTGAAACAGTCGTGGAGGCTCATTTTTCATAGAAGAGTTCTATGATAATTGCACAAGGAAAGAACGAGTCCCGTAGAGCCTCGGCCATCTGTAAGAAGATTCTGCCTTCTGTCGACTGGCATCCTGCCAAAGTCTCCCTTCCCTCATGGCTGTGTGCAGACACAAACCCACACGCATAAACACAAATGCCCCATTTGTAAGATGGAAACGATGATTGTGATTTTTGCCTCGAGGCAGGAAATAAATCTGTATCTGCAGCATTATCCCAAATGAGTCTGTTCAGAAATACTGTACACCTCAGAGAATGCCACATAAATTATTTCCATTTCTAGGAAATAGATACAGAACAATAATACAGGTAGGCCTCGACTTACAACAGTTTGTTTAGTGACTGTTCAAAGTTACAATGGCACTGAAGAATGAGACTTATGACCATGTTTCACAGTTACGACCTTTGCAGCATTCCCATGGTCATGTCATCAAAATTCAGATGCTTGGTAACTGACTCATACGTATGATGGATGCAGTGTCTCAAGGTCATGTGATCACCTTTTGCTACCTTCTGACAAGCAAAGTCAATGGGGAAGCCAGGTTCATTTAACAACTGATCCGCAGGTCAGCGGTTCAAATCTCACCGGATCAAGGTTGACTCAGCCTTCCATCCTTCCGAGGTAGGTAAAATGAGGACCCAGATTGTTGGGGGCAATATAAATATACATTGCTTACTGGTGTAAACTGCTTAGAGAGTGCTTGCACTGTGAGGGGTATATATATCTCACAAACAAACAAACAAACAAACAAACAAATAAATAAATAAATAAACTGGGTTTCTAACTTATCAACTGCAGTGATTCATTTAACAACCACAGCATGCAAGGTCTTAAATTGGGGCAAAACTCACTTAACAAAAGTCTCACTTAACAACAAAAATTTTCGGCTCAATTGTGGTTGTAAATCAAGGACTACTGTACTGAATGTTTAAGTTGTTCACACATCCATGATTTTACTCCAATATGTGATATGGAGTTTGGACTTTAAGCTGAACTCTCTGGATCAGAGGTGGGTTGCTCCCGGTTCGGCCAGGTTCTGCGAACCAGTAGGGGTGGCGGCGGGAGGCTCTGCCCACCCACCCGGGAAGCTTCTGCGCATGCGTAAAAGTGTCGCGCGTGCGAACGAGCACGAGCGCGAACCGGTAGAAACGGGTTCTAGAACCCACTACTGCTCTGGATGCAGCACAAACACACAAACTACTTAAACCAAATGTCTGTGGAGATTCTCAGTCATCCAGGTCATGGACTACTTCAACCAAACGTTTTAAGATGTCACAGCTATAGAAGAAATCCTGAGAGAATGTTAGATGATGAAAGTGGGATACCAAGGGAGAAGAAGTTAGACTGGTGGTTGTGACCATGCAACTCTGGTCTCAAATGAAGCCCTATTTGTTTGTTTGTTTTATGTGTGTTGTGACATATGGGAGCAGCCATTATCTTGAGTATTTGGAAACACACACACATCCGCCGCCACCAGCAGACATCTCTGCATAAGCTGATGTGATTTGATGGCCTTGAGTTAAATTCAACTTTATTTTACAAAGCAGTTGATATGTGCAATAGTTTATGAATTTCTGATGGGAATATGACTTCATTTGATCAAGGTCCTTGGCTTTAATATCAGCACTTCTACCACACGCTATTCCTTTGATAGACCATCTAGACTTTTAAAGAACGTTTCTATAGCTACTTCTAATAGGCTTTGCATCCAATATATCTTGGGGTGTCAGCAACAGAACTTTATCCTAAGTGTAATTTATGAAATTGGTTAAGATGGTTGATAGTCACCAGTCTGAGAGATTTTTGTCAGGTAAGAGCTGGACTCAAAGTGCAATATTAAGGTTTTATTGTGTGGTTACCTTGCTTAATTTATAAAATGTTATGTTATGTTAATGTTATGATTTTTTCTACCGTTGATAAGCATCACTTAATTTTCCATTGCATCTTACATTTGATTTATTTACACCATTAGGAGTTGGACAAAATACAAATTTAACAATTAAATATTGATCTGTATGTTTATCTGAAGCAGAGTATAGAAATAACATGGATAATTGTTACAGTGGAGAGGGAAAAGGACAGATTCTTTAAAAAACCAGTAAGCAGACTAGTGCTTTTTCACTTGTACATAACATTTAGGAGAGGGGTGGTATTCACTTACCTTCCCTACTGGTTCGCAAATACAATGAATGGTAAGTGAGATAGGACTCATACCCCAGATCTGTGGAAGGAAACTCTGACTGGTAAAATTGAAGGTATGAGTATCTTGCAATTTTTAACAATTCAAAGGGACAGCAAGGTGTGATTTTTTTTAAGCTAAAAAAAAGTAGATTTTCCCAAGAACTAAAAATGTCTTTTTGGAGAACTATAGTGAAAGAATATAAACTAAATCAGAAGGAAAATAATTGCTGAAAAGTTTCCTTTAGTGTTTGAACAAATGCACCCTTAATGTGTATTAACAATCTTTGAAATTAAGAGTAAATGGTCCAAGGTCTATAAGCTGGTGGATACTATGTAAAAGCTGAACATTAGCTCTTTGATCAACTCTTGGCTTTTGTTAAAATATAATCTTTGTTCTTTAATGGCTTAATTCATTTTATGTTGACGGATAGGAATTTTCCTATCAAAGAAGTGATATAGGATCTTGCTTCTTCGAAGTCATTCTTACTTAGAAAATAAAACCGAGATTCAATTCTAATTAACAAAATATTTATTTTAGTACAAAAGTAACAAAAGAATATAAACCTTAAATAAGCTACATTTTCTCAGCTAAGAATTCACGTCTGCCTCGGGCGAGGCTCACAGGAGAAGAAGGAAGGGTTGACTCCTGGAATGTACACATTCGTAGTAAAACATATCACATGTCTGCTTGATTAGAAAATACAGTAGACCTAGAAATAGTAGAGATGCTCAACTGGCAATATCCACATCGTGACATATGTATTCTCTTTTTGTGTCTTAATATATTGTTAAAATATATTCTAAACAAGATAAAATAATGAAATTATCTGTCTTTTCCTTTCATTTATTGATCCTTCAAAATGCAAGATATGGCAGACTTTTCCTGATGGGAAGACTTTGGGCTGTTCATTACCCTTACTCAATAAATCTAGTGATCTCAAATATATTTGGAAGATACAAATTTCTAAGAAAAAAAACATAGTTGGGATGACATCAAATTATCCAGGGAGGAGAAAACATAAATGGAATATGTCCTAAAGGGCTCAAAAAAAATCTCTCTAAATTGGTGAATGAGGAGCTAGATTGTAGATGGACATCCATAGGAATAAGAAAATAGAGTTGATTTGAAGCTGAGCTGATGGGACTGAAATGTAACAACACCTTTACATCCAAGTTACTTACAGAAAATATTAGCTCTACGTTCATCAGGTATTTAAAAGATATATTCTATGCTAATGGTCATTACAAGAAACCTACTAATGAAACTGCCAGTTTTGTAATGCCTTTGTATAAATCTGAGCTATGTCCAGATCTGGAACAATGTACAGTAATAAAGTTCTGTTTACCACATCAGAGAACCTGTAAGGTTAGAGAAGGGAAGGGAAGGGAAGGGAAGAAGGAAGGATTAGAAATGCCACATTCCTGCTTATTGTCTCTTTTCTAATAGATGGATATTTTATTTTATTTATTTTATTTATTTATTTTGTCAAGTACGTGTTAGTAATATACATAGATGTAACATTGTTTATGTACATAAGATTGGTACTGATAAGAGGGAACATTAGGACAGGGACGGTAGGCACGCTGGTGCACTTATGCACGCCCCTTACTGACTTCTTAGGAATCAGGTGAGGTCAACAGTGGACAGTCTAAGGGTAAAATTTTGGGGGTTTGGTGACGAAACCACAGAGTCAGGTAGTGAGTTCCAGGCATTAACCACTCTGTTGCGAAAGTCATATTTTCTACAGTCAAGTTTGGAGCGGTTCACTTTGAGTTTGTATCTGTTATGTGCTCGTGTATTGTTGTGGTTGAAGCTGAAGTAGTCATTGACAGGAAGGACGTTGTAGCGGATAATTTTATGAGCTATGCTTAGGTCGTGCTGAAGGTGACGTAGTTCTAAGCTTTCTAAGCCTCTAAGCTTTCTAAGCCTCAAAAACTAAGCCGTGGACTGTTCCCAGCCACTTTTTATTATTATCCTAGAAAGCTTATGTAGTCCATTCATGGAAATAAAAATGATGCTAATTTCATGTATTCCTCCCTATTTTAAACTTAACATCAATGTCTTTTTTCTCTTCTTCATAACATTAAAACTCAGGAGCATTAAAAATGAATTGTTGGGAAATCCAGGCAAAACTGGAGACTGGAGTATTTCTTCCTAATACCTTCAGTTTAATTAATTAATGGCACCACCCAACTCTAGACTGACTTTGGGCATCTCACAATATATGGCATTCAATATTCTAAGATAAAATAATATCCACTAGAGCTTGTTGATACAGCTTCCTGAAGTTCATTGAGTTCTTTTAGCTAGCCCTTGATATATAAAGCAGCATTCCACCCACCCCCCAAGATAACACATTTTCATTTCTTGATTCTTGAAGTTCAAACATATCAACCACAAGGCAATAGTTCTCACACACTGACAAAATCCCATACTTAATGCAATCCTGCAAATTGCAATTTTTTTTCAAATAACCCATACATTTTAGATGTGAATAAAATGAACTTGCCAAGTTTGGGATTTGCTGTGTCTGGGAATATTTTTAGATTAGACCTTATGAGAATGTCAATATCTATTCTGCAGAACATTAAAGCTAGGTAGTAGATCCCAGGCATCATTTGCATGAGTGAGATTCATGATTCTGCATCTACCTCACCTCTTTCTTGTTTTAAGGTTTCTTTCCTGCCATCCAAGGAAACAAATATCCCCCAAATGAATCCTTATCTTGAGTTCTAGTTATTTTGCAAATGTTTAGCCTTGATGTCACTTTTACAGCATTTAAACTATATAGCTCCAGGTCCGCAGCCCATAAAACTGTTGTATTGAATGTCTTGTGTGCTACACAGTTACTTGTATTTTGCTATAGTCCTGAACTAGCTCCAATGTCTGCGAGGAGCCAAGTAGACCATCTGTGGAACTGTAGCTATTCAGATGTCTTACTAGTTGTAAGACATTACCCAGCTGCTTTCCAAGAAAGTCAAATGTATCATGAAGTCTTGCTTCTGTGCTCTTTAAACAATATAATTATTCTTCATAATGAATGTTTCTCATTTGTGGAATTTAGATCTAAGAAATCTTGACCCTAAATCCCTCATTTTATAAATAAACAAAGGCCATAGCATCCTTTGTGCAACTGATGATCTGGTGCAACTCAAGCTGCAAGAATGCTTCCTCGTGGCTCATGTGTCAGAGGTCTTTTGAGATGATGGCCTCAAATTAGGCCCAGATGGAGCTGATTGAGGAAAAAGGAAACAGGCTTCTACCCAAAAAGTGCAGGACTTGCTTCCGCATTTAGGGGAGTGGTCTTTAGTGACAAAGGTTAAGCAAGGGTTCAATTGATAGTGGCCTTGAATTAGAGAGGATGGAAAACATTTGTCACTCAGGTGGCACTTGGTGGTGGTGGTTTATTCTCCGAGCTTGCTCTTTGGCTTCTGAACATTTCGTCACCAGGCTAGGTAACATCCTCAGCGCAACTTCACTTGAAGTGTCTTGTTTCAAACCACCACCAATAATCACCTTACATATAGTTTGTATCAACAGGCCCCAGCTATACGTACATCTACCATTTTGAATTGCAATTACAGTATTCATGGCTTAGTGCTAGAAAAGTGGGCCATTGGATATTTTGATCTTCAGTATGTGATCTTCAGCAAAGTTGCTACTCATATTCAGGTGCAATTTACATGGGATGCCAGAAATTATCCCTTGCCAAAGTTTATAAATCTGAAAATCAATTTGGTGATACACTTTTGTGTGCGGGACTCTTTTGACAAAAGGGATTTTAGCTATTGTGTCATTGTGGTTTAAGAAGTTAGCTTGGTTAAATAAACTTAAAGCTTAAATACCAACACTTCCTCTTATAAGTTGAATACTACTGCTTATTTCTATATATATATATATATATATATATATATATATATATATATATATATATATATATATATATATATATATATATATATATATATATATATATATATATATATATATATATATATATATATATATATATATATATATATATTCTAAATATAATTACAATGTTCTAGGGATCTTTTAATTTATAAGATTTGATGGCTGCCCATCTTGGAGTGCAACTAACAGTGGCTCGCAAAAACAATAAAACCATTAAAAAAAACCTCCTCTTCATTTGCAATATAAACTTACAAAAGTGTTAGCAATGTATATAGACTGTAAATAGCAGGTGTAGGAAAACCAACCCAGGTCAAAACTTTAAGGGGAAAAAATTCTGGCATGGTCCTGATCTGAATTGGAATCCCAGCATTTGCAATTGGCCTGAAAAAGTTCCCCTCTGCAGCAATAGAAATTATTCTTCCGATATAAATAATAGAATGTAGTGCAGTGATCTGGATTAGTACAGGATGAGACATGGCAAATGTATTCCCTATCTCCAGATTCTAACTGAAACATATTTGTAGTTTATTTTAATTAAGCAATTCACATAATTTGGCCTCGGATTGGGGCTGAGGTAGCATATTATACATGATTTTTGGAACAAACCACAGTTGACTGGATTTGCCCAACATGCTAAGCTGTAACTTCCACAATTATAGAAGAGTTAACACAAGATTGAAGCCAAAACCAATCAAACTGCATAGTTTAAAAGGACACCGTTCGAATATATTATATGAAAAATTAGATATGTCACTGCAGAGGCAATCTTTTCCTAGCTGGACTTTATTTTTGAAAAGCAGCTAGAAATATGGATAACTAAAATGAGTTAGGATAAATATATTAGTGTTATTCACTGTTCAATTTACAATCCATTCCGCTAATTAGAATAATTCACTACATACATTAATTCACCTAAAACCAGGTTTCAGAATTCCAATATTGTGGTGATGGCATGATTTTCAGCTATTGTGAGGGAAAACCTGTAGTGTTGATCCAGTGGTATCGCCAAATGTATATTTGTTCTTTCTTTGTATGTAAAGGAATGGTTGTCATTCATGCTAATAGTAAGGTGACCAACCATCTTCCTTTAGGGAGGACAGTCCTTCTTTTGTAAGTTCTGTCCTCCCTCGAAAAGTGTCCTCCTACATGTCCTCCTTTTCGATATTTGAAGACTAATCTGTTGCGTGTTATGTGACGTATTTGTATTTGACATGACAATTCGTCAAGGCTCGGTACAGTGCGGTATAAGACGTTATTATGAGATGCATGTGCTCCACATCCCTGCGTCGCTGCCGGCAGGAGCGAGTTTCAAAACGCTGCCGGAAAAAAGCCCAGAACAGCCGAGCCAGTGCCGCGGGGGGTGCGCGTAGCCACCTCTCACTTTCTCTCTCTCTCCTGACCAAAGAGTTCTCGCCACAGAAAGAGCAACTCCCGGCTGGGAGAGCGAGAGCAAGTCCCTTTGGCTCTGCCTCCCAATGCCGCCTCCCTCTGCCTCCCGCTGCCGCCTCGTGCCTCCCTTGCTTGCTCGCCCGCCACACAAAGAGCAGCTCCCAGCTGCTGCAGCGAGAGCAAGTCCCTTCGGCTCTGCCTCCCAATGCCGCCTCCCGCTGCTGCTGCCGCCCCCGCTGCCGCCCCTCGCCTCGCTTGCTTGCTCGCCCGCCACACAAAGAGCAGCTCTCGGCCGGAAGAGCAAGAGCAAGCCCCTTCGGCTCTGCCTCCCAATGCCACCCCCTCGCCATCCTCTGCCTCCTGCTGCCGCCGCCGCCTCACTCGCCCGCCACAGAAAGAGCTGCTCCCAGCCACGACAGCGAGAGTGAAAGCAAGCGAGAGGTGGGTGCACACACACCCCGCGGGTCTAGCTCGGCTCCTCTGGACAGGCAGAAGCCATAGGGTGAAGACCAACCAGAATCCTCTCCCGCAACAGCCGAAGTTTGGGGGAAATAAAGAAGGACTTCTGCTGCTTCTGCTTTTGGCTGCACGGAATCTCCCGGGATCTCCACGTGCGGGGAGAGCTGCGGGTGGTCCTCCCTGCCTCTTTTCCGTGGGAGAAGCGGCTGGGGCTTTTTTGGCCATCATGCTTCTTCTGCCCGGCTGGATCCTGCTCTGGGCTCTGCTGGGCGCGGGAGAAGGGGGGGAGGAGCCCCCCACAGGTGAGAACAGCCGGGCCTTGCGCTCCCACCCTGGGAGGAAAGGGGATTCGAGGGGGCCAGGTGGGAAAGCCAGAGCCGGGTTGCCACTGTGTAAAAGTGTAGCGCTGTTCTCCCACCAACCCCGCCAGTGCTCGTTGCGCGCAGGGCCTCGCGAGAAGAGTTTCTGTACTATGCAAAGTTTTTTTCCTAAACAGACAAGCCGGGAGACTACGGAGCTGCAAAACTCCAGTAAGTGGTGCGTCTCGTGGTGGGGCAGAGTTTGGGGTTTCAGGCAGGGGATGGGGCGGGGCAGGCCGTGAGATCTTCCCCAAGGCCTTGACATTGACAAAAAATATTAATACATTGACAAAAAATGTTAATTCAATGGAAAATAATAATTAATAATAATAAATAATCATTTAAATAATAATTAACAGGCATGTAAGCATAATTACAATATAAAATGTTACAAATGTTTTTATTATGCATATATCATATTATAGTGTATTATTGTTGCAATGAATAAAATGTTTTATTTACTATTTTTTTTCAATTTATTTGTCCTCCTTTTCATTGTAAAAAAGTTGGTCACCTTACTAATAGACAAAACCTGGGCTGCATGAAGGCTACCTGTACTCAGCTAGAATAAAATAAGCCCTACTGGATCATCTCATTCAATATCTTTTTCTCACAATAGCCAATCAGATTTTTTTTTTGAAAAACTTACTTTCTGACCATGAAAGCAAAAACCTTCTATTATTGCTTCTCCCAAATGGCAATCAGAGCCATGCTGTCTTGGAATTAGGAGATTCCATTCATACAAATATGCTCATTCTTGTAAACTATTTCCTTATAATCTGTAGTGGCCTTTTTTTTTCTTATGAAGTATTTGATCTTCTCTTTGTATGTTGCAAGCCTTTCGTACTGGAAAGCCCTCATGAACATTCCACTGAACCAGTAGGCCATTTCATTCCAAAGACTCATGCCTGTGGCTTGGTAGAACATAGAATGGTCTATTGTGTATATAGTCCTCTTCTCCACCTCCTCTCAAATCCCACAGCTCCTGAAAGGCTAAAGTGAGTCATGAGGATATTACCTACTGGAAAACAAATAAAGCATATCCCAAGAGAACTATGCTGAAAGGACATGAACAATATGCTATTTGTGTGATGGAAGAGATCAGTTTGGATGGATCGAAAAGACTCAGACTTTTGGAGTCTATAGTATCATTTTTTAGGCACAAGAGTGTTGTTTCTCAAACACTTTATTGCAACATCCTGGCATTTAATTTGGCATGTATTCTGATCAATGTGTCACAGTGAAGAATGTCCTTTCCTCTCCACTCTGGCTTACCTCATGAGGCAAGGTCAGTTTTTGGGATCTGCTCTCCTCCCAGGAGGACAGAAATGAACAAGGGGGAGTTCATGAGAGGAGACTTCCAAGGTCGTGCTTCGTTCAGAGCCAAAGTTGATCTTTTTGGGTGGTGTCTGGTCTTGCAATTGTTCCAGTAACTCTCCATTATGTAACAAGACTGCTCACATTACTATCTTGTTACGAAGGAAGGAATACTAGCAGTGTAGTCAAATGGTAGTTACAATGCCATGATAGGGACTGACAGGTGATGGAATGCTGCTCCTCAGTTTGTTCTTCATAAATTAATCATTGCTTGCAACTATCTAAAAGGCACATGCGTAGACTTGACACAACTGGGAACCCTGTAAGATGTTTTACTTACCAAAAAAGTCATGCTTAACTGTAATCTTTCTTTCTATGCCTCCACCAAGAAATGAAGCTTTACAGAGCAGGGGTGTCAAACTTGATTTCATTGAGGGCCACATCAGGGTTGTGTTCAATGTTCTCTCTAAGCTGTGTGGCTGTGCGGCCACGCAGCCGCGCGACCACGCACGTGATTAAAAAACACCACGCAGGGAACATTGATCACCAGCCGATCGGGGTGGGTGGGTGGGTGGGGGGAAGGAGCCTTCAACGAAGAGAGGCAGAGGCTTTAACTCTTACCTCCCCAGGCGGGCTCCGCTGCTAGGGAGAGGAGGAGAGCGAGATCAAAGGCTGCCGCCCACCAGCTTACTCTTCATCCAGGGAGGCCGGTTCGGACCCTCCAGAAAAGAAAATGCAGCGCAGCAGTTTCCAACTGCCGCGCAGTGATTTTCAATGTTAGAGGGAACATTGGTTGTGTTTGATAATATTGAAAATAGATGAATATCTAAAAAAAAATTTACCGAGGATTACAGAAGGGAGCAGAGTCAGATTATGAATGGATCTATAACAATAAGGGAAATTTCTGAAGCTACAAAAAAAGATTAAGCTAGGAAAGGTGCCTGGACTAGATGGATTATCAGGTTTTTCATTATAAATGCTTTGAAATGAACTTTTACAACCTTTACAAAACACGATGAACTCTATCCTTCAGGGAGGAGAGCTGGAAAGAGACAATATAGCATTAATACCAGAAGAGGGACAAGATTTGACTTTGTCAAGAACCAACAGGCCAATAATGTTACTGAATCATGATTAGCTATTGCTCACAGCAACTCTAGCTAATAGAGTGAAAATACTTATACAAGAATGTATTCATAAGGATCAATGTGGTGGTGTGTTTTTTTTAACGTAAAATACGTTTAAAGGACAATGTTAGAAATACGTTAGATATTCTGGAATATTTGGAACAACATAATGAAAAACAAGCCTCATTTGATCTTCTTAGATGCAGAGAAGGTCACTGACAATTTGAACTGTGCTTTCTTGTTTAAGGTTTTGGAAGATAAGAATTTTGGAGAGAACTTTATAAAATGGATAAGATCAATTTGTATTTCACGAAAAGCACAAGTTTTGGTAATGATACTCTAGCAAAATCCCATGAGATACACAAAGGAATAAGACAGGGATGTCCACCATCTCTTCTCTTGCTTATTTGGGTCTTTGAAATACTGAAGAGAGATAGAAGACAAAATTAGAGGATTATGGGAGTGAAAATTTAAAAAGAAATTAGTAAATCCAGAGTTTTCACAGATGACTAGGTGCTGGTTCTGGAAGATCTTTTAAATTGTATTGAAATATTAATGAATAAATTAAAAGAATTTGGTGCATTAGCATGTCTCATGATTAATAAACAAAAGACAAAATGTGAAAACAGAAGAGCAAACTGAAATGATAAATAAAACGGGTTTTCAGATTGAGAAGAAGGGAAATATCTGGATGTCGTTATGATAAAAATGAAGTATATGTTATTTAAAAATAACTATGTTAAGATGTAGAATGAAATTTAAAAAAAAGATATGTTAAGATGGAAGAAACTACAGCTGTCATTGTTGGAAGAATTTATGTGATAAAAATGAATGTCTTGCCTATAATGAAGTTTTTCTTTTAACCAGTATGTGTTTTGACAACCGATGCACTGTTTAAGCAGTGGTAGAAGGATGTATCTCAATTTGTGTGGCGGGGGGGAAAGCCACAAGTTAAATATAAGGTGTTACAAGATCCAAAGGAAACAAGAGGATTGGGTTCACGTCATGTGAAATTGTATTTTGCAGCTTGCTGTATGGCTTGGATGAAAGAATGGGTATTGCTGACAACACAGAGTAAAGAAGCTGTTTAAGCAGTGGTAGAAGGATGTATCTCAATTTGTGTGGCGGGGGGGAAAGCCACAAGTTAAATATAAGGTGTTACAAGATCCAAAGGAAACAAGAGGATTGGGTTCACGTCATGTGAAATTGTATTTTGCAGCTTGCTGTATGGCTTGGATGAAAGAATGGGTATTGCTGACAACACAGAGTAAAGAATAACAGAGTTGGAAGGGACCTTGGAGATCTTCTAGTACCATGATGGCGAAGCTATGGAACACGTAGCGGAAGTGGTTCTTCCGGGTTCCGGCCAGCTGGTCTTCGCGCATGCGGGAGCGCTGGAAACCAGAAGAGCAGCTGCCCGGGTGCATGCGCATGCCAGGAAGATGATCTTCCAGTTTCCGGTGCACACATGCCATCTGGTCTTCCGGTTTCTGGTGTGCATGCACACGCGAAGACCAACTAGCCAGTGCGCATGCGCATGCCGGAAACTGAAAGATCATCTTCCCAGTGCACGCATGCGCACTGGGTGGCTGGTCTTCTGGTTTCTGGCACGAGTATGCGCACACTCCCGTTTCAGCACTCGGTGCCGAAAAGGTTCGCCAACACTGTTCTAGTCCAACCCACTGTTCAAGCCAGAGACCCTATAGCATTTCTGACAAATGCTTGTCCAACCTCTTAAAAACCGCCAGTAATGGAGCATCCACAACTTCTGAAGGCAAGAAGGAGAAACAATACTTTTGCAATTAGACAAACCACCTAAGATTTGGGTGGCATGGATATTTGTGGTACAATAAATGTAAGGTTAATGTGGATTTCAAAAATCATTAGACAACCCGTGTCCTGTTGGGTCACCATTTCAGAGATATTTCCTTATCCGAACAGAAAAACCAGAATGACCATTGGTGGGCAAAAGAAACAGTGAAAGTGGGAGATATTTTTCGATATTTCCCATATCGCCACGAGGTGGCACAGCGGTTAGAGGCAGTACTGCAGGCCACTTTAGCTGACTGTGATCCACAGGTTAGAGGTTCAAATCTCACCGGCTCAAGGTTGACTCAGCCTTCCATCCTTCCGAGGTAGGTAAAACGAGGACCCAGATTGTTGGGGGCAATGTAAATACAGTATATACATTGCTTACTGGTGTAAACCACTTAGAGAGTGCTTGCACTGTGAGGCGGTATATAAATCTCACAAATAAATAAAATAAATAAATAAACTTCGTCCTGGCTTCCCCATTGTATTTCCTTTAGGAAAGCTGGCGGGAAGCATCAGAAATCTTCCTTCCTTCCTTCCTTCCTTCCTTCCTTCCTTCCTTCCTTCCTTCCTTCCTTCCTTCCTTCCTTCCTTCCTTCCTTCCTTCCTTCCTTCCCCCAGAATGGAATGGAAACTGATCAAGGAGAGATTCAACGTAGAAATAAAGAGAAATTTTCTGACAGTGAGAACAATCAAGTTTCTCTGGAACCAACTTCCCCCAGAGATCCGAACCATCCCCACCCTGCTGGCCTTCCAAAAAGCCGTCAAGACATGGCTCTTCCTGCAGGCGGGGGGTTGAGACTAGTTCCATCTGAGCTCTCCCCCGGTATGTTTGGTGTTGAATATTTCTTTTAACTTTTTTAATTTTTTAACATTGTTTTAATCCTTGTTTATGGTTTAGTGTTCTTGCACAATGTTGTACGCCGCCCTGAGTCCCTCGGGAGTAGGGCGGCATAGAAGAACCAAATAATAAATAATAAATAAATAATAATAAACTAATGGAACTGCTTGTCTTCAGAAGTTGTGTGAGCTTCATCACTGAAAGCTTTCAAGAAGAGACTGGACTGCCAGCTGTCAGAAATAGTGTAGGGCAGGAGTCTGCAACCTGTGGCTCTGGAGCCGCATGTGGCTCTTTCATCCCTCTGCTGCGACTCCCTGTCGCTCAAAATATGCATCACAACCGCCAATGTGCGACACCTGACTGGCACATGATTTATTGAGCTTTTTGACCCATCTTTTTTTTCCCAGTGCTCAAAATGTTTTTGTTGCATGCAGAAATAAAAATGTGTTTTCTCTGCAGCAGATCATTGATTTCATAAATGCAACACACTATAGTTTTTTTATACATAGCATAAAGGTAAAAAAAAACGATATATGCAGTATTATGTTCATTTTAGATGTCAAAAGGATTTTCTGGCTCCCGGTGTTTTCTTTTCTGTGGAAACGAGTCCAAATGGCTCTTTGAGTGTTTAAGGTTGCCGACCCCTGGTGTAGGGCCTCCTGCTTGGGAGTTGGACTAGGTCTGGGGTAGGCAAAGTTGGCTCTTCTATGACTTGTGGACTTCAACTCCCAGACTTCCTGAGCCAATCATGCTAGCTCAGGAATTCTGGGAGTTGAGGTCCACAAGTCATAGAAGAGCCAACTTTGCCTACCCCTGAACTAGGTGACCTACAAGGTCCCTTCTAACTCTGTTACTCTGTTATGTTATTTCCTTCCTTGGTTCCCCATTTACTAAAGTTATCTGTAGAAAGTCAGTGGGGAAGTCAGCGGAAAGTTGCAAGTTAAAAGCCAGCAGCAGATAAATGGCTACTGCTGGATAGGGGAGGATGCATAAAGGTACAGTCCGGGTTGCAAAGTATGAGTAGGGGGTGCATGAATGGCCAAAGCAGGATAAGCACAGAGGACTGGTTTGCTGACATTGGTTACTTTTTAATTTTTTTTTTAAACCAGCTGACCACCACCCAGAATTACTTTTTTTGAGATGGACAGCTATATAACTTTCATGAATAAATGAACAAACAAAAGCCGAAGAAGCTTCTTGGAGGAGAAGCGAAACGTCTTCAAAGAAAAACCAGAAAGTCCAGTTGCCTCTTTTTAAAAAAGCATCTTTGTGATAAACAAACAAAAGTTTTAAGTTATTTTGGATTACAATGTCTCCAACTCTTTGTTATTGGTGTTTGGGCTGATGTGAGTTGCTCCAAGTGGATACCAGATTGCTTGTCCCTGATATCAAAGCATTGCTCACACCCAACTTGTTTTCATTCAGTAGCTCTTAATTCATACTCATTTGTTATAGTGTACAAAACACTAGCCTTTGTCTGTTGCAAGTAGATTAGGAAGCGGGATGAAGCTGCCAGCGAAGAGGCAGAATTCACAGCGGTTGCATCAACCCTTACTAGGGTTGCATATTTAAAGAGATTGACTTGCTCATTGATTTAATAAGGTGGCCATGCTAGCAGCAAGAGATGATGTCAGAATCATTTAGTGTACTGAATGCATCTAATCAAAGGTACACATATGCAAATGTTTGTCTGCGTATGGAAAACAATTACCTCTCCCATGGCAACAAATATAATTAAAGGATGGTAACAAATAATCAGTCAAGGATTTTGGACTCCGAACCAAGGTACATAATAATTGAAGCTTGTTAGACAGGAAACAAATTACTACAGTAATTGCACTGAAAAATATTAAAAGAGTTCAAATAGATTCAAGCAGATTCATCCTGCACAAAAAGTTAAGAGAAGTGAGGAGAGAAATAAATCAACTTCCTTCTCCATTCTCTTACATCTCTAATCTGGTATGTGAGTTTTCACCTAGTAAACATATTCCTGCTGGAACTGTTGTAAACTACTAATTGCTGGAAGAACGTCCTGTGCCAGTGCCATATAAACTTTAGCTGTTGTTATTAGATTATAAAGGAGTTATTTATCCTTGTAAGCAGGGTTATTTGAAGAAAAATAGATGCAGGGATTGGCTGGGAAGACCCTCTGCAGTTTATGACTGGCAATTTTTCTTGGTTTAAAAGTTTTCCAAAATTGTAGGTTCAGGAGGCAGTCCCACCATATGTGCTAGCATGTACTTCCTTACCGTAGTTCCTATTTTCCAACAAAGTTGGCAGATGTTGCCTAATTGGAACCACATAGCAATCACTGATTATTTTATTGTACCATTCCATTCTTCTAGACAACAAAGCAGCATTGACTTTATCATTCAAATAAAGCTACATAAGTTGTTAAGATGATGGAAACAGTTGGCATTTTGAGATCATGTTCTGGTTGATAATGGCTTCCTTGCTCGCAAATGGCTTTCATGGATGAGCAACTTTGCAAAAAATAGATTGACGTGGTTGTTCCCCAGCACCCTCTCCAACTAAAGATGCTTTCTACCCCTTAATTATCTTGTGTTGTTTTTGAGCAAGTGGGCTTACTTCAAAATCAAGTACTGGGTGGCAATGTCTTTTATAAGTGGTTTTTTGTCAGGTCAACCTGGTCTACCCAATTATGGGACGGAGCATACTGCTTCCGTTTTCGCCTTTCAGCCCCAATCCAGGAGCCTTCATAGGCAGTCGCTTTCATTTTTTAAAATAGTTATATTAATGTCTTATATTTTCTAAAAAAATAAACGTGTCCATGTGATGCATGAACCCTCTTAAAATTAAAGATGGCATTTCCCTTTAAATAAATAAATAAGATAAATACTTTTTAATACAAGTAAGAATTTTGGCATACATCTCTGAGCACAATTCATGCCGCTGTGCACTAGGCTGCCTACCTATTCCTTATCTCCCTCCGCCCCCCCTCCTCACACTTAATATTTTATTTTCAGACCATGTTTTGTTTCCTTAAAATGAGCTCCATTTCTGGCTTCAGGGAAAGCATACCAGTCCTGGACAATGTGGTACTTAGGGCCAAGTAAGGGGAAACGAGCGAAAGCCTCAAATCCCATGATAAAAGATGTACATTTTGCTGTAATGCATAATCTTCAGATAAGAAGTGACGCAGTTAGTAATATAGTAATCCAAAAGATTGATTTTCGTCCAACAGTTTGCACATGAAACAAGAAAATATGGTTGCCTTCCAGATGATCAATCACACTATTGGTTTTAATCCCTAGAGTTCCCACAGTTCAAAAACAAGAGATCATAAACCAATGATGTCAGTAGGGATGTTCTCCACATCCCACTGGTTCAGGCATCCCTTGTTTTATATACTGTCCATGATGGATAGTCATTTGATAATAAAGATTATCATTATTCTTCATTCCTTTTCTTCTTTCATATCCTATTCAAGAGTCATTAATCTGCCTAGAGTGGTAGCCAGATTTATGTCCCCCAGTATGGCAAATAGAATTGTGGAAGTTTATTTATGTTATTTAAATATTTCTAGTCTGCCTTTTAGGGTCAAAACATAAGAACAAAACATTTAGGGGGAGGGCCTTCTCTGTGGGGGCCCCTGCTCTCTGGAACCAACTTCCCCCAGAGATCCGAATCATCCCCACCTTGCTGGCCTTCCGAAAAGCCATTAAGACATGGCTCTTCCTGCAGGCGGGGTGAGTTTGAGACGACTTTATATCCGATGTCTCCCCCATGCATGTATGTTGTTTATATGTTTTTTTAAATTGCTTTTAAATTGCCTTTTTAATGATTTGTTTGGAGTTTCATAAAATGTTGTACACCGCCCTGAGTCCTGAGGGAGTAGGGCGGCATAGAAAAACTGCCAAATAAATAAATAAATAAATAAATAAATAAATAAATAAATAAATAAATAAATAAATAAATAAATAAATAAATAAATAAATAAATAAATAAATAAATGAATGAATGAATGAATGAATGAATGAATAAATAAATAAATAAATAAATAAATAAATAAATAAATAAATAAACAAACAAACAAACAAACAAACAAACAAATAAATAAATAAATAAATAAATAAATAAATAAATAAATAAATAAATAAATAAATAAATAAGGCAGCTTACAAGACTAAAATCACACCCAAAAAACAAGCAATGGCAATTAGAATAACTCTAATGTAAAGAGTTGTTGTATGAACGTATATAACATTTATCAAGGCATCAGTCAAAGCGCATATCACACCAGTCCAATATTAAAATCAGATGCAATTGCAGAGCAATAAAATCAGATTATCAGGTCAGCTAAAAAAGCATTTCACAAGATGCTTGATAAGTAAACAGGTTTGTAAGTCTTTCTTGAAACAGTTTTAATTCTAGATATCAATCTATCGGTGTTAGGGCTAATGCAGAAAAAGTGATCTCTCTGAAGTTGTGTAACTGATAAATAAAAATGTTTATATTTAAATTATTTAATCTCTAACTGTTTAGGTCTTTAAAAGTGAAAATCAAAGTTTTGAACAAGATTTGAAAATGCACTTTCCTTTACTGTAGTTGCAGCTGAGTTTTGTAACCCCTCAAAGCCAATCATATATTAATTAAGTTACCAAAGTCTTGGATAACATGAATTAGTATGGCCATGCAGATTTCAGAAATGATTTTTAAGGGGAAAAGGGGGGCTTTAAATCTTACAAGTGTGGGCATAGCACTTCTCTGAAATTTGTAAAAACTGACCACACTTTTTCTCATTCCATAGAAGCCTGAAAATGTGGTGTCATTTTAATGCAACGTCAAGAGTTGCATTAAAATTAATGAAATGTCTTTCTAATGAAGCCCTACCTTCAGGTACATAAACCTTCCAAAAGAGGAGCTGCTTTAATGAATAGCAGAAAGATGTATTCTAATGCGAGATCTGAACCCTTGTTTCAAATTATTTTTTAAACATGCATAGCCATGTTACCATATTTTTCGGAGTATAAGACGCACCGGAGTATAAGACGCACCTTAGTTTTTGGGGAGGAAAATAGGGGAAAACAATCTGCCTACCAGGTATTTATCTGGCTAGCATCCTTAGTCTGGTCAGCTTCAGCACATTATTTTATCTCCTGGTTAGGACTTAAAAAAATCTTCTTCTGAGAGAGTAACAATGAAAGAGCCTGCAAGCCAGTAAGAGCTGGGAAGATCGTTAGCACCTGGTTAGGGCTAAAAAAAACTTATTCGGAGCAGCTTCAGCACATTATTTGATCTCCTGGTTAGGACTTAAAAAAACCTTTTTCTGAGAGAATAACAATGAAAGAGCCTGCAAGCCAGTAAGAGCTGGGAAGATCGTTAGCACCTGGTTAGGGCTAGAAAATAACTTCTTTGGAGCAAGTAGACCAATGAAAAAAAAAAACTGCAAAGACTTAAGGCTGGAAAAACATTCTTCGGAGAGAGTAACAATGAAAGAGCCTGCAAGGTAAGAGCTGGGAAGATCTGTTAGCACCTAGTTAGGGCTGGGAAAAAAAAGCTACATTCGAAGTATAAGACGCACCCAAATTTTCAGCCACTTTTAGGGAGGAAAAAGGTGCGTCTTATACTCCAAAAAATACGGTACTTTACAGGTAGTCCTCAACTTATGACCACAATTGAGCCGAACATTTATCTTGCTAAACAGTTGTTGAGGTAACTCTAATTTTCACCTGTCCTAAAAGGAAAGGAGCCAAATTGTTAGCTAATATACTAAATAAGTATGTATGCTAATATAATGAATGAATGTCTGAATACATATATGTGTATAGAATCAGTGTCTAACACAGCAAGAATGAAAAGATAGCAGAGGAATTCATGACTACAATGATTAATGCAGTTGTAAGAGTCTTCCCAAATAAGGTACTCCCAAAATGTATCAGGACTACAGTAGTTTCCAGAGTTACGATGGGAGTTGTTGCAAGTCTGCAAGTCTACTTTGTATGATTTCTTGGGCATTTTCCAGATACTGTAATGTTTGTTCATTTCAGTGCCGATCAAAGGCCACACTTTTGACAGAAAGAGAGATGGGAAAGACCAACTTATCATCTAAGCATTTTAATATGGACACTTTTTTCATTTGTGGACAAATTGCTTTGAATACTTAGCACTTGTTTTCTGAACCTTTGCCTGTAGTGTTCAGGAGTCCAGAAGCTGTCAAAAACGTAGATTTTCACTTTCAAGTGAGTTGAAGAAACTATGATCCAATGATTTTGATTGTTAGAAGCCTGTGCCAATATAACCTCTCTGGAATAAGCTGTTATGATGGGGATGCATTTGTTTATGGACTGAAAGACTGTATATAAGTCATATACATTTTTAAAATCAAATTTTAAGGCATCATCTTGCATGAAGGCTAGACTATCTGAATGATGAAGCCTGAGATAAGTCCTTGTCCCTCACCTAAAGCTCCAGGTTAATTTGTTTCCACCTGCTAGTAGCAGCAGGATGGCTCAGCGATTAAGATGTTGCGATTGTTACCTGGAAAACCAGCAACCCATGTTCGAGACTCAAGCATCATGCGACGGGATGAGATGCCATCCTCACCCTAGCTCTTGCCAACCTAGCATGCAGCAATGCGAGTAGATAAATAGGTACCACTTTAGTGGGAAGATAATAGTGTTCCGTGACATCATGGGGGCCACATGACCATGGAAATATCTTTGTACAAATGCTGATTCAATGGCGTTGAGATGAAGATAAGCACCACGCCCTATAGTGGACAATGACTAGTGGAGTAAAATCCACAGGGACTCCTTTGCCTTTATTTTTTTCTATCTGCTATTCCCTGGATGGTAGTAGGCCTACTGTCTGGAGTGGTTTTGAAGTGCCTGAGGATAAAAGACACTTAATTCAGACAAGAGGAAAGGACTGTGGGTAGGAAAATATACTTGTATGGATGGGCCTAAATGGACTGTGCAGCTTGAAATTTCTCCAAAATACACCAGGGTAAGAGGTATGTTTTCTATCAGTTGAGACTAGTATGCTAATTACAGCATCACGTGGGAAAAGGTGTTAATTTGGCTAGTGTCCTAATGAGGATGAGACTATAGTGCTGTAACATATTCTATCTCAGTTGCTTTTAAACATAGCTTAGAAACTTCAGCTGGCATAAAATGTGATTGTGGAGCTAATTAATAAGTACATGCAACACCAATATCAAGCCAGTTGTTAGTATGCTTCAAACCCAATTTAAAGTTTTGGGGGCTTTAAAGCTTTGAAATGTCGTCTCCATCGAAGTTATACTCTTTCTTCTTTAAAATTATGAACAGAGATCTTTCTTGTTTGCCCAGTTTTCAAATCAGTTAAATTGGTGGTTACAAGGAAGCTTTGGCTGGTTACTGTGCCACCTAGACTAAAAAGCTCTTGTGACAACAACTCAATCCCTGATCACCACACAACTGGACTACAGCAATGCACTCTAGGTGGGGCTGCCTTTGAAGATAACTCACAAGTTGCAACTGATGCAAACTGCAGCAATGAAGATCTTAGCTAAGGAAACCTACTACACTAAAATTATTTTGAGCTTACCCTACCGGCTGTCAGGGTGCTTCTCAGTCCAGTTCAAAATTTTGGTTCAGACCTATGAAAATCTTTACTGCATAGCACTGGGCTTCAATTGCCTGGCTGGTGCCTGGCATTTTGATGCTGTTGATTACCCCACACTTCCACTCCTGTGGATTCCCCTGACTACAAATGCCATGTTGGTGTGGAACCTCAAGTTGCAAATATATCACATGGAATGATAATGATTGGATATGACTGAGAACCTGTCATATCTTTATGAAAATGTGTATCAGAAGAAATAGCGCTTTATTTCTTCAGATTGGTGGGATTCATTGATTATTTTGCAGGCAGGATGTCTTCATCCTGCTCTTCACTCTTCCAAAGTTGGGGCCACATATCATCATGGTTTCTAAAATCTTTGAGATTTGGAATTATATTTACCCTTGCTCAAGGGTGGGTTCTACTTACCTTCCCTACCGGTTCGCATTGCAACGTTTTGCGCATGCGCGCATCCCCTCATGCAATTTGGTTTCCGTGCATGCTCAGTAGCAGGAATCAGCCCGAAACACAGCTGAGGAGCTGATCAGCTATGCTTCAGGCGAAATAAAGGTCAGTATTAAACCGGGGGCAGGCGGGAAGGCCCTTTTTCAAGCAACGGAAGAGGAAAAACCTTCCAAACGGGGGAAATTCACAAAAAATTCAAAAAAAAAAAGAGATGGCGGCGCGCACGGACCAGCACTGGCCGATCCAGTTCAGTGACGTCACCAGTGGGTTGCTACCGGTTTGGGTGATCCGGTACGAACCAGGAGGAACCCACCTCTGCCCTTGCTGAAATAAAATAAAACCAGATCAGATCAGATCAGAGTCTGTCTTTCAGAAATCCCTCCATTTGATTTTGCAATGGAGATATAAGCTAAATTGTTGGGAACCAAATAATATGCCAATTCAACAACACCTATCCCTCAAATCTCTTCAATGTCATTTATCCGATCCACACAAGCAAGTGGTCAATCCTTCCCCTGCCCCCATCTTTATCTTGGACATCCCATAAAGAGTACTACTGCCCTCCAGCGGCCAAGTGAACTGACTGCTTCAGAGGAGCACACACACAAAATCCATTGTTTCTTTATGGTCATAATTAATTTGTTGATGTCCTACATTTTCCAGACGTTTATCCTGCTCCAGAAAATAGCGCATCAGTTCAACTCTTGGAATGGAGCAATAACCATAAATGCATCATAAAAGTTATAATAGCCTACAGTAGCAAGCAATACTGTACTGTATTCATATTAACCAGTCCATTTGGCATTTCAAATGAAGCAGGCCAACTGGATCATGTTTAGCCCGAATCAAACCTGATGGCAAAAGACAGTACATACAGCAAAAAGAAACGAACTGCCCTTAAAAACAGCTTTCAACCAAACATGCAACATCCTTACTCAGGCATATGTCCAATTCAACATGATTTCAGAGGAGAATGACAAGCACTGAGCTTACTACCTCTACACTCCCCCCCCCCAAAAAAAAAACACTGATACAAGGTCAAACCACCCACACATGAGCAACAGCAAGAGCTTTTCTCCCACTCCTCACCCTGCAGTAGAGTACTGGGTCTTGTGTTAAGAAAAGGTTCCCTTGGAATCAAAAATATCTTCCTGTTTTCTCTAGGCAGCCAAATCCCCAAAGAAACAAGAAGGCAGATGCTTTACCCCATGAAAATTTTGCTCCTGCTCTCTGATGTCCTCTATAAAGACAAAATAATAGTTTTCAATCCAAAGAGAAACCCAAAGTTGGGAGTCTTCCCCCCACAGCAGGAGTGGGCAACTATGGTCCCTTTGCAACCTGTGGATTTCAATTCCTGAGCCAGCGTTGGAGCTGAATTCTGGGAATTGAAGTCCTCAGGTTGTAAAGGGGCCATAGGTGCCCACCCCCGCCTCACAATCTCCTCATGCCTTCTTCTGACAACTCTCTCTCTCTCTCTCTCTCTCTCTCTCTCTCTCTCTCTCTCTCTCTCTCTCTCTCTCTCTCTCTCTCTCTCTCTCTCTCTCTCTCTCTCTCTCTCTCTCTCTCTCTCTCTCTCTCTCATGGCCATGGGGAAGAGCAATCCATGGGGCCATGGGGAAGGTGGAAAAATGGCCCACTTAGTTCCCTCTTCACTTCAAAGGTGAAGTGAGGTAATTTGATTTTCCTGCCTGGGTAAACAGAGTATCTAGGAGAGCAAGTGAAAAACAAAGGAATAACGGTAATGTGAAAACTAGTAGTTGGCACATAGAAATTATTGTACAGTTACTTCCTGTTTAGGATATTTGACAGCTCATCATAGTATTTGCTCTAAGGAAGAACATTATGTCCGTGAATGTACTTGGCTTATAACCCGGGAGTTTCAATCAGATTATTCCATCCTAAAGGATACTTTAGCTCAGCATCTCCTCCACCCACTCCGGGTGCCTTCTACCATGCTTGGACTTTATGGGATTTGTAGTCTCAATATCTTGTGAAGACATTCAGTCTGGACAGATATGAAGTGACTGAGTTAAGGCCAAATCAGATGTGGTATTTGATACATGAATTAACACTATTATTTTATATACAGTATATATATATATATATATATATATATATATATATATATATATATATATATATATATATATATATATATATATATATATATATATATATATGTAAAAGGATACATGAAAAGGATACATACGTGTGTGTGTGTGTGTGTGTGTGTGTGTGTGTGTGTGTGTGTGTGTGTTACAAATAGAGGAAAGGCAAACTAGATTGGTCTATGGCAATGGGGGACGAAAGGAATGTTAGAACTTGACAGACTTGCTACTTCTCAGAATCTGCCATTCACAGAGGAAGAACTCTCCAGTACGGAAAACTATGGGAAGCTGTTTCAATTTCTACTAAGACATTGGAAGGTTCAGATCTTTACTTTCTGCCATATCAGTCTTACTCTACTCACTGTGTGTTTCTTAATCAAAAAATCATCTGCACAGCATCCATCTATAGGAGAGACATTATATTCATTTGGGCCTATTGGATATCTTTTTGTTCTCTGTTACAATACTTATTTAAGCCAACACAATAATGCTTAATTGTATAGACTGCCTTGTTAAACTTGATTCCTAGTGACCACTTCATCCAAAGGGACAAAATGGAAATTATCTGTAATGGCTTCTTCTAGAATATCAAGCTTTCCAGTCTAACCTACAACCTTTACTAATTTTTTTACTACTTTTCTGAAGGCCAATGGGATTAGGCCTAACCATATCTCAATGGTGGTGGGAATTATTCCAGAGGGCAGCTGCTGCAAAGGAAAGGGGGTCCCATCAGATAATACTGTTTCAGAGAAAGTGCTCAGAAGAACACCCACCCTATTGGAGAGTGTGGAGATATCATTGGGAAGAGGTTGTCCTGCAATTAAAGCATTCCTGTGCCATGTGGGGCTTTACATGTGACTGCAACAACTTGAATTGCACATGAAAGCCTACAGGTAGCTTGTACAGCGCACAAGTACTGATGTTAGATGAGCATACTCATGCATTCTAGACCAATTGTAACTTAGGCATGATCCTTAACAACAGCCCCATGTAGAGAACCTTACTGTAGTTCAATTGGGAGGTAACTAGGGTGTGACAGTCAATGAGCAGGGCTTCGAGATCCAGGAATGGGTGCAACTAACATGTATGATTCAGTTTTGCATGCCAGATGTGTTATAGTTGCTTGATATAGCTGTTATTTGCCCTTTAAACATGAGATGCAAGTTCAGGAGGACTCCAAAATTGTGTAGTAGCTCTGAGGGGGAAGCATCAAAATGGAAAATCTCATGTTCAAGGATCCATGAGGCCCAAATCCAAATCCACTCAGTCAAAACCTGTTCTTCCTTGTCCAGTTCCCCACAGCCTCCAGAATAGAGCCTCAACAGCCTCTTGTGTTCAACTGGGAGCAGAAATACACAGTAAAGTATCTTGGGGTATTAATAATGCTGCATCTCATGCCAATGGATAATCTTCCCCAATGGCTTCATGTGGATGTTAAGATGTGGATGAAAGTAAAGCCTAAAGCATCCTGTATAACAAGCATTTACTGTATGACTGGACCACTCCTTCTGCAGATTCCAGACCAAAACCAACTGGAATTATCCCTAAAGGTATAGAGGGGTAGAGGCTGGCCCAGAAGAATGCCATCACATAGACACAAGTAGAACTGCATTTTGAAAATGAAATATTCATGTAAAGTATGATGAAACTATATGTGTCATTAATATTTAGTAGTAATATTTTTATTTAGTATACGCTTGTGCATAAGTGCTCTACAAGCAGACAATAAAATCACAGCATTCTCCTCTCCCTCTCTCCCCCAAGACTGCAAAAGGAATGGATGGATAGAGATGGGGGTGGGGGAGAGATCTTTTCCCAACAAATTCTTAATCATCAGAAGAATCCTGGATGGACTACATCACCGAAATAACTAGAAATCAAAGGAAGGATAACTCCCTTTTCAAAGCCATTGCACTGATCTTTAAAATGTTAGTAGCAGTAAAACATGCACATGTACGTTATCAATTTTGAAGAGAAAAGGCAGAAACAGATCAATCCATTTCATGCCTGTAAAAAGTCCACTTTGCAAAATAATGGTAAAAAATATATGAGGAAGCTAAGCATGTTATTATCCCTCCTCAGCAACTTATTGTTCTCTTGCCTCTTCCCTTTAAAGCAGGGAAGAGGCTAGAGAACAGTGGGCCAAGTCCTTTACTTTCCCAAAATGGCCTGTTACCAAGTTAACTTGACAGAAACACGATTCTCTTTCCATCTCTTCCTTGCCCCTGGAGAGCCCATCTGGTGGATTTCACAGATACATGCTTAGTATTTGATTGCTATCCCTCCACAGATCATCCTGGGGCACAGTTCCACCTAGACCCCTGGGAATCAAGGCCTCATTGAAGATATCCTGCTCAAGTTCCATCAGTTGGGGACTGACAGAATTGATGAGCACAATAATAGCTCTAGAAAGTTGTAAAAGTGCTCCTGAGTTCAATGAAAATAAAAAGAACAATAACCAATGTAGGAATTGTAGGAAGGGAGCCATGACGTGAGGAAAACATGAGGTTTGTTTACAAGGCCAGAAGAAACGGAGAGTAACAAATACCAAAGCCTAGGATTTTTCCCCCACTTTCTTTCTTCAAAAGTCAATAAGACTTGGATACTTGACTGTGCTAAATGTAAACAAATGAAGAGGGACACAAAGAAGCAGGGCAACTTCAGGGGTTAGAAAAATATCATTTTGTATAATTAGATTGAATCAAAACACATGACTCTCCATTTGGAAGCAACACTTGTTTTTCTCTCATTTTTAGGCTTTTTTTTTTTTCATTTCCCAAAAAAAACCCCAGATAAACAAAAGCCGTAGGATATTGGATGGCTGTTCCCACATTGTTCCAAGAGTAACCAAAGAGAGAAAATACACAGCTTTGGGGTTTGCATAGACTGCTTTGCATGGTCTTGTTTTCGTCATCTTTTGCTGCCACACGCAGTATGGTTTCATCAGCTTTTGTCCTTTTTCTCCTCCTCCTCCTCCTCCTCCTCCTCCTCCTCCTCCTCCTCCTCCTCCTCCTCCTCCTCCTCCTCCTCCTCCTCCTCCTCCTCCTCCTCAAAGAGCACCAGGCTCTCCCTGGCTGCTTTCCTGCATCCCTTACATTCTCCAGCTGGGGATCATTTTTGGGTGGTAACCTCGTCACCTCTTACCGCTCTGTCTGATGCATATTTTCTCAAAGCAAGCCCCACTTTCCCTCCAAAGATGGCCAAATAGGATCTCAGCCTTAATTCCTTTAGCATTAAATTACCTTTGAGTTCAGGCCGGTTTTGGTCCATTTAAATATAGGTCCTGGATGGTGCCAGAATGAGAGAAAGTAAACAACGTACCTAGACCTTTGGATTTCCAGCATTAGACACACTGACCGCAATTTAGAGATGCTTTTCAGATGGCTGTTGGGCTGCCAATTGGCCCAGAGAAGCAGCAGCCTCGGCAGCAGCCAAGCTTCCTTTGTGCCTTTAGCAGGAGCTTAATGTAAAAACCAACAACCTTTAGAAATGTCCCCTTTAAAAACAGTCACTTAATAGATGATGGTGATGATGATGATGATGATGATGATGATGATGATGATGATGATGATGATGATTAGTTACAGGTCCTGATAATCTTCTGGATCTATACGTCCTATACATATCTGCAGAATCCACAATCTGTCTGTTTTGTTTTCATTTAGGAATTCGTGTTTTGTGAATATATCATGCAAATGGAGGATTAAAAGCAATGAAAGATGATACCAAAAATAACATAAGTAATAGTAATATATATATATATATATATATATATATATATATATATATATATATATATATATATATATATATATATATATATATATATATATATATATATATATATATATATATATATATATATATATATATATATATATATATATATATATATATTCCAGGGGTGGGTTCCTCCCGGTTTGGACCGGTTTGCCCGAACCAGTAGCAACCCGCTGGTTTTGTCACGATGACACCACCGACCCGGTTCAGTCAGTGCCCGTCCGTGGGCACTGCCAATTTTTTTTTCTTCTGAGCATGCGCAGAAGCCAAGTTTCCAGCACTGTGCATGCGGTCGCCATCTTATTTTCGGCTTTTTTTAGATTTTTTCGGCACTACGCATTCGCGTGTGCCCACAAGGCACACCCAGGCAGCGCTGGAGGAAGCGAACCGGCAGCGAGGTAAATTAGAACCCACCCCTGACATATTTATTTATCCATAGCATTCAAAATTTTTCATATTCAATACATGTACGTTGAATGTACAATACATTTACATTCAATACATTGAAACAAACTAATTCACCAAAAGTGTTGCCTCAAATTTCTAGCTAAAGAGCCTGAGGGGAAAATCCAAATATTTGATGCCATGCAAAAAACCCAGAAGGATTGGAACCATCCTGATTTTTGGGGAGAGGGGACAATTTTCCACAGGGTAGGCACTGTAAAAGGGAAGGCATGATAGGTTTCACAAGATGACATTGCCTAATATAGACACCTGAGCATGCCAACCCTGACTGGAGAAATGGCTGGAGACAGAAGGTCTTCCATGTAACCTGGTTCCATGTCTTGCGGGATTATATAAGTAAAGCCAACATGTTGACTCGCACCCAGAAGCCCATTGGAAGCCAGTGCAGCTCACAGAACAGAATTGTTACATGGGTAGCAGTATTCCAGTATTTGAGAGGCTGCCACAAAGAGGAGGGGGTCAAAATATTCTCCAAACCATCAGAAGGCAGGACAAGAAACAATGGATGGAAACTAATCAAGGAGAGAAGCAACCTGGAAATAAGGAGCAACTTCCTAACTTCCTATCCTAAGGACAGTGGAACAGTTTGCCTCCAGAAATCATTGGATGTTTTCTGGATGTTTTTAAGAAGACTCTAGACAGTCACTTATCTGAAATGGTATAGGTTCTCCTGCTTGAGCAGGTGGCTGGACTAGAAGACCTCCAAGGTCTATTCTATTCTATTCTATTCTATTCTATTCTATTCTATTCTATTCTATTCTATTCTATTCTATTCTATTCTATTCTATTCTATTCTATTCTATTCTATTCTATGGGTTCATCATGAAGTGTTCAAGGCTGCCTGCACTGCTGCATTCTGAATCAACTACAGCTTCTATATCAGTGATGGCGAACCTATGGCACGGGTGCCACAGGTGGCACGCAGAGCCATATCTGCCAGCACACGAGCCATTGCCTAGCTCAGCTCCAGCACGCATGTGCACGCCGGCCAGCTGATTTTTGGCTCGCACGGAGGCTCTGGGAGGGTGTATTCAGCTTCCAGAGGGCCTCCGGGGGGACTGGGGAGGGTGTTTTTGCCCTCCCCAGGCTCCAGGGAAGCCTCTGGAGCCTGGGGAGGATGGAAAATGGGCCTACCGGGCCCACTAGAAGTTGGGAAACGGGCCATTTCCGGCCTCCAGAGGGCCTCCGGGGGAGCGGGGGAGGCCGTTTTCGCCCTCCCCAGGCATTGAATTATGGGTGTGGGCACTCGCGCATGCGCGATAGCACACGCACATGCACTTTCGGCACCCAAGGGAAAAAAGGTTCGCCATCACTGTTCTATATGCTCTTCGGTGACAGCCCCATGTAGAATATGCTACATAATCTAGTTGGGAGGTGACTAAAGCATGAATTACTGTGAATAGCAATAACTTCATAGTGCTTAACAGACCTCCCTAAGAGGTTTACAGAGTCAGCAGATTGCCCCCAACAATCTAGGTCCTCATTTTACCCACCTCAGAAGGATGGAAGGCTGAGTCAACGTTGAGCTGGTCAGGATCAAACTGCTGGCAGCGGACAGAATTAGCCTGCAATACTGCATTCTAACCACTGCACCACCACCACTCCTAGTGCCTCCTAGTTCAGAACCAGGCATTAATAGTGCACAAAATGGGCCTTGTAAAGACTTCCCTAGTCATGGCCCCCATCTGCTTTTAGAGCAGGAGTGGTGAACCCAGAAGTTTCCCAGGTTTCATACCAACACTTTCTAGGGGATTGCTACCCCCATTCAGCATTGCTAGGTCAGGTTGGGACAGAGATGTATAATTAATATTACCAACATTGTTGCGTCCCCTCAGGACGCCGGAATGCCTCATGACTGTCCCTGATTGGCCAGAGCGGGCGCTGTTTGGAAGCGGGAGTTTAAAGGCTTCCTATTGGCTGTCGCATCTGACAGCTGGCTATAACAGATCTGTCAGATGCGGCAGAGGCGCTGGCTGATTCTACTGAGCTGTCACTGGTTGCATTTTGCTGTTGCTCTGTTAGCCTTAATAAAGGCTTGTTGGTTCTTGATTCGTCTCGCCTCGTCATTGTGTCCTCACCCTGTTTGGACATAATAAACATACTAATGATATATTGCCCCAGGATAACGGATGACCTCACCCATATAGAAGTTAAAAAGACATTTATGCTTAAAATGAAGAATTCTTCTTGTTTAACAAGAAAACCTAAAAACAATCATAACACATTGCAAAGAAGCAAATGAAACAAAGAAAAAGACTGAAAAGGAGAAAGAAAGAAAAATGGGAGGGGGGGTGAAAATACCAAACTATTCAAATTTCAAAGTTCCACTGTCATTCTGCAATTTCAAACTGTTAATTTTATCTTCATAGACATCGTTACCATTCCATTTTTATCAGTAAATTGAATCCAAGTCATATGGAATCATATTGTCTTGATCTTGCCTTTCCTTGGAGTCAAGAAACACCATTAAGCCACGGTGGTGCAGTTGTTAGAGTCCAGTACTGCAGGCTACTTTTGCTGCCTGCTGTCTGCCTGGAATTTGGCAGTTCAAATCTCACCAGGCTCAAGGTTGACTCATCCTTCCATCCTTCCAAGGTGGGTAACATGGGGACCTAAATTGTTGGGGGCAATATGCTGATTCTGTAAACCGCTTAGAGAGGGCTGTAAAGCACTGTGAAGCGGTATATAAATCTAAGTGCTATTGCTATTAAGCCAACTTAAGTTTTCACATGACTAAATTACTGTCACCTTCATCCAGAGCTAAGATTACCTGGTACCTAATGTTTAGAGTAAGCTTTTTCTTCTTTTCTTTCTTCTCTCATACACGTGCAGTCATCCCCATTATGACAATTAACCACACTTTCTTTTTACCAATATGGTATAGAAAAATTGAACCACTAATTTTTTTCACAATCTATTGGCGAAATATTGATACTTTCCCTCCCAAATCATTCTGAACACCAGCAAATTGTTAATTTCATATAATCTTATTTGACTTTCTAAATTTACTTGGCTATGATGTGTTTATGTTGAACTTATGATAAACAATTGGCTGCAATCACACCGGTAAGAGATCCTGTATAACAATGGCAGCAATTGCACAAAAGTATGAAGGAGTGATTTTACCCAAGCTATGGACTCACATGTCCCTCTTTCTTGCCCAAAATTGCAGGATAGAGCAATAATATGCATTCTTTTGTATCGTTTTTTCAGGCTCTGGAGGACATGCAGAACACAATAATTTATCAGAAGACTGGAGCTTGTTGGGTAGAAGACTGGAGATGAGTGGTGTGAAACAAAGTTTGGGTATCGGAATTAATATCTTGAACATGTGTGATATTAAATGATTTGCTGAAATTCTCCCCAATCAAATCGCTTTGCTAGCTAGGAATTATAACATATGTGGAGAATTTTGGACTAGGAAAGCCTGTCATATGAAATTAAGTAATTACTGTTTAAATATGATATTTTGTGTATGTGCGTGTGAGTGTAGAAAGGGAAAAATGACCTCATGGACTTTACCTGATATTACCCTGTTCTTTGTTACTAAAGGGTCTCTATACACATTTATTTTCCTCTTTCCATAAGCAATTTCAGTCTGTCCTTGGCCATAATACTATGCCAAATATATATTACACACAGCCAGCACAAATTCCCAACATTACAGCAGCCCCACTGTTCCAGGAATTGCTGCAGCTTTCCAAGGAAAATTCAGGAGATTTGCTTGCTTGTGGCGATCTGAATCAACTCTTAGTGGGTGTGTTGTGGACAAGGCTCTTGGCCATAGGACAGTATAGCTTTCCAGTGAGGCTCATTATTAATATAGATGTTTTACATTTCAGCTGCCCTCTAGAGACAACAGGGAAGATCAACTGTTGGAGATACACATTCATGGAATGTATGTATCAATTACATGCATGGCTGTCCAAAAAACAAACAAACAAAAAAGCAAGAATCTGAGTGGGAAATGTTACAGTTGTTAAAATACTTTTCAGTGGTGGAGGAAAAGAAGAAAGAAAGAAAGAAAGAAAGAAAGAAAGAAAGAAAGAAAGAAAGAAAGAAAGAAAGAAAGAAAGAAAGAAAGAAAGAGGGAGGGAGGGAGGGAGGGAGGGAGGGAGGGAGGGAGGGAGGAAGGAAGGAAGGAAGGAAGGAAGGAAGGAAGGAAGGAAGGAAGGAAGGAAGGAAGGAAGGAAGGAAGGAAGGAAGGAAGAATTTTGTTACTCTTTATTCCCTCTATCTACATACAAGCATAAGTAAAAATATATTCTATGTATGGAAACTGCCTAAAGTTCCAGAAACTTACAGACATACATAGGAGTTGGGTAAAATGGTTCATTAAATATTCCTAGTGAATTTCCAAGTAAAGCAAAGAATTTGGATGGAATCTGTAAGCAGCAGAGTAACAGTTACGCCTATGCATACTGTGGTCATTTGCTCAACTACAATCACATACGTAGATGGAAAAGCACAGGATGGATTAAAAATTACCATAGTATGCTGCTTGTTACTGAAAATTAGTCCTGCACATTCACTGCCATTTTTAAGTGCAGTAACATCTGGATCAAGTTCCCTTATGGATCAAAAGGATCACATTTTAATACTGAATCTCCCAAATATGTGGGAAATATTTGCAAACATTGATGTTACATAAGTGGCTATCTGCCAGTTTGTCTGCTACAGACTTTTGGTATAGATTAAATATAAAAAAGACTTGAAGTTAATGCCAAAAGACTTTAAATGTATCAAAGTAAGTGTTGTGTTTGTGATGACTTTTTTTAGTAGTATCATCATTTGTGTTTTCAATAGTATTCATTTCATTTCATGAATAGCTTAAATCAGTGATGGCGAACCTTTTTTGGTTCACGTGCCAAAAGGGGGGGGAGCACAGGGAGGGTGTTGCGCGTGTTCGTGCCCACACCTATAATTCCATGTGGGGCCCCCATGCATGCGCACATGACCCCCCCTCCCGGCACGCGATGGCATGCCCGTTTTTCACTCTCCCCAGGCTTCAGAGCCTTTCTAGGAGCCTGGGGAAGGCAAAAATGGCCTCCCCCCCGGAGGCTGAAAACAGGCTGTTTCCTGACTCTCAGTGGGCCCAGAAGGCCTGAAAATCAGCTGGCCATTACACGCATGTGCACCAGACCTGAGCTTGCGTGCCCACCGATATGGCTCCGGGTGCCCCTTGTGGCACGCGTGCCATAGGTTCGCCATCACGGGCTTAAATAGTTCACAGCCACTGCAAAAAGCCACTGTGAAGCTACCATTCATGTGTTCTTTAAAATCATTTTTAATATCTTCATTGGCTCTATCAGGGTTGACACTCTTGTGAATTAAGTCAGGGGGATTAGTTACCACTCTCTCCCTTCCACTTTCTTCCTATGTTTTACTCTCCCCAAATGTCTGTATGGGTGGATATATGGGACAGAGTCCACAGAGCAACTTGATTTTGGAGGAACTCCTCTAAGACTTTGTGTCTGGAAGACTGATACGATTGTCCTCTTTTGGTCTCTGAATGTTTCTGCTCTGTTTTACTACCTCACCACCAACCCAGTTAAGTTTGCCATTTGTACTTCTTCTGCCATATCCATCATCGGACGTTGGCGATCATGTTGGCGATCCTATTTTTATCACAGCCACACAAAAAAGTGCTGCTGAGTTTTTTCCAAACCAGTCCCTTAGATTTTGAAGCCATGATGTTCTTCTTCTGCCTGGATCTCGTTTGCCTTCAATCTTTCCCTGGAAAGATTTGTACAGGCCACTGAAATTTGGGTTATGTAAATCTTATTTTTGTACAAAGAGAGAGAGGGAGAGGGAGAGGGAGAGGGAGAGGGAGAGGGAGAGGGAGAGGGAGAGGGAGAGGGAGAGGGAGGGAGAGGGAGAGGGAGAGGGAGAGGGAGAGGGAGAGGGAGGGAGAGGGAGAGGGAGAGGGAGAGAGAGAGAGAGAGAGAGAGAGAGAGAGAGAGAGAGAGAGAGAGAGAGAGAATGAATGAATGAATGAATGAATGAATGAATGAATGAATGAATGAATGAATGAATGAATGAATGAATGATGGCATTATGAATGATTTAAAATATAGCATCCATTTTGACACCAGTCTGTTTATGCTGCATGCTATGGTTTCCTTTAATAAAAAAAAAGATAAGTGAGGTGTATCTTCAACACTTCACTGCTTGTGTGCCTTCTCTGGAAGTCATTGGCAAATCAGTCATAGTTTTTAAAGAACATGTTTCTCAAAGTTTTTTTTTTCTGTCACTCATATTTTATGCATATACTCCAAGTAATATGTCTCTAACAAGTAACATATACCAGGGGTCTCCAACCTTGGCAACTTTAAGACTTGTGGATTTCAACTCCCAGAATGCAGATTCTCAGTCATCCAGGTCATGGTTGTCTGAAAAGTGCTTTTTCAAGAGGCAACTGGACTTTCTGGTTTTTCTTTGAAGATGTTTCGCTCCTCATCCAAGAAGTTTCTTCAGCTCTGACTGGATGGTGGGGAATGGAAGGATTTATACTCCTTGCAGACAGCTGGTCATTTGCATCCTTTTAGAGAGTCATTGAGGCCAACTGGAGGTTTATCTGTATCCTCAGGTCATCTGAATCAATAGTGGGTTTCACTTACCTTCGCTACCGGTTCGGAACTGTGAACGAATTCAGAGTTGAAGTCCACAAGTCTTAAAGTTGCCAAGGTTGGAGACCCCTGATATATACCAATAGCCACCAGAAAGGACAAAGGACAAAGTGGTGCTGAACAATTCTCGGTTATGTGAGGTCAAGTTTCTGCTTCATTCTCAGAGGAAAACTTTGGCAAAAGGACAATAATATTGAACCCTTACATTATGATTGAAAACACTTTAACAGTGGTTTCAATGAAGACAGGTGGTACCAATGTGTAGCAGCCTTTTCAAGAACTCATTCAACTTCCAATTACTCCCCCCCCCAACATACACACAATAGTTTGTGGGAACCTATCCCTTAATCATCCATTTAACACATGGTCCTGTAAATCTCTAAGAATGAGTACTAAACCATGCATTCCTATGAATAATTTTGTACTCATCATTGCATTACTCATTACCATTATTTACAAAGCATCTTAGAGTATGAAAAATATATTTGTAAATTAGGCGTAGGTAGTACGTTTCAGATTAAGATGAGATTAATAGCTATTAGTTATTTTCAGTTAATATTTGATAAATCAGTACCTGACAGCTACTCTATTTTATTTTGTGTAGTAGAACCTGCCCACTTTAAAAAATAAAGGTTACACAGTGGACTGGATGGCTGAGAAAAGGTTTCAATCTAATCTATCAAACTCAACCACATAACAAACTTTTTAGATTAACTTTTGTTATACTTGTGGAATATTGAATGGAAGGAAGGAGGAGGGGAGAGGAAGAACAGAACAGAACAAGATAAGATAGAATAGAATAGAATAGAATAGAATAGAATAGAATAGAATAGAATAGAATAGAATAGAATAGAATAGAATAGAATAACAGAGTTGGAAGGGACTTAGGAGGTCTTCTAGTCCAACCCCCTGCTTAGGCAAGATACCCTACACCACTTCAGACAAATGGTTATCCAATCTCTTCTTAAAAACTTCCAGTGTTTTTTAAGGAAGGAAGACTTGATTTAATCCCCAAGGGCCCAACCTCTGTTTCAGGGGTGGGTCCTAATTTACCTTGCTGCCAGTTCACTTCCTCATGCTCTGTGTGGGCCCGTGCACATGCGCAGTGCCAAAAACCAAGCTTCTGCACATGCGCAGAAGCAAAAACCAGCTTCTGCACACGTGCAGAAGAAAAAAACAAGATGGCGGCACCCAAGGACCGGCACCGACAGAACCAGCTCTGTGACATCATCACCGGTTTATTAACGGTTCTAAAGAACCGGTTAGGATTGGTAGGAACCTACCTCTGCTCTGTTTGTGTATACATGATGAAGTGAGTGTAAGGCTGTTCTCCAACCCAACAACCAGCTAATGAACAGCAATATTCAGAGAAGGGTAAGAAATCTTCCAGGAAGTTCTGATCTTCAATTCCTTGCACTTTCAGCTGCCATAGACCATGGTGATAGATGCTGACTGTTTTAATTTGGCAACAATTAGAGCACCCAAGGTGTTCCCCTTATAGTTATAACATTTTATTAGTGAACATTGAATTGAATTTATATTTTGCCATTGATTCGGAAGCTCAAGGTAACATGGATACATAGTACCATATGAGGGGAGTTGGACTGACAGCAACTAGCCTTATGGAAGCCATGTCACAGGGTGGACTTGAACCCCTTCATTGCTTTCTGTAATCCTAGTTTAAAACTCATTATCATATCACATTGCTCTCACTATCTTTGCTGTGCTAACAACTGCTCCATGATTCTACCTTCTCCATTCCAGTGTTTCCTTCAGCAAAGGAAGCCATTCAACACGTAAAGGCAGCCATCCCCACCTGACACAGCACTAAGAATACAAACCAGGATGGTCATTGTCACAGTAGCTGAAGGAGCACTCCTAACAATGGAAGTGGTAGCCCAGAATTCTGTTGTTGATTCAACAGAATTAAGTATTGCCTGGTATACTTTCAAATGCATTTCTATTTCTTTGGGATGTTTATATGAAACAGTACTTTCTAGTGATTCCCATGGCTTGTGTATCTGAAGCACTTTCACAATATGCCATATGGTTTAGTTCCTAGTCTGTCTGATCTTGTTATTCTCATGAGAGGTTGCATCTAACTTTCGGCAGTGTTGTGGGATTCAAAGGAGATGTTTCATTGCAACACGACTCAGTATGCTCTGCCAAAAATCTTGCTAAAGCTATAGCTACTGTAATTGTTTTGAAAGGGAATGGTGTCAATTGCCTAATTTTATTGGTACATGTACAGAATATAATGTGCTGATATTTTAAATGCAGTCTTCCATAAATGTGCATTTATTCTACTTTTATACCACCCTCTCACAAACATGAGTGTGGTCTATAAAGCAATAAAGTAATAATCCTTATTAAAAACAGCGTAATATCCTCCCCTCTCTCTCTAACACACACACAGCTAAAAATCATCCAAATAAAATTGCTAGATATACAATGCTCATTTAAGAAGTATGGTTTTTAACTGTCTTCCAAAATGCAAGAAGCATAGTGGCCAGGCACATCAGGAACTAGAGGTGTCAATCAGATACTATGTTTTCTTCAAAATGATGATGAAAGCAGCATTATGCTGTTGCAATACAAGCTCCACCATTTTCATACAAGTGTGGGATTCACAATGCACATGCAAAAGAGTCTAAGCCCGTGGTGACGAACCTATGGCACGCGTGCCACAGGTGGCACGCGGAACCATAGCGGCCGGCACGCGAGGGTTGCCCACCGGCAAACTGGAAGTGCGGAAAAACGCACTTCCGTTTTGCCGGTGAGCTGTTTTTTGCACTACAGAGGGTTCAGGGAAGCTCCCTGAAGCTCCGGAATGCAAAAAACTACAAAACGGACAAACCGGAAGTGCATTTTTCCGCACTTCCGGTTTGTTTGTTTTGTAGTTTTTTGCATTCCGGGGCTTCAGGGAGCTTCCCTGAACCCTCCGGAGTGCAAAAAACAGCTCACCGGCAAAACGGAAGTGCGTTTTTCCGCACTTCCGGTTTGCCCATTTCGTCGTCCCAGGCTCCGGTAAGGCCTTTGCGTGGGGGTTGGGGGTGTGTGCGCATGCGCAGGGGGCAGCATGGGGGGGTGTTGTGCACATGCGTGGGGGGGAGGGAATGGGTGTGGGCACGCGAGCGCGCGCGAGCGCCCCCCCCCCCTTTTTGGCACGCGAGCCTAAAAAGGTTCGCCACCACTGGTCTAAGCTTATGGCACAACAACCTGAGACTGCTATTCTTATCTTATGGATGTCCCTATTTGGGGAAAAATTTATTTCATAAAGTGGAGAGCACTATGAAAAATATCAACTTTCTGTTCCATACCCCTTTTACTTCCCATGGGCATGGACTCATCAGCAAGGCCTCCTTAGATGCCCATACATTAAAGGCAGAATCCTGATATACTCTGGAACTGTACTGGTGTACCACATACCCAACTTCATTGGTGATAAAGCATTTTAAACTGGGCCTGGAAGCCTACTGGCGATGAAGATAGTGAGCACAATATACTGTAGATGTAAAGTACCAAGTTTCTCTGCAGATATCATAGCTGTTGCATGCGTTACCAACTTGGCTTCTAAGTCTTCTTCAAATACAGCCCCATATAGAATGTGTGGCAGCAGTCCAGTTGCATATAATAAGGTCATAAATTGCTACCACTAAGTCTTTCCAACTCAATAGGATCATAACTCTCACATCAGCCAAAGCTGGACAAAGGGCTGCCAGGCATGATTTCTATCTATTGATCCTGCAGAACCCACAAGTCCAAATGGACCCTCAACGCACAAACATGCTCCTTCAGAAAGTGGGCTACCTTGCCTACAACCCCCCCCCCTCAAATCAGTATTTTTCCTTAAGACATAGATGTTTATTGATAAACAGTACTCTCTATACATCTACCTTGCTCCTCACAGTCTCCAGATTTCAGCAAGACTGGGGGGGTTTTCAATGAGATTACTCCAAATTACTCCCAGTGTTTTCATATACATGTTAAACTTCATTGGTGGATGACTAAGCTCTGGGGTACTCCACAGTATAATTGCTTTCTCCTCAAGACTTCTAACTGAAACTAATTATTCAGGTACAAGTGGAACCATTGTAAACTACCCTTAACCCTTACAAGTAATCCAGAAGGATATTAAGATTGATAGTAACAAGCATGATCAAACAGTGCAATGGGACTGGATCGAGTTTGGTTCCTCCATCCAAGACTTGACAAAGGTCAACCAACAGAGGAAACCAGTGGCGTTTGTCTCCCATGTTCCTGAATCTTAATTAGAAGGATCCTAGATAATCACTTTTTTTGGGTTCTCTGAAGCTGACTTTCCACTACTCTCTTAATAATCGTCCAAAGAAAGATAAGTTTAGAAACTGGGTGGAAGTTGTTCAGTGTGGTCAGAAAGAAAGTATAGTCAGAAAGAAAGATGATTGTTTGGGAAACATGTGGACTAATGGCTTGAAATTCACATTGAATTATAATTTGAAAGAAACATTTAATAAGATGATGTATCATTGGAATTTAACATCTGAAAAAAATGTCAAAAGTATATAAGGGCATTTCAAATATATGTTGGAAAAAGGGTACTTCTTATAATCTCTGGTGGACTTGTGATAAAACAGAGAAATATTCATGGCATAACATAGGAGAACAAACCCGTCAGGACAAGATTCAGCAGTCCAGCTGCATTTAAAAGACAAAGGCCACTCTTTTGAAGACAGCAAAATCCACATTTTGGACAGAGAGGACCGCTGGTTTGAAAGAAGGGTCAAAGAGGCCATTTATGTCAAAAGTGAACAGCCCTCTCTCAGCAGAGGGAGAGAGATATGACATCACCTATCTCCAGTCTACAACACAGTCCTTTCAGCAGTTCCAAGGCTCCACACACCCATTTGCACTACTCAGATGACCGTGAGGATACAGATAAACCTCCAGTTGGCCTCAACGACTCTCTAAAAGGATACGAATGACCAGCTGTCTGCAAGGAGTATAAATCCTTCCATTGTCCACCATCCAGTCAGAGCTGAAGAAGCTTCTTGGATGAGAAGCAAAACGTCTTCAAAGAAAAACCAGAAAGTCCAATTGCCTCTTGAAAAGGCACTTTTCGGAAAACCATGAACTTTTCTCTTTGCTTTTTAAAAAAATTTCTAACTTTTGTTTCTTCAATGGTTTTTTTTTTATAATGATAACAACAATTTAAAAATTCTTTAAAAATAAAAACAATTTTTCAAGACAGAGTGCATCACTTCGTCTTCTAAGGCAGCGGACATTAACCCCACTCTAAGAGAGACAAAGCCACCTCCCAAATCTAGCCATACACAAGCTACCCTGCTGCCTCAAGGAATCTAATCCACAAATAGCATTGTTCATACTACGAAGCACCGTATCTGCTTCCTCAGGTTCCATATGTTAATTGAAATTCCAGGTTGAATGCAAAACAGCAGCAGCACCTACCTCACATTGGTCTATCCAAATGCATCCAGACTTATTATAAGCAAACGTTCGAATCAATGATAGCCAATCCTTGTATTACATTGTACTGCATGATTCTTAGCCAATCCTTACTGGTCTTAGAATTCTTAGCTAATCATTGCTCATCTTAGAATTCTTAGCCAATCCTTGCTAATCTTAGCCAATCCTTAGTTAACAGAACTAGGTAAGGATTTAACCACATGTGGGTACATGATTATGACTTATCACATGCCACAAATCTGAATACTTACTAATTTTTGGCAGGGCTGGCAGTGATTATTATTTTACCAAGACTGTGGAACTGGACTTACCATTGAATAAATTCTTCCAAAATTAACAGTTGTGTTTGGAATGGGGATGCTTTTTATTTTGGGTACAATTCAGCGGTGGGTTGCTAAGGTCCTGTACGGCCCGGATCTACGAACCAGTAGCGGCAGTGGTAGGAGGCTCTGCCCACCCGCCCTGGACACTTCTGCGCATGCGCAGAAGCGTCGCGCACGTGAGCATGCACGGGAACTGATAGCGATGGGATTTGCAACCCATTACTGGTACAATTAATGTATGTGCAATGCCTAAGTGGAGTTTCATCTAGACATTGCCTGTATCCTGATTTAATTAGCTTGATCTATTTCATAACATATGATCCATGTCATGAAATAGATAGAATCACTCAATACAATGTCCCATAAAAGTTTTCGATGAGCCTGTAAGCTCTGGCTTCCATTTCTTGGGCAAATTTTTTTCTGAATTTTTAAAGCCAGAAGATGACTTCATCAGAACACTGTTCCACTAACCTGCAGTAATAAAGAGCTTATCATGAGAAATCAAAATTAAATCCATTTCTGCATATAAAAGTAAATTCCAGTGAAGCTCCTTTTATGAATCTTTACTAAATAGACAGTAAAATTTCTTAGCCGATCAATTGGCTAATAAGGGAAAATCAGAATATTTCTGGCTTGCAAAACATATCCAAGACATTGATAATAATCATAATGGCATGCCAGTGATTAGAATATAAGCAGACCTCTTCAATGAATGTGTGAATATGTGCTAATTATAGCATAGACAATTTTTAACACTATGTCATGATAAATAGAAAGGCAAAACAAAGAAAATGCATTAATTGGAAAATCATATTTTGCTTTGCTATTCTAGGAGGTGAAGCATATAATAAGGGTATTTTCAGGCCTTAATTGCTTCCTAATCCCTCAATACCAGTTCGAACACCAACTGTTATCATTTTTCAAACCTGTCACACTCAAAACCCCAAACAAAAAGAAAAACATTAGTGTCTCATCCCAAGTTGTTGCTGCAATTAGAGAAAGAGGGAAAAATATCCCTTTATTATTAATTCATACCAAACAAGTCTTAAAAATTGCTTGCAGAACACGTCTGTCTATGTCCTTCATGTGGTATTTCCTTGTCTGCTTATGTCAATGGTAAAAAAAAAGAAAGGCAAGGAGGCAAGCTTCCTGCGAGCTCCATAAAACTGCATCCCTTTCAAAAACATCCTAGTTTGGTTGAGGATTCAAATGCACCCGATTTAGGCCAGGAATAAATGGGCTCAGGTCTCAAATATACAGTATGTTGTGGGATCACAGAGATCCTTAATTGCTTATGAGTTAGTAGTGAAACATCTTTACTACAACTTGCGTTGTTTGGAAGTTGAGTCATTAATTATGATTTCACAATTTATTCTGAAAATGAACAATGTAATATGTTATGTCTACTCAGCAGGAAACTCTATTGCTCTTAATTTAAATACGTCAGTCAATTTGGCAGCGGGGTTATAAACATGGACACTGGTCAGGACAATTATTTACTGGAGTTCAATCAATTGAATGTAGGAACATGAATATAGATCACAAATGGATAAGATAATAATAGGTGTATAATCCATTATTCCCAAGGCTACTGTGCAATATAATTTTCTTTACAAAGCTATAGCCATAATAGAGATATAAACTTCCTACAACAATGGTTTTAATACAATTTAAAGTGGGTATTCTTTCGATTTTCAAAGCAAGTAGTCTAAACTTTTTCCCAATCATTCAGAGATAAAGGAAAGAGTAAAATATTCATAGATCAGTTAATGAAAAACTTATTCTTGAAGCTGCTTCTGTTCTGAATTTCTTTTATGCACATAATGTCTCACAAATTTAGCATAATGAGTTTTTGGTAATTCATATTTCATGTATTCATATACAAAATGGATATATCTTATATCTGTTTTAGATTGTAGGAAGTTAGCACCTACCCACCTCCTAGAAGAATGAAATATTTTAGGAAATATTAAAAAGGCAGAATATTATACTGTATTTCCCTGGATAAGAAAATGGAGAAACATGTTTTAGGCAGGAAACAAACTAACTCTTAGTAGCCCCCACCTTTGTCAATGAACCATTAAGACAAGTCCAAACTCACTCATTCCTCCACCTTTGTCAATGGGCAGTCTATTCTACATAACAAAGATCTATAGGAAGAACCATCCTATAGGCTCAGTATGAATGGAATGCATGGCCTGTCGGGAGAGGGGGGGACCAGTGGGAGGGGATCTCTGGTGGGATGTGGAACGGGAGTATTATGGTCATAACAGGGAGGGGTAGGTATGGTGGGAGCAGAGGGGTAGGCCGCTCTCGGGGAACGAGAACTCACTGTCTTCAAGCGATTCCTTGTTCTGGTGCCTCTGGTGTGATTCCATCGAGCTGAGCCCAAGTACCTGGTAACCAGGGATGTCAGGGCCCCGGGCTCAAGCTGCTGCTGTTGAATGCCAGGTCGATTACCAACAAGGCCCCCCTTGTACGGGATTTAATCCTGGAAGAGGGGGCGGACCTAGCATGCATCACTGAGACCTGGCTGGGCCAGGAGGGGGGGTTCCCCTTTCTGAGATGTGCCCGGACGGGTTCTCAGTTCAGCATCAGCTGCGACCCCAGGGAAGGGGTGGAGGAGTGGCTATTATAGCTCTCCAGAATCTATGTCCTTGAAGGAGCCCTGCCCCGGAGATTGTTGGGTGTGAGACGCTCCTTTTGAAGTTGGACTTAGGAGTTCAGGTGGGCCTTTTGCTTATGTACTTGCCTCCTAGCTGCGTCGCAGGTGGGTTCCAGATTCTTCTGCTGCCGGTTCGCTCAGGGATGTGCAGTACTAAAAGCAATCCCAATGATCACTACTAAAAGTAGATACTTCTGCACCACTTTTACAGAAGACAATGAGCTCCAGGAGGAAGGAAATTCTTGGCTTCCTGCCAGGTTGGCACTGCTTGCCATGCAACAAGAAGGGAGGCAGAACTTTCCGGCTCTACCTAAATCTTCGCAAACCAAACATGGCTGTTACTCTTGGGAGGGTGGGAGCAAAGGTGGGCAAAGTAAGCTTCCCAACTTTGCACACAGGGGGGTAAAAGGGGGTACAAAAGAGAGATCTTCTTGGTAATGTGGAGAGTTCTTCAGGTATTCCATATTGGGACTGGAATTGGTTTATAAAGCTATCTTGATTAGGGATTTTGCTTCTGAGATAGCAGGATGTAAATACCTTTAAATGAAGATGTGCTAACTCTCCCAGTTGGAGACAAACTGGGAATATTGCAGGATACCTTTTTGACCTGCTCAATCTAGTTTTGGGGCTGGTGTTTGACCACTGCTCTGACAACATAGAAAGCTGATATTTTTTTCTCTTTCTGAAGTGGGTGAGCTTGTTTCCGATATCAGAAATGTCAAGGAAGCAGGTGATTTGATCCTAGCAAAAAAGCTTTAAAAATGTTGAATGGTAGGCCCCAATTCTGGTATTCTGATGTAGATAGATTCAATATTCCAGATTTCTGAAGATTAGAACTGATCGGTCCAAATATACAAAGGAGACACGATAGACTGAACTAGCATCCATGTTTTAGCTTGTTGAGTATAATCAGCAAGCTAGGTCTAAGTGTTGCCACTGGAAAGAAATTGAGAAGTGCAGAAGTGAAATGGTGTAAGATCAGGCCAGTTTTAAAATAACTACTGTATCTGATCAGTTCTTCATCCTTCACCATCTAGCTGAACAATACATAAGGAACCTTTACGTGATCTTTTTGAGCTAAAGGCAGTTTTTTACTCCAGGAGAAACTGACTCTCCTCTGTTGACCAAGACCTGCTATTTCTATTGTGAAATATGTGAAAACAATGTAACGTAAAACAATCCACTGGGGAGCTTCAGAAAACTTGTTGCCTATAATCCATGTTTACAAATGGCTGAAAGATGGTTGAAATTTGGCATTCCTTCTTGTCCTTACAAAACCCAACTAAAATCACCCCAGCTCCTATGTCAACTACTAAATCTGTCTGGAGTCTTTCTATACGTAAATGATGCAAAAATCCTTCCTTGAACCCATGGGCCTGAAAATGCTTATATTTGCAGTAATGAGCAGGAGGTTATTAATTATGGTAAACTTTATTTACTATTTTATTTTATTTGTTTTATTTTATTATTTTATTTTATTATTATTTTATTATTATATTTTATTTTATTATTTTATTATTTTATTTTATTATATTATTTATTTTATTTTATTTTATTTTATTTTATTTTATTTTATTTTTTATTTATTTTATTTTATTTTATTTTATTATGTTTTGTTATGTTGTTATTATTATTATTATTATTATTATTTATTATTTTATTTTATTTTATTTTATTTTATTTTATTTTATTTTATTTATTTATTTATTTATTATTCTATTATTTTATTTTATTTTATTTTATTTTTTATTTTATTTTATTTTATTTTATTTTATTTATTTTATTTTATTTTATTTTATGTTTTGTTATGTTATTATTTTTTTATTTTTTTATTTTTTTATTTTATTTTATTTTATTTTATTTTATTTATTTATTATTTTATTTTATTTTATATTATTATTTTATTTTATTTTATTTTATTTTATTTTATTTTATTTTATTTTATTTTATTTTATTTTATTTTATTTTATTTTATTATTTATTTTATTTTATTTTATTTATTTTTTATTTTATTTTATTATTTTATTTTATTTTATTTTATTTATTATTTTATTATTTTATTTTATTTTATTTTATTATTTTATTTTATTATCAAGAATTGCTGAGCTCTTACCAGTAACAAAAGGCATAGTTTGCTATTTTGGGAGAAGTTTTAACTGGGCTTAAATCCCAAAGGGAACTTGGGCATGCTGCCTGCAAAACCTAGTGTCATCCTGGTCCATGCCAGAATTCTGCTCTGATCTGAAGAATAAGATCTATAAAAGCATCAATGAACCTTTTCCATTCTTGAGAAAACAACATTAGTTCAAAGACTGGAAATATAAAGAATGGCTGAATTCTTTCCAAATGATCTGGCTCAATGCTTGAAATGGAAAATGCAAGCAAACTTGACATGTTTTTTTGACATGAATAAACCACCAGAAGAAGCTATTTCTGAGTCTTGTCACTTTTTAATTGTTCTTCCCATTTTATTTCCATACTAATTTGCCCATTTTTTTTCTTAAAGCATGCATGACATCCACATTTCAGTATTGAGAATTTTGAATGTATACATTTTAAATGTATTCTATTTATTTGTTTGCTTGATTTTTGGGTTAATGACTCCACTGAAAACATTCAGAGAAAGGAGAAATCTGATGGACAATTATGTTCCAAACCACAAGCAAAAAAATCAAGGCAATTCATAACAGAACTTACAACAGTATAGTATTCACCGAACATCCCTGTATATCCGGGGGGGGGGGGATAAATCCAGGATTTATTTATTTTTTATTTTATTTATTTATTTTGTCAAGCGTGTATATGACAGAGTATAAACATGATTGTGAATATATAAGATGTACAAGCATGATTATGAGTATATGATAAGGTGACCAGACATCCCGCTTTTGGTGGGACAGTCCCGCTTTTCAGTAATTAGGCCCACGTCCCGCGGCATTTCCAAAAAGTCCCGCTTTTTTAATTTGAATTTGCCCTGCAGGGTAAAATCCTGCTGGTTCGGCCGGGCCAGTCATTCGGCGTAGAGCCGATGGAACTGGCGGCGGTCGCGGCGCGGGGCTTCTCCCACCCACTTCCCTCGCCTGGCTGGACGCCGCCATTTAGGTTATTTTGTCCTCTGCGCATGCGCAGAATTGGCGGCAGTCACGGTGCGGGGCTTCTCCCGCCCGCTTCCCCCGCCCAGCTGGACGCCGCCATTCGGGTTATTTTGTCCTCTGCGCATGCGCAGAGGGCAAAATAACCCGAATGGCGGCGTCCAGCCGGGCGAGGGAAGCGGGTGGGAGAAGCCCCACGCCGTGACTGCCGCCAGTTCTGCGCATGCGCAGAGGACAAAATAACCTGAATGGCGGCGTCCAGCCGGGCGAGGGAAGTGGGTGGGAGAAGCCCCGCGCCGCGACCGCCGCCAGTTCCATCGGCTCTACGCCGAATGACTGGCCCGGCCGAACCAGCAGGATTTCACATCTCTGCGGCGACAAACAGGTAAGCCTGCGCCAGTAGGAACCCACCCCTGGCTGCGATGAAGGGGGGGTGTTTGGGGGGTGCACAAAGCTGCAGGATAAGAGAGACGGACCCCTCCTGTCTTGCTCCCCTAGAAACCTCCCCCCGTCAATGGTGTCCCGCTTTACAAAAAATAAAATCTGGTCACCTTAGTATATGATATTTTACAAATACATGGGGACATTAGGACAGGGACGGTAGGCACGCTGGTGCGCTTATGCACGCCCCTTACAGACCTCTTAGGAATGGGGTGAGGTCAACGGTAGACAGTCTAAGGTTAAAGTTTTGGGGGTTTGGGGACGAAACTACAGTTAGGAGTCTTCACATAAAAGGGGCACGCAATCATATCCTGCCCAGCCTGGTTGTTTCCAGATTCAGTCCAGGGACAATTTTGCTATCACAATTGCTGTTGTGTAAGCTAGGCCTGAATGTATATTTGACCCTGGTTTATACTAAACTATACAATAAAAACTGAATATGCTGAAACAGCTGTTTTGATTTACTACATTAAAAGGCTTTCTACTACAAGCTTCAGTGTTTCTTTTGCATTTAGCTAAGCCAGCTTTTCTGTTTTGGCCTATGGAACCTGCTAGTATTAGTATTAACACTCATTCCAAGTCTAGGACAAGAGTATATTTTATTAAAGCATGCAAACAGACGATGCCAAAGTCAGGGTGTTGGAATGAGAAAATGAGTCCAGTTAGTTCAAGGGCTGGGCAAACCTGTTTTATTTATTTATTTATTGGTCGCATTTGTATGCCGCCCACTCCACAGAGACTCTGGGTGGCTCACAACAATAAGAAATCTACATGCAACAATAAATATAAAAAGCATTAAAAACAATGATTATTAAAAGTTTAAAAAAAACATTAAAAGCAACAATTTAAAAACCCCATACAATTAATTCATTCATGGGGCCAATCTATGGGGAAAGGGAAGGGTGGAACAGCAAAATATCCAAAGGGAAAATAAATATATAGTGAATGGGGAGCATCCCATCTACAATATGGATTGCACCACATAGGCCTGTTTCAAAATACACACTAACTAAAGAACACTGTTTTAATGGAGTGGTTTTTTGAAAGACTGGCTACAGCCAGATTATAGGGGAAAATGAATTACATTGGAAAGAGATAATTTTATTTGTTTATTTGTTTATTTTGTCAAGCATATATAAGGTTACAGAGAAAGTATAAACATGATTGTGAATACATAAAATGTATAAACATGGTTATGAGTACATGAGATGGTTACGGATACATGGGGACATTAGGACAGGGACGGTAGGCACGTTGGTGCGCTTATGCACACCCCTTAAAGACCTCTTAGGAATGGGATGAGGTCAACAGTAGACAATCTGGGGGTTTGGGGAAGAAACTACAGAGTCAGGTAGTGCATTCCAGGCATTGACCACTCCGTTGCTGAAGTCGTATTTTCTGCAATCAAGTTTGGAGCGGTTTACGTTAAGTGTGTATCTATTGTGTGCTCGTGTATTGTTACAGTTGAAGCTAAAGTAGTCATTGACAGGTAGGACATTGTAGCAGATAATTTTATGTGCTACACTTAGGTCAGATTGAAGGTGGTGTAGTTCTAAATTGTCTAAGCCCAATCTGCAACTCCTACAGTGTAGGAGTTGCAGATTTCAGGATAAATTTTTCCTGAAACCAAATTGTTTGTGAGAGAGTAGGTTGTTTGTCTCTAAGTGGAGGGTAATGGATTGGTTAATAATTGATTCCATGACTTTGCAGGTGACACAACATAAAGAGATTGGTCTGTAATTTTCGACTAGGCTGGGGTCTCCCTTTTTGAAGATAGGGATGACCGTGGCTAGTGACCATAGGTTGGGTAGGGAGCTTGTCCTGAAAGATTTATCAAAATTTATGCTCAGTGGTTCTGCTAGGGCAGTAGAAAGTTTTCTACTATATACACTAGGTCAGTGCCTCAACTCAATGCAAAGCTTTAACCCAGCATGGTATGAAGAAATTCAGGATGGCTTTTAACTTAGACAAGAGGAGGATAAAGCACCTAAGTCTCCCTACCTCTGATTGTGAATCACTCTACCCAGATATGCATTCAGGAAATGCAGATCCTGGGCAATGTTGATGTATGGCATAAAAGAGGGCAAAATCAAAACTGTTAGTATTGTCTTAAAAAAAACCTACCTCTTAATTGGCAAGTAAAAAATTGGCAGAGAATAATCCAATTATGGTGCCCCCTGCTATTGGTGGTCCTAGAAACAGCCATCTATATGTTAGCAGGATTATGGGAAAGAGAGAAATAGATGTAGAAATTAATTAGTTCTAACCATTCACTCGTGTCTGACTTTTGGCAACTTTATAGGAAAGTGCTTTCTATGTTATCCTTTCAAGCACACCAACTTTCAGTTGTTGGATGTTCATCTCTGTATTGGCTTTGAGGGTATCAAGCCAGCAAGATCTTTGCTTGCCCCATCTTCTTGATCCACTAACCATTCCTAGCATCATTGACTTCTCTAATGAATTTGCACCAGTGGTGGGTTGTAAAATATTTTGCCACTGGTTCACGCACGCGCTCATGCGTGCGTGACACTTCTGCGCATACGCAGAAGTGTTCCGGGTGGGTGGGCGGAGCTTCCTGCCACCGGCACTACTGGTTCTAAGAACTAGTCCGAACCGGGAGCAACCCACCACTGATTTGCACGCATAACATGGCCAAAGTAAATCAGACATAGTCTTGTGATTTTGGCTTCTAGTGATGTTTCTAGATTTATACAATTCAACACCTTTCTGTTGGTCGTTCCAGGGAATACGCAAAAATTTATGCCAGCACCACAGTTCAAAGGCATCAATTCTTTCATCAGCCATTCTTAGTGTCCAATTCTCAGGCCCATACATCATTATAGGGGAGACTATCGGTCTAACTAGCCTGCTTTTTGTATTTGTATCAATATCTCTGCTTTTCCAGATCTGATTCATGTTAACCATTGCAGTGCAGCCTGGGATTATCCTGCGTTTCATTCCAGGTGTAAAACTGCCACCTTGAACAATGTTTGAGACAACAAATACTTGAACTACTTCAATTTCCTCCTTGTTGATATTAAATATCCAGGGTTATGAGAAAGAAAAAAATAGATGTACAAATTGGACCTGTGTAAAACAGACCATTACAGCAATCTAATTTGCAATAGTACCTTGCATTGAAAGGTTGAATCCCTTCATCTTGACACCATGCCAGAAATGGACCTCCTTGATTCAGCTGGCTACTTCAATGCAATGCAAAGAATCACATGTAGCTCCCTGCAGCAGTTAGGCCACTCTGATCCAGCAGCTCAGAGGGGATCCCTCAGTTGAAGGTTCGGCTTTGAATAGATAGAATTCTTTCTTGGCCAAGTGTGATTGGACACACAAGGAATTTGTCTTTGGTGCATATGCTCTCAGTGTACATAAAAGACAAGATACATTTGTCAAGAATGGTTGTCATAGGGTTCAAGTAAGCAATCAGGAAACAATATGAATATAAATCGTAAGGATACAAGCAACAAGTTACAGTCATATAGTCATAAGTGGGAAGAGATGGACACTTCAGACAAAGCTTCAATAAATCAAGGTGCCTTTCAAAGTTTCATATAGCATGTATTGCTGTCACTACATTGCACCATGTTATTGCCTAGTTTTTCTTTTGAAGTGGTTCTGTACATGACTGTGTTCTCTTTTGCAAAACACCAATTGACTTATAATTCAGTTAATGCTTCTCATTCCTATTCTCACTGGTTTCTCAGCTTATTTAATTTCCTGTCTTATCCTATTCCTTCCCTTCCTTCTGTTCTGGTACAATACATTCCATTCTGTTCCTAAACAACATATTTTGTTTAAAGTCAATGATGATTCAGTTATATTAGTTCTTACTAATTAGTTTAGGGTTTTTACTTAGCCTTCCCATCAGGTTCATTTTAAAATACTCCATTTATTTTATTTTATTTTATTTTATTTATTATTTTATTTATTTTATTTATTTTATTTATTTTATTTATTTTATTTATTTTATTTATTTTATTTATTTTATTTATTTTATTTATTTTATTTATTTTATTTTCAACATCTTCATAATTATTATTTTTAACATTGGAAGGCTGTGCATTTTCCTAAATATACTGCTTCCTTCTTCAAAGTGCCATTATTTCTATGTGTATTAAGATAATTGTCTACTTGCTTATTATGGTTCTGAGGCAATGCATTTTGTCCTCTGATGGGATATTATGCATCTGATCATTTGAAAAACAAAGTCAACCAGTAAATTGGCTAGTGCCCCTCCACCATCTGTTATACAAACACAGGGTCATGTGCTATCTTTGCCAAATCAATGTACAAAAGTACCAGATAAATCAACAAAAATGAATTTAAGGAAAAAGGAGTCATATAATTCAGAAATTCAGAAGAAAAGCAAAAAGAATCTAACAAGTAATGAAACTGTATTCAAAAATTGGTTGCTTGAATGTCATTACTAAATGGATGGAAGATACCCTGTCTAGGCCATAGCAGATACTTCTTTGTTTTTCTACCTCTTCCTTTCTCTCTTAGTGTCATGTACCAAGCCATCTATCACTTCTAGGTAGCTAATGCTTTCCTTGTTGAGGATAACCAGAGTTTATGTGCTATAGAGTTCCATTATGTCTGCTGCTTCTAATAAAACCACCATAGATATAGCATTAAATATACAAAAGTCATGAGATGCTTGTCTAGCAAATAGATTAGTGGCTCAAAAGATAGCAAATGGCTTGATCCAGTAAGGCTCTTATGTTCTTAGATGTTTCCTCAAGAAAAGGAGGGAGGGAATAGAAACACACACACACACACACACACACACACACACACACACACACACACACACACACACACACACACACACCAAAATAGAAGAATATTTGCTGCCTCTCCATTGTTTGATAAACACATGATAATTTCCTATCTTGAACAATTGCAACCCAAGATAAAAGAGATTTGAAAGAAAAAGTATGAGACCAATATTACCAGGTGCCTTTGATTTTACAGAAAGTTCTTGTAAACCATAATAATTTACAGCTGAGTCTGTCTTTCATTCCAGAATATGATTACAGAACAAATAGCAGCATTTTCCATTTCTAAAATTCTGATATTGCAACATCAAGAGATCTGGCAGGGAGCCATCCCAAGCATTACAATGATAGAACGTTAGGAAAGTAAATTCCTGATACCAATATATTATCCCACTTTCCTACAGATGGTTTGGCAGCATCATTCAGTAACTGGCATTATTGGAGCATTATATTTAATTATATTACATTTGTAAAGTTAGGCTTGTATATGGATATCAAAGCGTTTTAAGTGGAAAGACTGAATGAAGTGACATCAACTGTATGGCATTTGAGAGTGGGGATGGGTGGGAAATATGATTCTTAGGGATCTTCTGAAGTGATATTGATGATAATTGTTGAACCTGACTTCAGATATTAGTCTAATAAGGGTAAGCAATTAAGAATCAACATTTATATCCGTACCATTTATTTGTCAGGATTTCCTTGGATGGTGATTTCTGGCATATACTACAGAATCTGGAAGGAGCAAAACACCCATTTTACCCTCTTAGCCAATTAGGGCCTTGAGATCAGAAATAATATCACTTTCAAACCAGCCAATGGGGAAACTGATTTTGTGATAGTCCGTTAGATGTGCACATTTTAAAGGCAGACATTTATTTATTTATTTATTTATTATTCACACTTGTATGCCGCCCACTCCACAGAGACTCTGGGCGGCTCACAACAATAAGAAATCTACATGCAAATAATAAATATAGAAAAAACATTAAAAACAATAATTATTAAAAACATAAAAAATGTTAAAAAACAACAATTTAAAAACCCCATACAATTAATTCATTCATGGGGCCAAGAGTACTCGATGTTATATTGAAATCATTGGCCCCTGGCCTGTCGACAAAGCCAGGTTTTTAGCGCTTTTCTGAAGGCTGGCAGGGTGGGAATAATGCGGATCTCCGGGGGGAGTGTATTCCAGAGAGCCGGTGCTGCCATAGAGAAGGCTCTTGCTCTTGGGCCCGCCAGCCGACATGTTTGGCTGACGGGACCACCAGCAGACCAACTCTGTGGGCTCTGATTGGTCTTAGGGAGGTATGCTGAAGAAGGCGGTCCCGGAGGTATACTGGTCCTAAGCCATATAGGGCTTTAAAGGTGATCACCAACACCTTGAATTGCGCTCGGAGACCTATGGGCAGCCAGTGCAGTTCGCGAAGGATGGGTGTCACATGGATGTATCTAGGGGCACCCATCACCACACGTACCACTGCATTCTGCACTAGCTGTAGTCTCCGAACATTCTTCAAGGGTAGCCCCATGTAGAGTGCGTTGCAGTAGTCAAGACGTTGCAGCAGTCAAGACAGTCTGGGGAATGAATGCACTTCAACTGGGAAGAGTTGGTTCATTACCACCACTTCACAGGGTATTTATGAGATGTGGTTGAAGAGAGAACAACCCTCTGAGGTGCTTCCTGGAAGGGGATTCATCAGCTTATGCATATGGAGCCTCTAACCATTCAAAACATTTTTATAGAAAGTTGAAGTATCAAAATAAATTTCTGTATCACCCTTCTCATTTCCTGATCTAAGGAGATGGTGAGTTCATACATTTCTTAATTGCAAACAATGGAACTAGAAGAAAGCACTCTAATGGGTAGGCGAGGAATGTGAAGTCATGCCTATGCAATGCTGTGTTGTTGACTATGTTTGGAGAGCTACAATACTTAAGACACTGTTGGAAGTAATATTCTTCTGGGTTCAGTTCCAAGTGGGGAAAAAGAACACTGGATTCATGGAAGTTGCTTGGAAAGAAGGTTTTAATGGAGAACAAAGGAACAGGAGCACATGGCATGAGCTCCTGAACAGAAAAGGTGGATCACATGCTTCCAGGTATGGGTGAAGAGAAAAGGGAGGAAGAGATGCTGAGTCCCTTGCTTTATACTCTCTCTTGGGCCCCTCCCTAACTGTTTCCTGTTCCTATATAGAAATGTATTCCATTGGCTGTCAGATTCACAGGGCATTCTGGGGCATCTCTTGTGGGCTGTCCTGAATCCCAGGTGCATGGTTGATGGAATCTTACCAGGTCCCATGCGGTGAATGAAAGGGCTTTGGGACTTCCATTATTCTTCCTGTAGGTGCTTGTTATGTAAAAATACTGTTTCAGGCTAGGTGGGGGGAATGAGCTGGGCTAGGCCATTCCTTGATGGCCCATTGGCAAGGGTGGGAGGAATGGGTGAGGTGGCACATGAGTCTTTTGTCTGCTTAGAAGCATGTTTCCAGGGATATTCTACTGTATATAATATTCTGCCTTTTAATATTTCCCAGGGTATTTCACCCTTCCAGGAGGGGGTGGGTATTAACTTCCTACAACACAATTGCACCACTTTTCTGGCAAGAAACCCTTCTCTCTCTCTCTCTCTCTCTCTCTCTCTCTCTCTCTCTCTCTCTCTCTCTCTCTCTCTCTCTCTCTCTCTCTCTCTCTCTCTCTCTCTCTCTCTCTCTCCCTCCCTCCCTCCCTCCCTCCCTCCCCCTCTCCCTCTCCCTCTCCCTCTCCCTCTCTCTCCATGGAGAAAAAGAGCATCAGTATCCTAGAACAATATGTGTTTATTTTTTGCCCCACTATTTCCTCTTTTCCTGACATCCCTCTCCCCTGGGGCATGATTCTTCCATCTTTCGCAGCAAGTCACAGAATCAATAACCAGTTTGCAGACAAGTTCAGCAAAGAAAGGGAGCATAGTCTGCCTGCAGCTATTTAGTGTCATCAAGGATGGTGGAATCTACACCAAGGGAATCTAAAAAACCTGAAGAGAATTTTATGGATAGTTTTTTAATGAAAAAAAATCAGATTTAAAAAAAAATAAATATAACAGAACATGTTAACAAAGCTTCTACAGAAAGGAGAAGGTCCTAAATAGGAAATATGCATGACATTGTACCGAAACCTAAGACTATAACAAGTACCATTGAAGACAGGAGACGTAGTGCTTAGGGCTTACAGGTCTGCCTTGAGCAGACACAATTATTCAGCCACAGATTAAATAAATAACAGTTGGAGTCTGAGGAAATAAAGATAATTACTTTAAATAGAAAATCCCCAAATCAGTTTATGCCTATTATATTATGAGCCATTTCAGCTGAATAAAGAAACTAAAATCACAACCCCAGAATAGAAAGATTTGTTCTTCAGATATTTGAGGTGTCATTTTTCTTCCCTCATTCATGGAAAGGTTTTCTGTAATTCCAGTAAAGGACAGTGTTTCCTATTTTGATCAATCCATCTCCTATTCTTCTCTGGAAGCTAAAAATGACCTACCGTATTTTTTGGAGTATAAGACGCACCTTTTTCCTCCCTAAAAGTGGTTGAAAATTTGGGTGCGTCTTATACTCTGAATGTAGGGGTTTTTTTTTAGCTTTTTTTCCAGCCCTAACTAGGTGCTAATGATCTTCCCAGCTCTTACCGGCTTGCAGGCTCTTTCATTGTTACTCTCTCCGAAGAAGGTTTTTCCAGCCCTAAGTCTTTTCAGGGTTTTTTTCATTGCTCTACTTGCTCTGAATAAGTTTTTTTCTAGCCCTAACCAGGTGCTAATGATCTTCCCAGCTCTTACTGGCTTGCAGGCTCTTTCATTGTTACTCTCTCCGAAGAAGGTTTTTTTAAGTCCTAACCAGGGGATAAAATAATGTGCTGAAGCTGACCAGACTAAGGACGTTAGCCAAATGAATACCTGGTAAGCAGATTTTTTCCCCTATTTTCCTCCCACAAAACTAAGGTGCGTCTTATATTCCGGTGCGTCTTATACTCTGAAAAATACGGTACTTTACTTCCCTGGTACAATTTCATTGATACAAGTTTTAATCCCATAAACTGTCTTTTAAGAAAATCAAGCCATACATGTGGTCTTCCTCAAAACAGAATGTTTTGATTCTACACTTCAACAGCTGCCATCAAAAAGAGATTATTGCATGATGGTGGTAAGGTTGTACATAAACCAACATAGATTGAACGTATTAGGACCAGAAGATATCCAGCATAATTTGCCAGTTGCAATAAACCTCTAGTAGAATATGCAAGACAATGTTTTTCAACTTGTTTCAAAGACCCTGAACTGCCTGACCCTATCACATACTGTATTTTGTTTGAATAGGTGCAAGAAATCTCTTTTTCCTAGATCTGTTCAATAATGGCATCTCAAAGGAGAAGAAATATGACTATACATACTTTTCCATAAAGCTTTGTAAGGAGAATAATGAAAGGGAGATTAGGTTCCTTATTTCTTCCCCATTGGTTTTCATGCCAAAGTCCAGCCCTATATCTCTGTGAGAGGTGAGAAGAGAGGAGAGAGGAGGATGGGAGGTGAGGAGAGGCGTCAATCCCCTTTTCTTGTGACAGTCCCTCAAGCATGGGAGGACAGTTATGACCCCCTAAACATTGATAGGCTAGACATACTTAACTCCTTCAACTGTTTGTCGTATTATTTAGCCTCTAGATCTTTTATCATCCTTGTTGCTCTTCTCTGCACACTTTCCAGGGTCTCAATATTTTTATGTCATTGTGACCAGAATTGGACGCAGTATACCGAGTATGGTCTTACCAGCACTACTATTACTTGTTATTGTCTTGATACCATCCCTCTGTTGATGCAGTCTAGGACTGCATTGGATTTTAGGCAGCTGCAGCACACTGCTAGCTCATTCTGAAGGGGTAGTCCACTAGGACACCTAGATATCTCTCACAATTACTACTATTGAGCCTGGTACTGCTTATTCTATACCTATGCATTTGGTTTGGGGTTTTTTTCTGTCTAAGTGCAGGGCTTCACTTTTCTCACCACTGAACTGCATCTTGGTGGATAGGGCCCAATGCTCATGTATATCAAGATCCTTCTGTATTTTGAGTCTGTCTTCCAAAGTGTTTCCCCAAGCTTCATGTCATCTGCAAATTTGATGAGTTCCCTTCTGACCCTTATGTAGACCATTTATGAAGATGTTGAAGAATATTGGGCTCAAGATAAATCCTTGACATACCCCACTATATGTTTTCCTCCATGTAGAAGTAGTTCCATTGAAGACTAACTGCTGGGTGTGGTTGGTCAGCCAATTGCAAATCCATGTGACAGTGATATTGTCTATCCCACATTGTTATATCTTACCAAAAAGTAGATTGTGGTCTACTTTGTTCAAATGCCTTGTTGAAATCCAAATATACTATGTCCACAGCATTTCACTGATCCACTAATTTAGTTACTTTTGGCTTTCACATGGTTCCAGATAGTCTTTCATCCAGGTATTGCTCATCAGAATTGACCTGACCTTAATATGTGAGCTATCAGTATGGCATATATGTAGTGTGTGTGTGTGTGTGTGTGTGTGTGTGTGTGTGTGTGTGTGTGTGTGTATACATATATATATATATATACTACATACATATATGTACTACATATATACTCATATATATATGAGTTTGCATTTTAGTTGTGTTCTTAGAATAACACTGAACTAAAAAACATCACAGAAAATCACAGAATTTTGAGAAAATATACTAATATAAAAGCATGCTCCTGACATTTTGTTTATGGTTGTTTGTTTAGACCACTTGTTCCAGGAGCAAAAAGAAAGAAAGGAAAAAGGGTGATTGGGGAATTCACCTCTGCTTCACTTAGCGGAACTCATGTGGGTGCAGGATTAGAAGGAAAGGGATTGTTGAGAAGCTGGAGGCAGTCAATGAGAGAAGAGTCCAGTTTCCATCTCCTTGCCCCCATTTCAGGGTAAGATTAAGGTAATTCCAGGAATAGGCTCGGACAGTACAGCTGCGGAGTTGGAAAAATACTTCCTCTGGCTATGACAGTTCAGTTCCAGTTGCACTGAAAGACAAAGGAGCTCTTCAGAGAGGAGTGGGGAAGAAGTGTAAAAACAAGAGTAGGATTAGAAACCTGAGACTTTGGGGATTTCCTGAACAAAGTGAATCAGTGGATTGAGTTATTTGGCGTTTTCCTTCATAAATGATTATCTGTTTGACTTGGCTCTATGTGTTGAGATGATTAATTTTCTTGACATCTCTAGTAGGTCATCTTCCAAGTGAGTTCCATGGAAAATGGCACCTCTGCCCAAAAGAGCCTATAATTTAGAATAAAAACACCTGTAATTGTAAAGTTGGATCCTTCCAATTGGTTATTTGGATTTAGATCAGAACCTAAATTGCTTACAAAAGGAGCAGAAGGGATTAAAAGGCTTCTAAAAATTTATATGTCAAATTGGTTTCCAAGTCTTCAGGCATGTAATGAATATATGGTATCGGGTAATGTTCCAAAAACATTTATAGGGTGGATGGAAAAGAAGATGATAGCTTGGTGAACAATACATGGATTGACCTAACAAGACTTCATAAACCAATGCAGAAACAAGAGAAGAACATTATGACTCTTGCACAATTGACAGAAATAAGAACTTTACATTTAGATATGTTTCCATCACGTATAAAAGGCATGACTTCTTTAAAATAGCTTTTTCCCCAACTGAACTCCTATTTCTACTATTTACATTCTGCATTCCAAATTGTAGAATGGACTTGTCGCTCTCCTTTTGAACATACTGTTCTATACAGATCCTTTTTCATTAGCGCTACGGTGCCAAATTGACTGCCATGACACCATTCCTATATTATAGCGCAATAAACGTCTTTCATCCAACGAACTCCCCCCCATCTGTATGATGTATCAGTGAAATGTACAATATTGCAATCCAGCTTTTTATTGGCAACAGAAAATTGTAATTTCTATACAATGTACTAAGACTGTTTGAAAATATCAATGGAAAATATCAATTTTAAAAATATAAATAACATTTTAGAAACATAGAAATCTGACAGCAGAAAAATACCTAGGGTTCCATCTTTCTTTTCAAATTCTATTGTTTCTATAAAATGCATAGAAAGATACATTTCAAGGGTTAAAAACAAATATCAATAGCTATTGGACTTATATACCGCTTCATAGTGCTTTACAGCCCTCTCTGAGCGGTTTACAGAGTTCAGCATATTGCCCCCCAACAATCTGGGTCCTCATTTTATCGACCTCAGAAGGATGGAAGGCTGAGTCAACCTTGAGCCGGTGAGATTTGAACAGCTGAACTGCAGCTAGTAGTCAGCTGAAGTAGCCTGCAGTGCTGCACTCTAACCACTGCGCCACCCTGGCTCTATAGTAAGCATAACCTAGAAAAAGTAAAAACTGTTAAAATCTTAAAGTATTAGGAAGACAGAAACCACCAATTGCCTCCTGAAGCATAATTAGCAATCAGAACAGAAACTATATGAAAAGCCTATGATGCAGTTAAAGTAATACTTAAACCACTGCAAAGAGATGTGCAGAAATGAATTTGTAGTCCATGTGGTTAATTTCTGATCTATTTTTTTTCTCATGATGTCTAATATTTAAAAATGGCACATAAGCTCCCTTTCAATTTAAGTGTGGTAGCAAGAAACATATATAGGTTTCCTTAATGTTTCCTTTGATGAAAAGTTAGGGGAATTCCTAAAGCTTCTATTCATTTACTGACAGTTTGCCTGGTTATAATAAAGATATCAATCTGCACATAGCATGTTTCTTAAGTGCCAATATGACTCATTGAAAGCTTTAAGAAATAAAATAGCAAGAAATTGCTTTTTTAAAGTGATGGGCATTTTTTATTTGAACTAACGCAGGCATTATGGGACCTGCATACTCTGGAGAATCTGTCTGTAGTTTAAGAACTGGTAAAATTTGGAGGTGGGATTCAGCAGGTTCTGACCAGTTCTGGAGAACCGGTAGCGGAAATTTTGAGTAGTTAGGAGAACCGGTAAATACCACCTCTGACTGGCCCCACCCTCATCTATTCTCTGCCTCCCAAGTCCCAGCTGATCGAGAGGAAATGGAGATTTTACAGTATCCTTCCCCTGGAGTGGGGTGAGAATGGAGATTTTACAGTATCCTTCCCCTGCCACACCCACCAAGCCATGCCCACCAAGCCATGCCATGCTATGCCATGCCATGCCCACCAAGCCACGCCCACAGAACCGTTAGTAAAAAAATTGAATTTCACCACTGAACTCCACCTAACGGATTTTTTCACCATTAACTTTTAAGAAAGTTTAGAATAAATATTTCCCATTTCTGACCTTGTATATGGGCAAACTTATCTAGGCCCCATTTGGATTTGGAGTAGAAGTTACTATCCTGGAGGAATGTTTTAACTTTTGCAGGATGCTGATTTTTATTAACTTCACCTCTTTTATTTATTTTTATTTATTTATTTATTTGTCAAGCATATATAAGATAACAGATAAAAGTATAAACATGATTTTGAATACATGAAAAGGATACGAATAAAAAAGGGACTTTAGGACAGGGACGGTAGGCACATTGGTGCTCTTATGCATACCCCTTACAGACCTCTTAGGAATGGAGTGAGGTCAACAGTAGACAGTCTAAGGTTAAAATTTTGGGGCTTAGGGGAAGAAACCACAGAGTCAGGTAGTGCATTCCAGGCATTGATCACTCTGTTGCTGAAGTCGTATTTTCTGCAATCGAGTTTGGAGCGGTTTACCTTAAGTTTGTATCTATTATGTGCTCATGTATTGTTGTGGTTGAAGCTGAAGTAGTCATTGACAGGTAGGACATTGTAGCAGATAATTTTATATATTACGCTTATGTCAGACAGTAGGCAGCGAAGTTCTAAGTTGTCTAAGCCCAAAATTTCAAGTCTGGTGGCATAAGGTATTTTATTGCGGGTAGAGGAATGGAGGACTCTTCTCGTGAAATATCTCCGTACTCTCTCAATTGTATTAATGTCTGATATGTAGTGTGGGTTCCAGACAGATGAGGTGTATTTGAGAATTGGTCTAGCAAATGTTTTGTATGCTCTAGTTAGTGGTACAATATTCCCAGAGAAAAAGCTACACAAGATTAGGTTAACAACTCTTAATGCCTTTTTGGCGATGTTGTTACAGTGGGCTCTGGCACTTAGATCTTTTAGAAATGAGTACTCCAAGGTCTTTGACAGATTGTGGGTCATCTACAAGATCATGTCCATCTAGCTTGTATTTTATGTTCTGATTTTTTAAAAAATGTGTAAGACAGAGCATTTGTTTGTTGAGATTTGAAGTTGCCACTTGTTTGACCAATCTGACACATAGTCAAGGTCTTTTTGAAGGGCGGTAGCATTGTTGGTGGTGTTGAATAGTTTTACACAATCAGCGAAGAGAATGCAGTTGCTTTTAATATGGTCGCAAAGGTCATTTATGTAAAGTATAAAGAGTATTGGTCCTAAAACACTGCCTTGGGGAACACCACTGTTAACAGGTACAGGATTTGATAGAGCGCTTCCTATTTTGACCATGTTGCCTGTTTGTAACCACTTGTTGTCTGTATGTAACCCATCTTGAATAGGAAGGGTTATTCTCAGAAGCAGGCAATATTTAAAAACAAAAGTAACTGCAATTCCATTAAACACAAAAAACAGTCTTCTATTTGGCTATATTTTCATATAATTGGTCATGCCCACTGAAGTCTCGCTTTAATTGTCCAATCCTACAGCATTGCCAAATGGAATAGTAAGTTGGGGGGGGGGGATTTCTTTAAAAGTTTTTATCTTTAAAAGTGATATAAATACTTATGAACCGAATCCACCCTATATGGAAATCAATGGAATGTAAATTCATTGACTTAGAGGAAATTAATTTGACCTTCATGGCAAATCACTGAAGGGAAGAAATGCTAGAATATAACATCTTCCTCTGATTAATGTTCTTCAGAACACAAAATTAAAAACATCAGACACAACAGTCTCTCCAGTTGAAATGATACTGAAAAGAGTAACAAAATAGCAGAGCACAGTATGATGCATGAGATGGACAGATGCCAAGGGAGCACCTGTCTTTACCTTGGACCAAGTGCAAAGAGTTCTCCAGGGTTTGAGTGAAAGTTCATGTCTCCAAGTGCTCCTCAACATCAGAAACGGCTTCCCTCATGTATTGAAATGTAGCATGTCAAAGAAAGGATGCATCCGAAGTCAACTTTTTACATGACAGGAAGTCTCTTTTAACATAGGAAAGCACTGAAACAAGGCGCCTTAATCTTCAACCCCAAAATCAAGGAATCATAGAGTTGGTTACTGAAGGTTCTAAGAAGGCTATTGAAAGTAAGAGAATCGAAACTGAAATATTCCTAAACTATGTCTGCTTAGCCTGTGTGTGAAAATGTTCAACAAAGAAGATGTTATCTCCCTAGGTAAGTCGTAGTCAAACTGCTCTTACTACTGGTTGCAATTTGGTTTGGTATTTCTAGATTATGCAAAGAGAAATAGAACCATAGAGCTAAAGAGAAGTTGAAGGTTTCTTGCAAAATTTCTGTTCCAAAGTAAAACTGATTTCCATACTCAAAGAACCACAACCAAAGAACCACAAATGTAATATCCTGGTGTTGTAATAACTTTCAGTAATTAGGAGGTACCAAGAATGCCACAATGTAGCTTTCTCAGAAATCTGATAAACCTAATGTTAAGTATTATTATAAACAAAGATGTTACTTTCTCCACCCAAAGAAACTCATAACCCTGCTTGCAGAGGGCAAATTCCATTAGTTGCTACTATCGGTAAAGTAAAAGGAAAATGCCACAAAATCCAGTAACATCCTTCATGGAGGAAATGAAGACAAAGTCCCAGAACATTGCTCAAAATGATTTAGAGGAAAGAAAATGCAAAATACAGGGGAGAATTAAGTAAAGACAGAAGGTTGTTCTTATCAGTATTCCAGATATAGTTAAAACACTGGTTTCCTTCCTTTCTAGGACTTAATGACATCCAGCTCTATTTCAAAAAGCCTGATGCCATCTCTTAATCTTTTTCAAAGGACAAATATGGGAGAATGGATCCTCCACCATCAACATCCTTAGATTCATACTAAATTCTGAACAATGTTGGCACAAATAGAAATGTACAGTATGCACTTAGGCTCTGTCCGAATGAATCATATGTGCGGAATACAGATCTCATGCAATTTTTGCATATGAAAAGGGCTTTGTTGAAGTTTTCAGTGGAGGATGGTTGTTGTGTTCATGTCATACCTCTCAATTCTAATTGAAGAGGGCAGTCCTGAAATATAGCACCTCAGCACCAAGCCATACAGGGCTTTATGGATTGAAACCAGCATTGATATGGCGGCGGCAGCATTGTGAAACTCCACACTTTTACTGCATTTTTGTGAGAAGATGCTTTGACTGTACCAATAGAAGGGAATATTTGTAGCTCAGGGTAGAATTATGGGGTCCTGGGTGCTCTCTGAGCTTAGTTATTTTCTTGCAGATGTTTTATTACCAAATAAGGTAACATCATCAGTGCTAGAAGGGAATGGATTTGCTCTCATTAGACATATTAGACATATTAATTGATAATTTCCTGGACTGGTAAACATGCTAAACTAATGAAACAAAATACTATGATGATTAAATACTGGGAGACTTTGTTACTCCCAGTATTTAAAGGTTTATAACTACCTTCAACCCAGGGGCAGGTTCCTAATTTGTTTACTACCACTCTGTGGGCATGGCTTATTTTGTGGGTGTGGCTTGCCAGCCATGTGACTGGGTGGGCGTGGCTTCTCGGACTGCTGAAGGGAGGGGAACTGAGATAGGTTCTGCTGCCCATTCCCCCTCCCCTCAGCAGCTCGAGAAGCCTCAAACGTGTGAAAATGCTTAGGATCATCACCGCACGTTCGTGGCTTCTCGGACTGCTGAAGGGAGGGGAATGGAAATAGCTGCTACCGCCCGTTCTTTCAGCATCTCACGCGCTCCCTCAGCCATCCTCCCCTGCTTGGACTCACTGTGGGGTAGGAAGGCAGCACATACGCAGTGCCAGAAGCTCGGCTTCTGGGCATGCGCAGAAGAAAATGTTTTAAAAGATTTTTAAATTTTTTTAAAAAAATGGCGGCAACCGACCGCACCGGTACTGTGACGTCACCAGCGGGCCGCTACCGGTGCTATAGAGTGGACCGCACTGGTAGGAACCCACCACTGCTTCAACCAGAGAATCTCACTGGGTAATTTCAGTTCAGTCATCTGCTCTCAGTCCAGCCTACCTCACAGGCCTTGTACAAGTTGGAATCAAGGAGTATTACATACATGGCCTTGAGCCACTAGAGAAAGGATATCATATAAATATGAAAAAACAACAAAATACAATATATGATGCCAATACTAATACCAAAGCTAACTATAGGTTGTCACATGTGAGCTTCTCAGTAATACTCTGAAGCTAAACATTATAGTAAATATAACCATATGCTGTTATCTTCATTAATATGAAAGATGCTACTAGTTTGTCCAATAATTAACTTAGGACCAGATCTTCTAAGGAACTGTCTGTAGTCTGTCTTTTCAGACTAAAGACTTGATAATATAGTTTTCTTTAAGATTTTTTGACAAGTCAAGCTTTTAAATCTGGAATTAATGGTTCCATGGTATATTTTGCATGTAATTACATTGAATCATGTGCCTATGTGATAATGTGTGTATGGATAAAGTTTTTCCCAGGCTTTGAGCTAGGGTGGTTGAAGTCTCTTGCTGGGTATATGATACATTTGTTTTGCTGATCAGATTCACCAGCTTATTGTTTTACATTCCATTTTTGATTGTATATTTGTTGTCTTGTATTTTTGCTGTGAGCTGCCCAGAGTCAATTGGAGTCAGGCAGTGTCAAATGAAATAAATAAAATATGATTGCCTTGAAGGTATCACTTGTGCCAAATTACAGCATCAACAAATCCATGTTATTTAAAAAATATTTCTAGTGGGAAATGAAGCTAGCATGTTGAGTGAGACATTGCAATCCTACACTGAGATGAATGTGGAATGAAAATGCAACAATATTTTATAAATCACAGTTCATTCTGAGAAGATATGTGACCATGTTTTGTGTACTGCAATGATATTTAAAACAAAGAAAACTAACTATGTAGAGCACAAGCATGCATTTGGACGTGCTTCCAAGAAAGTAGATATAGAGCAGCAGTCTAAGCCACATGGTTGCATATATAAAGGATACAGCAGGCCTGTAAATAGACTAACACTTTCCCCAGCCAAGTTGGCTCTGCAATTGCATTATTTATGATGATCCAAAAGAAATTACTAAAATCTTACAAAATTTTAGTGTTTTAGGCTTTCCAACCCAATGTTACGTTTGAGGGGAAAAAACAACAAAGAGGCTCTGGATTCTATTCGTCCATTAACAGAATAACTCTTTTAAAACAAAATCAACTAAATGTAGGAACTAAATGTAGTGTAATGAGAGAAACTGGTAAAAGAAAGTACACACACACACACACACACACACACACACACACACACACACACACACACACACATATGCAGGTCTTGGTATATTCGGGTCTTTTCCCGTGTAAGATTGAGAATATCTTGGCGACATTTCGACGAGGTCACACTCGTCATCTTCAGGTTGGTGTTTTTGGCTTCATGCTGGTGTGAACAAAGCATGGTTGGAGCTGCTGTTTTTCTATAAATAGTGGTGGGGGTGTGTGGAATGCTGGCCCAGTTGCTGCAAGCGGGTTGGTTGGCTGTGTTGTAACATCTTGATTGGTTGATGGAGGAACATCTAGATTAGTTGATGGAGTTGAAACCAACTCCAACCACACTTTGTTCGCACCAGCACGAAGCCAAAAACACCAGCCTGAAGATGACGAGTGGGACCTCGTCGAAACGTCGCCAAGATACTCTCAATCTTACATGGGAAAAGACCCGAATATATTCAAAAATCTAGGGCTGGCAGATAGGAAATGCCAACATTTCAGTAGATTGGACTGATATTAAAGCAAAAGCTACGAACCTTTTTATGAATATGTGGAAACTCACTACTGGCAGCACTGTTGCCCATTCAGAGGATGGGAGCTAAGGAGGACATAAAAAGCACTAATTTATGTAAAATCTAGCTATTCCTGACCTCCCTTGTAAAAGTTTTATCTACTGCCTTTTCTTATTTTTGTTCTATTTTGGTACAGGTAGGTCCAGTTCCAAATAATGAATTAATGTTGCAGCCAATTCAATTCATTGCATTTTCTGAAAATGCCATGGAATGACCCAAAGCATTCTTGGAAATAAAGATGATACTAGAAAGTGGTGCCTTACTTTGCAGCATGACAGCTACTTTTTCTTTTCATTCATATGATTTTTTACTAGAAGTCTGATGAGGTCTGGAGTCTGTGATTATATATACAGGCACACTGGTGTCTTTGCATCTTTTTGAGGATGTAACTAATGGGACAATTCAGTCCAGTTCTTTCAAATCAATTGCTAGCCCTACAAAGTCATAATTAATACCAGGATCCTCTGCAGTGAAACACCTTCATCGCAGAGTTGGAGAGACAGACTTTGAACACTAATATTCCAGTGGTGGGTTGCTACCGGTTCACCCCGGTTCAGGCGAACCGGTAGTGGCGGTGGCGGGAGGCTCTGCTCACCCGCCCGGACGTCATCACGGACAATCTGCGCATGCATGAAGGCAGCTACAGGGCCATTTCTCTCCTGCCCTAAGGATCTGGCCATCGCCTTGCTGTGCCCCCTCCCACCTCGCATGAGAGGAGAAGGAGGGGGAGGAAGGTTGCCGGAACGAAGGCAGCCTTCGCTTCCTGCTGCTTCGGGCTGGAGCTTATGCCCACCCCACTCGGCCGAAGAGCTGCATAGGTGGGTGGGTGGGATGGGACACAGCAAGGCAATGGCCAGATCCTTAGGGCAGGACAGAAGCTACATCCAAAGACCCTCCTTAAGTGAGCAGCCACCCACCGCCAGCACCTTTGCTGCCCTTTGGTGCTTGCATGAGGGTCTCCCCGCGCATGCGCACACTCCTGGCACTGCCACAGCCAGCCAGGCAGTCGCGAGAGGGGGAGGAGGGTCGCCCGAAGAGAAGCCTTGGCCGGGGGTGGCTATGTTCCTCAACCAGCGCCAGAGAATCAGCCCCGGATGCTTCTCCATTCACGCTGTCGCTCTTACCTTCTCAGGCCAGGTGAGGGAGGGGAGGGCAAGGTGAGCCAGTGATGGGACAGGGAACCACAGCAGGGGCCCCAAAGAGCCACATGCAGCTCCAGAGTCGCGGGTTGCTGACCCCTGGACTAGTTAATCCTGGCCACTAATCGCTCTGCTTCTTAATATTAACTCATCTGTACTCACTGAACAAGAACAAAATAGATTGTGAAGAAGGGAGAGCCAGGCCTGTTCTGTTTTTGGTAGATATAAAACAACTGTCTACAGTGGAGAGATCTGTCAGAACTCTTCCACTGCTTAAGACCAGCGATCAGAGAGAGGTTTCTTTTCCATTTCTTGTACCACACAATTTGGTAACTCACCTAGGGAAAAGGGAATTAAAGCTGAACTTGAGGGCATTATAACATTCTCAGACAAGAAATAGTTAACAAAAGACTAGGTGTCATTTTTTTTTGAGTAATTGTATAGCTGGCTCATTTTGTTATGTCTGAGGTTTGAGTCAGTTGCAAAACAATATTTTTACTTGAAAACATGGAGGAAAACTGGCCTAATTGGCTGGTTCTATATTCTTCTCTCCAGCTTTCATTATTTCTAACAGCTGCATCCACAATCATCCATATTGAGTCCCCCTTCAAAATGAAACCATAGGCAGTGTCCTTGACACCCAAACACTGAGAAGTGACATAATGCATCATCAGCTCCATGCATCTTCTGTAGAGAAAGCAGCCATGTTATTTGATAACAGAGCTCCCTGAAGCTTGGAGCTGTTTTTCTGACCAGTCTTGTGTTCTTTGTTCCAGCTATTGTTTGTGGTTATCTACATGTCATCTCACGTTTGTTTGCTCTTTGCTTAATGCAGAAATGAACAACCTTTAATCACACTTGTTTTCTGTAGCCATCAAATCCCCTGCCTTCTGCACTTCTGAATTTTAGTGGTATGATTGCTGGAACTCAGTGGTGCAGGTTCCTACAATTTCAAAGTAGAAATGCTCTAAAATTATGCAGTGTAAGTTGTAAACTGGAAATTACTCAACAAAAATAAGCTTAACATATCTGAAATGACAAAGAACCAGCAGCATGCTGAGAAAACCACTAAAAGGTAGAAAATCTGTTGTTCATTGTTATGCCACTCACTATAGTCCTTGTACTCTCCAAAATATTAAGTGGGACATTCATTTTTTCTACCTTGGAATGAGTAGACTATTACAGTTTTTCAATAAACCGTGATTTAAAAATTGAAGTCTTCCCATTAATATTTCCTAACTTTTCCTTTGAATTGTAATAATCTGCATACATTCCCATCTCTAAATGGAATATTTCCAGATAATGCAAGCCAAAAGTTTGTTGTCACATTAAACCCATTTACTGCCACATGAACCTTTAACAATTTATGCTGAAGAGCAGGGGTCTCCAACCTTGGCAACTTTAAGACTTGTGGACTTCAACTCTCAGAATTCTGGGAGTTGAAGTCCACAAGTCTAAAATTGCCAAGGTTGGAGACCCCTGCTGAAGGGTATCTGGTTGTGTTTGTATATGTGTGTCAGAAAGACTTTCAGGCCACCAGATGTCAAATCACCAAGACTTTCAGTTCACCAAGGAAGAACAAGACAGTTAATCAAGGAAGCAACTGGTATAATTATATTTTATGTACTATACAAGCCATTTTGCAATGCATATAAATACAAGTGATGATCCATCAAAGGCAGGCATTTAAAACAAAATTGGCTTCTGTGTAGTTGTCCTGCTCAGTTCAATCTACAGATAATAATGATAACTCTGCCCAGGACAAACATTTCCACACCTACTATTTATAGCTGTGCACAGAATCATCTTTGCCAGAATAAGAAACAGCTGGTCACTTGCCTGATTCCCTTCGTCTTCACCTTCCACCCTCTCTGCCCCTAAGAAAACAGTGGTTAAAATGCAGTATTGCAGGCAGACTCTGCCCACTGACAACAGTTTGATTCTCACCACTCAATGTTGACTCAACCTTCCATCTTTCCAAAGTCGGTAAAATGAAGACCCAGATTATTGGGGGCAGTATGCTGACTCTGTAAACTGCTTAGAGAGGACTGTAAAGCACTATGAAGTTGTATATAAGTCTAAGTGCTATTGCTATTGCTATTCCTTCTGTTTTCCACTGGTAAGTGGTCTCCTTATTAATACCAGCAAACCATCCAGTGAACAGTAATGGATTAATATCATGGTGGACAGGAGCTGATTGCAACTCATGCCCAGATTAATTTTTTTTAACTTAATTACTTTTTGACTCCTCTCAGCCTATCTCCAAAAGGTCATGCTATCAATTCAGTGACTTTCTCATGGGTGTCTAGACTGAAGGGCTACATACGTAAATCACCCACACATGGTTGCTGGTACATTCTTTTGGAAAGGCAAGACAATAATAGACCATCTAAGGCAGTGTTTCCCAACCTTGGCAACTTGAAGATGTCTGGACTTCAACTCCCAGAATTCCCCAGCCAGCATTCGCTGGCTGGGGAATTCTGGGAGTTGAAGTCCAGACATCTTCAAGTTGCCAAGGTTGGGAAACACTGATCTAAGGAATAACCAATACTATAGATCAGATAATGTTAAACAGAATCCAGCCAAGTGTGCTTTTTCTCATTCACTCAGTTTTTATTTTTCATGTTTTATTTTGGAGCAAGGTACTGTTTGTCTAGGAAAGCATATTATGATGAGAAATTGTTTGCTTAGGGAAAAATACCCTGCTCCAGATGACCAGTAAAATACTTAAAAATAATTTAAGAGTGAATATAAGACAACAACTAAAGAGAACACAGTGAAATAATAGGGATGTTTGTCATTACACTGTTCTTTTTGACCCAAGTCAGAAATATTGGATTAATTATCACATGTTCTGTTCTGCATGAAAAACTTTTTTGCACCACAGTGGCAATATAAAAGATCCTTGAAGTCCTTCCCCTGGATGTTCTTGGTGTACCATGAGAACTATGTGAACAGGGCTAAGTGTTCTAGGAGAGCAGTAGGAAGTATTGCAATGCTCTATCGTGGTGTATCAGTCCATAAATTTTCATTTGATCTCTGTTTGTTTCCATAGTGCTGTGCCTTCCCTTCTCTCCATTTCCTATTATTTCTCCTTCTCCCAGCAAATCTTTGTCTCTTTCTCACTCCTCCTTCTCTCATAAATTGGCTGCAAACTCTGTTTTCCAAGACGTGCCTTCTACAGTATTGCTTCCATGGCAGACTTTCACATTTCTACAGTGAAGGTAAAGGTGGCACCTTTATCTGACTAAGGGAAAAAAGAGATCAGCTTCCTGGCCATCTTTTGAGATGGGCAGGTTCGCCTCCCAGTTTCGGATTAGGAGACTATTCAGCTTTAAACAGCCTTAGTCCAACAATCTCTCCTCACACGAAGCTACCCTTTTGTGGAAAGCATCTTATCTGCCTTTCAGCAACAAAGCTCAATTCAGAGGCTCCCATCCAACCTTTCTCTTGCAAATTGCAAAAGAAGTCTGGTGCAGCTAAGTTGGCTGGAAATAGGGCTGGTCCAGCAAGCCAAATCAGAAATTTTAGTCTCTTCTGAACGCCTTCTTTTTTGTTTCAGAGTTTTAGATATTTCAAATTTAAAGCAGGACAGGCAATCTGGTATCCTCTACATATTCAATATTACAGTTCCCACAGAGCTCTCCTATAGGCTACGACATTTTACAGGGATTAAAATCTGGAAGGCTTTAACCCTAAATTAAAATACAGTACTCTAGTTTTCAGTATCACAGCTAAGGATCTATCATAACTAATCAAATAATATGAAGAATAAGCATATTTCCCAGAGTATGCTTTATTGTTTCACAACATTCACAAGTTTAATGCGGTTCTTATCTCTCACATACACCCATGTATCTTAAAAAATATACAAATCAAGGTCCATTTTCCTTTTATTTAATGAGCCCTTCCTATTCTCATATAGGATGATTCTGCTTCAGACTAAATTTTGTTCCCTGAAAGTATTAACTAGTCATAAAAGAAGCTGCACATTAATGATAGAAATAATGAAAACGGAGCATGAAACTGAAGGAGTTTTGAAACTGATTGGGTTCTCCAATGAAACCTAAGCATGAAATAGATTAGAATACATTGATTTGCAGGGAAAATAAAACCAATGTGTATCCAGACTTGGTGCTATGCAAGCTTACTTGCAACACTTAGATCTGATGTCGAAGCAGGGGTGGGTTCCTACCGGTGTGGACCAGTACGTACGCACCGGTAGCGGTCTGCTGGTGATGTAATCCTGTCTGTGCCGGTCCGTGGGCACCGCCATCTTTTTTTCAGAATTTTCAGCGATATTTTTTTGTGTTTGGCTTCTCCTCGTCCTCTGCTTTTTAAAAAAAGCCCTCCCACCCGCCCCCGGGTTGATACCGACCTTTATTTCTTCGTCCGAAGCAAAGCTAAGCACGCACGCGCGAAACATCGTGATGCGCACCGGTAGCAAAGGTAACTGGAACCCACCCCTGTGTTGAAGCTATATTGAAAAGCAAAGCATGTTTACAATAATGTAATGGCAGAATGATGGATTAGTGCAAGTAGCCCTCAAGGAAAAAAGAGGATTGCAGGTGCATTTTTATGGGAACTCACGTGAAAAATTACTTTATGCTCAGATTGCAAGCAAGAAAAATACTGAGCAAGCAGGCAGGAACTGTAAAATGTTTTCAGAAGAAGGAGTCAGAGAGGCTGGTTGCTTCATATAGGGGTATGCAGGGAAGACTGAGCTATATGCTGCCTGCTGTAGGGTTGATCTAATGAGATGGAGTAACTAAATAAAGTTATCTTCAGTTCAATCTTATTTAGAATAATATTTAGAATAATTTTATCTCAGAATTCTGGCAGTTTCCAACTTATCTAGAAAGCATCAGCATGGAGAAGATTGGACTACCAGAAATAAAGGAAACATCTCAAGAGTGCCATGCCTAGATGACTTGTATAAGGTAGTAGCTTATGAGTAGCAGTGAATAGCATCTAAGCCAGCACTGAACATGAGTGTATTGTTAATTATCCCAATGAATTGCAAGTAGCATTACATAAGATATGGGAGCAGACAAATTTGGTTTCAGAAAAAAGTTGTCCTGTAATCTGCAACTCCTACACTACAAAAACATATGGACCACACAACTCGACCAATGCAAAGCAATAGACGCAATTTACATAGACTTCTGTAAAGCCTTTGATTCAGTGGTACACGACAAACTACTTCTAAAACTAAAATCTTATGGCATTTTCGGGCCTTCTGTCCTGTTGCCAGAGAAGCATTTCTGCCCTCAGCTAATCATTTAGGGGAATTGGGATTGCAATGCTCTTCAACATCTGAAAATATGGAGAAGACACAGAATATATCATGAAAGAGATTGGGCGGCATATAAGAACTATTAATAAATAAATAAATACATTAATACACCACCAGCATTGTCGGTGGTGTTAAATAGTTTTACATCATCAGAGAAGAGAACGCAGTTGCTTATAATATGATCGCAAAGGTCATTTATGTAAAATATAAAGAATATGGGTCCTAAAATGCTGCCTTGGGGGACACCGTTGTTAACAGGTACAGGGTTTGATAGGGCACTCCCTATTCTGATTACTTGTTGCCTGTTTGACAGGAATGCAGCTATCCACCTATGCAGGGATCCGGAAATGCCATAAGATTTTAGTTTTAGAAGTAGTTTGTCGTGTACCACTGAATCAAAGGCTTTACAGAAGTCTATGTAAATTGTGTCTATTGCTTTGCCCTGGTCGAGTTGTGTGGTCCATATGTTTTTGCAGTGTAGGAATTGCAGATTACAGGACAACTTTTTTCTGAATTCAAATTGTTTGTTAGAGAGTAGGTTGTTTGTCTCTAAGTGGAGGGTAATGGATTGGTTTATGATTGATTCCATGACTTTGCAGGTGACGCAACATAAAGAGATTGGTCTGTAATTTTCAACTAGGCTGAGGTCACCCTTTTTGAAGATAGGGATGACCGTGACTAGTGACCATAGTCTGGGTAAGGAGCTGGTCCTGAAAGATTTTTCATAGATTATTTCATAGATGATTTGTCTGCTCCCATATCTTTATTTCCTAAAGGCCTTTCCTGAAGGCCTCTCTAGCCGATAACAGAGCTCCAGATTGATCCGGAGCTCTGTTATCGGCTACACAGGCCTTCAGGAAAGCCTTCCCGGCTGCAGAAGAAATGGGCCAAAGTGTGTGAGGCCTGGTTGCAACTATCTGAAGGTAAATAGTAGGGCAGCTCCACTTTCTTTCATTTCCGAACTTCCAATTGATCCCTTGGGCCATTTTTCGCCGTCCCCAGGCTTCATGAGGATTTCCTGAACCCTGGGGAGAGCGAAAAACAGCCCAACTGGCCTACTGGAAGTCAGGAGGCTTCAGTGAGGCCTGTGCGCATGCATGGGGGGGGGAAGCAGGGGGTTGTGCACATGCGCAGGGTATTGCATTATGGGTGTGGGCACGCGTGCATATGCTATCACGTGCACCCTTTTGGCACCTGAGCCAAAAAAGGTTCGCCATCACTGATCTAGTGGTTCTGAAGGTCACTCACTCCTTGAACCTAGGTTAGGCTAAGATCAGAAGAACTGCAAATCAAAAAGTTCAAACTCTCTCACACACAATTCTACCTTTAGTCCCCTAAATATTACACCAGAAGGATTCTAAAAGCTGTGGATTACCTGCCAACTAACCCACCTCTCCCCCTTCCCAACTCTTCCTAAGATTGCTAATTCATTCCACCTTTGAAGGATAGTCCCCACCCTTAATTGAACTTTTAACACAAACATTTAAAGCATACTATGAATCAATTGCCGATTTCAATTGTCTCCTTTATCTCTGCTTTTCAAATACCAAAATCCTCATGCTGCTGTTTTTGTCCTGTGGTATTTATTACTATATTAATATTGAATATAGTGTCGAATATTTTACACCCCATGAGTGTTCTGGCTTCCATTTGGCTCCCCTAACTCTTCATCTGAATAGCCCTGGCTATTATGCCAGAGAATCGTCCCTTTTAATTGTTTGACAATGTATGGAACCTACAAGGACTTATAATGGGGCCAACCTATATTAAGCTTTTTCTCAGCACATCTGGCTCCCTCATGCAACGCACAATTTATTTCCAGCCCTGATTCCTGACCTGATTTTTCTCAATATACAAATTTTCCAGACAACCTTTGTGAAAGTTGCTGTTGTTGCTGTTGATTGTGGTTTTTGCGTTGAATACAGTGTTCCATCTAGAGAATAACTTTTACTGGTAGGAATGGCTTCAAAGCTAGTTTTGCAACACTTTCACGACCGACGTGGGCAGGGAAGAAAATTCATGGCTCTCTTCCACTTCTTCTCCTTTGAGGACAGAATGTAGGTAGTTGGTCAGCCAATTTTTAGAAATTTGTTTTGTTTGAGGATTGTAATTTTCAATGCAAACTGACCCAATTGTGCAGCTGTGAAGAACTCTGCAACATTTAATTTGTAAAACCAAAACACATCTACAAAAATGTGAAATGTGCATACACATTTACTGGACTTTTTTGAAAGGCACCTGAAGCACCATAACTTCGACCTTGTATATAATGCACGTGCTCCTGCTATAAAGGCAACACTTAATTCAATTGCAAGCACAGCAGACCCTGCACTTTGTTAACAACAACAATGACAATGACAATGACAATAACAACAACAACAACAACAACAACAACAACAACAATAATAATAATAATAATAATAATAATAATAATAATAATAATAATAATAATAATAATAATAATAATAATAATAATAATAATAATAATAATAATAATAATAATAATAATAATAATAATAATAATAATTGTGAACTGGAAAACCTGGACCGGAAAACGCGTAAACTTTTGAATATGTACCACACTTGACATCCACGAAGTGACATCGACAGGTTGTACCTGCCGTGAAGAATAGGTGGCAGAGGGCTATTACAAATCCATCAAACTGTAGAAGAAGAAAAACGAAGGTTGAATGATTATGTGAGGCAAAGTACAGAAAAATTGCTGCAGGCTGTGAAAACAGAACATTATAAAAACAACAGAAACAAAGGCAGAATATAAGGAAAGACAGCTGGATGACAGATTAAATGGATGGAAAACCAAAGCTTTGCATGGACAGCACTTGAAAAACATTGAAGGAAAAAGTGATAACAACTTGACATGGGCATGGCTTAAGAGGGGAACCATCAAGAAAGAAACAGAAAGTTTAATACTCGCTGCTCAAGAACAAGCACTACACACTAATGCCATGAAAGCTAAGATACAAAACTCCACTGACAATCCAAACTGCCGACTTTGCAATGACAAAGTTGAAACTGTTTCACATTTAATATGTAAGTGCAGCAGGGGCAGGTTCTAACTTACCTCGCTGCCGGTTCGCTTCCTCCCACGCCGTGTGGCCGTGCCTCGTGCAGTACCAAAAAATCCGAAAACAATCCCCCCCAAAAAGAAGCCAAAAACAGGATGGCGATGCATGCACAGTGCCGGAAACTTGGCTTCTGTGCATGCTCAGAAGAAATTTTTTTAAAAAAAAATTCCAAAAAAAGAAAATTAAAAAAAAATCAAAAAAATGACGGCACCCACGGACCGGCACCAACCGAACCGGTTCCATGATGTCATCAAGATGTCACCAGTGGGTCCCTACTGGTTCAGGTGAACCGGTCCAAACCGGGAGGAACCCACCTCTGGAGTGCAGCAAAATCATGCAAACTGATTACAAAGCTACACATGATCGAGTTGCTAAATTAATCCACTGGTCATTATGTAAAAAATATGCCTTACCTGTATCCGAAAAGTCATGGGAACACAAAGTGGAAAAAGTTGTTGAAAATGAGACAGTGAAGATCTTGTGGGACTTTCGAATACAGACGGATCATCATCTGGAACACAACGCGCCAGATATTACAGTTGTCGAGGGCCGAAGCGTACAATTTATTGATATCGCGATACCAGGAGACGCAGAGCCGAAGAAAATGAACTGGAAAAAATCACGAAATATCGCAACCTGGACATCGAAACTACGCAATTATGGATGAAACATGTTACAGTGATACCCATTGTCATTGGGGCACTTGGTACCACGTCCAAGAATTTCACAAAACACATCAAGAAATTGCAGCTTCCTGCAATAACTGGATATGGTTACATAGCAGCAGTTGTTTGGGGGGGGGCATTGAAAAACTACATAGGTTCCAATTAGAATTCCAATCTGAAAAATGATGAGCTTACTTCATTATAGCCTATCTGAAAGAAACTTCATTGTTTTCTTGATGGGGACATAGCAATGAGATGAGAAGTCACATTGTCATGCAGTGGAGGTTGAGTACTGTGGCTCAGCTTCAGCCATTGGAGAGAACACCTGTAGGGGAAAGAGTTGGGTGGAGTTAAAAGAGGGACCAGCGTAGAATCCCGACATAGCCACAAGTGAGCTAAGTTCAAACACCACCACCCCTTGAATTCCCTTGACCCTTATCTAACTCTAACCAGGTGTTGTTCATTAGTTGAAAATATTTCTGTGCATAGGCATGAGTAGCAATAAATCAGTTTAATTGGACCATGCGTAGACCTGATCTTTCATGTCTGACGGGGCCACAGTGACCATTTTTATTTCAACTATCTCCCATACATCAATGGTATTTAAAGGAAATCCTGAAAGTGAAGATGATTTGAGAATAAAGAGGTAGAAGAGTATATGGGATGTGAAAAATGCCTCGTATATGCCCATAGAAACTATGGAGGCTGCCATGAGCCCACATATTGTGTTATTATTATATTACATAAACCATAAATGGGTCATTTACACATTGCCTTAAAATCAGATCTGTTGTTTACAAAGTACAGTCCATTGGTTCACATATTGTCTCAGCCAAAACCAAATTAATCAAATTAGAAAGATTTCTGAGTTAGCAGCTTATAGCATCACCCATCCATCCATCATTGTGGCAATATAAAGCCTGTCTGCACAAATGATTAATTGCTGCAGTGATGATTGGATGGGGCTATTAATCACTAGTGTGGCTTCTCCCATGGCTTAATGCAATGTGTGAACACAGTCAATGTACAACTAAACATTGCAGAAACTCAAAAGCTAGATCAGACAAGGTAGTTTTCACATTGTTTGATTACAAAGGAAGTGACAAATATTTGGTAGGAATCCTGGGAATTGAAATTCCAGTAGGAGGGGCCAGGTAATGGTTTTAAAAGGATTTTGAAGTACATAGACTACAAATGAAACATAGAAGCAGTGGCTGATGTTCATTTAGCTTGGTTATAGCACTGTAGAGCACATTGCAAATTCAGAAATCCTATTAAACAGAAAATACAGCCACTATAAACAAATGTTTTGGCCAGGATTGAAATTGGGGCTTTTAATTATGCTTTTATGTCTGTTCCTCTTTGCTCAATTAGCGTGTCTTGACCCTTTAAACAAGGTGACAGATTTTAGAAAAAAAACAACAACAAAGTTATTTGCTCAATATTGTGCCTTCTTCTGGACAGTTTTTATAGCATACCTTATCAGTTGCTTTCAAAAATGTTTTAATAACTTAATGGCTTAATATACGTTGTAAAAACAAACAAATAATTATTACCAGGAGTGGTTCAGATTGGCAATCCCAACAAGTTAAAAAAAAATTAAGAATTTTTTTTACATGGATGTAAACAACTCACTGAGAAACTGAGCATTCAGAGTTTTTTTAGGTTTTTTTTTAAACCCAAGCTTTTGGTCTGCATAAAATCTCTGTAAGCTAAATGAGGTACAAGATTGTGGAGGTTGGTGAACATGGCTTCTGGATCCTAATAATCTCCTGGTTAAATAAGCACACATAAGCCCACACACTTTATGATAGCTGTGATATAATAAGCAATTTATAAACTGGATATATAAATAGCCAGAACAGTACAGAGTATGCTTAATTTACATAATTAATATACAGTATCTTATAGAATTTAGGGATTTAGGCATAGAGATCCCTAGCGGTCATCTTCTTGTTTGTTATATCCATTTATATAGCCACTCATCTTAACAGTCGAGACTCTGGGCAGTGAATATAAGATTAAAAACCAGCAACAAAAGGAAACAATAGCAAAAGCAAAATAATACAATAAGAACATAATGGTGCCCTCTAACCCAATGTTTTTCAAAGTTGGGATGTTTACGATCTGTGGACTTCAACTCCCAGGGTCTGATCAAAACCACATAACAAGCCATTCTAAAAACTCATATATTAGCAGGTTCACAGTCAAGCAAACCTTGTTCCAAAGGTCAGGTGCTTATAATAGAGAAGACACACTTTCTGGGTTCAACCAGATGGCATAATTCCTGCTAAAAGTACAGAAAGTGATTAAATTCCACATTTAGTTGAATCACATTTTCAGACCTAAAATTATAAATATCTTCCAAACAACTTGTTTCAAAAGCACAAACTACAGATTTGATCCAATCTTTATTTCATAAACCACTATGAGTTGTTATTTATTGATGTAGTTTTGTCACATTTATGCTGTACTTTTTTAAAAAAAATTCAAGGCTGCATACACACTCCCTTTTATTTTCCCTGCAACAACTCTGTGAGGTAGGTTGGTCTGAAAGAGAGTGACTATCTCAAAGTCAACCAGTAAACTTCCATGGCTCAGAAGGAATGAAAACCTGGGTTTCTCTGTTTCCTAATCCAGGGGTCTCCAACCTTGGCAACTTTAAGCCTGGAGGACTTCAACTCCCAGAATTCTGGGAGTTGAAGTCCACCAGGCTTAAAGTTGCCAAGGTTGGAGACCCCTGTCCTAATCTGACCCACTAGAAAGAACAATGGATTCCTTTGCAAGAAACTATGTTTCTTAAGTCTGCCTCTTCCACTTTCATATTTGGTGAGCTTCTTTAATACAGTGCTTGGTTCTGTACAGTGCTGTACAGTGCTTGGTACTGTAACTGTCCAGCAAAAGCAGAACACAAATCAATTTTGTATCGCCAAATCTATGAATTATTTTCCCAGCTATTCCAACCACTAAAGGAAATCTCTTTGAAGATTAATAAACAAATACAAATATTTATTAATATATCAAGCATTTCCAAGTCCCAATGGCATCACTGAAGCCACTAATTGATTCAAAAGATTCGTATGGCCAATTGTATGACTCTGGGCGACTTACAACAACAAAAAATGTACACTGCCCAGAGTCACTTTGTGTGGGGGGCAACTATATAAATTTGTTTAATAAATAAACTAAATAAATAAACAGATAAAAGCCCAAATGAGTCAAAAAGGCAGGGGTATCTGTCTAAGTGGGGAGATCAAAAGTATCATGGTGGCAGCTATAACTCCACAATCAAAACCTCACCCCTTTTGACAATGCCTGTAAAAAGGACAGGCTTTCAGTCACTGGCATCATTTTGAATTCCCATAGCTCCCCTCCCACATGTTCCCCCCCCCACTTCTGCAGGAAGGAGAAGCAAATGGTTGTGTTCTGAACCTCAAGATCAATGAAAACGGGGCGTTGTTCCTTACCTGAACACCCCTTCTCGTAGGGCGGAGCGAGCCTCCAAGAATGGGATGATCCAATCCATCAGCCAATCAGGACTGAGTCTGACTCTATATAAAAGCTGTCACCCCGAAGGGCACCCCCTCTTGAGACGAAGGACGGAGTCAGACCCATAGTGTAACAACCTAACCAAACTTTATTAAACAGCAGGAATGTATAACTATAACTCTATGCAAGAAACCAACAGGGAGGGACGTGGAGGCTCGCTCCGCCCTACGAGAAGGGGCATTCAGGTAAGGAACAACGCCCCGTTCTCCATAGTGGGCGGAGCGAGCCTCCAAGAATGGGACATGCCAAAGCAGTTCAGTCCCTAGGGAGGGCAAACAGTTATTCATGCTGATCCTCAGTCGATAAGGCCGACTGAAGCACATGCCTCCCAAAATCCGCCTCAGCCGAGGCGAATTGGTCCACTTTGTAATGCCTTATAAAGGCCACCGGAGAAGACCAGGTGGCCGCCCTGCACACTTCCTCCAGAGAAGTTCTGGCCGACCACGCTGTCGTGGTGGCCGCGCTACGTGTCGAGTGTGCGGTTAACCCTTCCGGACGTGGGAGGCCTTGCGCACAGTAAATGTCTGCAATGACCGACCTGATCCAGCTGCCAATAAGCGCTGACGAAACTTTATTGCCCATGGATTTCGGATGGAAGCAAACAAACAACGCTTCCGAGCGCCGGAAGGGGGCGGTGCGGACATTGTAAATTTTAACCGCCCTCCGTACGTCAATGGTATGCCACTGGCGCTCCAAGTCCGTGGAAGGTTGGGCATAAAAGGAGGGCAAAACCAGGTCTTGTGTCCTATGAAAGAGTGTATTCACCTTCGGAATGAAGGTCGGATCCAGACGGAGAACAACCCTATCGGGGTGGAATATACATAAGTCCTCCCGGACCGATAGGGCCGCCAGTTCCGAAATCCGACGTGCCGAAGTTATGGCCACCAAAAAGGCAACCTTGAGGGTGAGGTGCCGTAGTGACACGGTGCATAGTGGCTCGTAGGGCTCTGTCGTCAGTGCCAGAAGAACCCGCGGGAGATCCCACGTCGGGAATCTGTGGACGACAGGAGGCGAGATGTTGGATGCCGCCCGTAGAAATCGCCGTATCATCGGATGGGCCGACAGTGTGTCGGCGGTGTCGCAGGATAGCACAGTGGAGAGTGCCGCCATTTGGCGACGCAGAGTGTTGGGGGCCAACCCCCTGTTCAGTCCCGCTTGTAAAAAGCGTAAAACACCCACGATGGTAAGGTCCACTGGGCATAGCGAGGCGGCGGAACACCACGCACAAAATGCCTTCCATGTAGAGGCGTAGATGCGGTCCGTCGATGCCCGTCTGGAGTACATAAGAGTGTCCACGATGGCGTCGGGCACCCCACAGTGAGTCAGGCAGCGCCGGTCAAGTGCCAAGCGGTCAACTTGAACCAGTGCGGGTCCGGATGGTTCAAGGACCCCTGGGAGAGCGAAGACGCGGTCGGTGGTATCCTCCATGGCGGGCTGGCCGACAGCGACCGGAGGTCCGCGAACCACGCTCTCCTGGGCCAGTGCGGGGCGAGGAGAATCACCTCCGCTTCCTCGGCGATGATCCGGCGGATGACTTGTGGCAGCACCGCCAGAGGAGGAAAGGCATATAGGAGACCCCTCGGCCAGGGGCAACGAAGGGCGTCGATGTCCTCGGCCCCTTGGGACCGGTAGCGGGAAACAAACCTCGGGAGCTTGGCGTTGCGGGGAGTGGCGAAGAGGTCGATTACGGGGAGTCCGAATCACTGCACAAGCTGCTGGAAGATGTCCTGGTCCAGGCTCCACTCCGCCGAGTCCACCGCATTGCGGCTGAGCCAGTCCGCCATTGTGTTGTCGACTCCAGAGATGTGTTCCGCTCTGAGCGAGAGCAGGTGACGCTCCGCCCAGAGTCCCAAGGCCTTGGCCTCCGACATTAGGCCCCTGGAGACCGTCCCACCCTGGCGGTTGACGTGCGCCTTGGTGGTCACATTGTCCGTCAGCAACAGGACATGTCGGTTGTGGAGGATGGGCTGGAAGTCCTGTAGGGCCCAGAATGCTGCTCTCAGTTCTAGAATGTTGATATTCAAAAGGGTCTCCGACTGAGACCACGTTCCCTGGGCCACGTGGGAGAGGACGTGGGGCCCCCATCCCTGCAGGCTGGCGTCGGTTGTCACCGTCACCCGGCTCGGCTCGAAGAAGCTGGACCCTTCGGATATCGCCGGGGAACGCCACCACTGGAGAGAGCGACGGACAGAGGATGGGATCAAGATTTTAGCCGATGAATTGCTCTTCCCCGCCCTTTGGAAGGGTAGTAAGAGCCATTGCAAGTCCCTGGAGTGCAGTTGTGCCCAGGGTGTTATATGAATGGCCGAAATCATTTTTCCCAGGAGAGACGAGAGTTGTTTCAGAGGTGCTCTTCATAAGCAGAGCACCTGTTGGACAAGAGTGGTGATATTGTCCTGCCTCTCCTGGGAAAGGAACACCCTGCACTCCAGGGAGTCCACAATAGCCCCTAGGTGGGTAATTCTGTTGGTGGGCCTGAGCTGGCTCTTTTCGATGTTTAAGGAGAAGCCATGCTCTTCCAAGCACTCCATGGTTAGCTGAAGGTCCACCTCCGCTTGCGCAAATGAGGACGAAAGGACTAGAATATCGTCCAGATAGCAGTGCATGCGCACAGAAATGTCCCACATGCTCGCCGCAAGGGCTGCCAGGATCTTCGTAAAGACCCGTGGGGCGGAGGTGAGACCGAATGGAAGTGCCGAGTACTGATAGTGGTCGGACATGTAACAGAAGCGGAGGTACTTTTGGTGGGAAGGCTGAATCGGGACATGAAGGTAAGCTTCGGTCAAATCAATAGAGGCCATAAAGTCCCCTTTTCTCACACACGCTAGGATGGACTGCAGCGTGTGCATCTTGAACCTCTTATATGCGACGAATTTGTTGAGTCGCTTGAGATCCAGGACCGCTCTCCACCCCCCCGAGGATTTTTCGACAAGGAACAAATTGGAATAGAATCCTTGCCCCTGCTGGTCCTCCGGAACCCGTTGGATGGCATCAATTTCCAACAGGTGTTGGATAGCGGCCAGCATTAGGGACCGCTTTTGGGGATTGGAGGACTGGGGGCACCTCATGAAAAATCCCGGTGGGGTGGAGAGGAGGTCGAGTGCGAGTCCCGATGTAATGGTCTCTCGCACCAAACTATCCATGGTGGTATCTTCCCATCGCCCGGCAAAGTAGCGCAGGCGACCCCCAATGGGAAGGCCTGAGGGATCTACTTGAAGCGGCGGTAGGAGCGCCCACCTGCACCCCGAAAAGGGCGCTTGGCCGGTGGGTCTGTCTTAGGTCTGTCCTGCCCCTGATTTTGACGGCCACCTGCCTGATATCTACCTCTATACCTAGGTGCATGGTAGGAATGGCAAGGTGGGGGAGGGGGAGGAGGTGTGGAAGGCTTATTCTGGCCCCTGCGGGTACAGTTAGGGAGAACCTTCCGCTTATCTTTGGACTCTACGAGGTATGGGTCCAAAGCCTCCCCGAAGAGGGACTGACCCTGGACCGGAGAGGTGGCGAGGCGCCATTTGTGGCGAGCGTCCGACTGCCACCCCCGTAGCCAATGCATCCGACGTGCCACCACGGATGCCCCCATAGATCGTGCAGCGAAGCGTGCGCTCTGCAGGGTGGCATCCGAGGTGAACTGTTCCACCGCAAGCAACTTGTTGATGTCTTGGCGGGTGCGTGGATCAGAAGACTGCTCTTGTAAGGTTTTGAGCCAGCGGATAGAAGTCCGGCAGAAGAACGAAGCCGTCGCCGAGGCCCGGACGGACCAAGCAGCCGCTTGATGGGATCGCAGAATGGCCTGCTCCGTGCGGCGGTCCTCAGGGCGCAATAGTTCCTCGCTGTCACCCGGCAGGGGGTTGGCCGAGTAGAGGGCCTTGTTGGGCGGATCTACCGGTGGCACTGGTAGATGCTGCACCAGCCCTTGGGCGACATTGAAGTACCGTTTGTCTAATGACGACGGCGCCGCCCCCGCAATCGGGGTCTGCCACTGCTTGGTGACCGAAGTAATGAAAAGTTTCGGAGCTGGAATTACCTCCTCTTGGGAGGTCGTCTCCTCGAAGAGGGGATCGCTCGGTTCGTCGCCGGCCGGCTTGGGCTCCACCGGGGGCATCTTGGCCGCCGCCCGTGCCTTGTGGAGCAGCAATTTAAACAGGGCCGGGTTGAAAAGGCCTGTGGTCGCCGGGGGTTCCGGGGCCACCTCCTCGTCAGCCGACAGGTCGAGGTCTAGCCCCTGGTCCTCGCGCTCCTGGAGCGAGTCCTGGGACAGCTGAGGCGCAGCGGCTGCGTCCGGCAATGGCTGGTCCCACTCTGTGGCGGGCGGCGCGCGACGAGGCTGGGTGGCGAGGGTCGCTGTACCCGACGTTGAGGGTTGTGGCGAACTTTGCTTGATGCCCGCTGCGATGCCCTCCCGGATCGCCATCTGGATGAGGGCCTGGACCTCCGGGCTCTGGAAGATGGCAGAGGTGGTCTTTGGTGGGGCCGCCGGGGGGTTAGCCCGTGGGGTCAAGGGCTCCTCCCAAATGTCTTCATCCCCCAAGCACAGGTGGGGGTTATCAAGGGATAGGGCCCCAGAGGACTGTCTGGATCTGGAGGGCAGGGGGTCACCAGCATCCCGGGGGCGGGAGGTGGTAGAGGAGGCCGAGGTGGAATGCTTGGCCTTATCCTTGTGGCCTCCCTCCTTTTGGGGGGGTCTTCTGGCCTCAGCCCCATCCTGGTGCAGAGGGGAGCGGTCCCTGTGTGGGGCAGGCGAAACAGAAGTCGCCCGGGCATCGGCATCCTGTTTCCTGGGTTCCTTGGCCTTGGCCTTATTCCTGGCCCCTTTGTCAGTCATTACGATGTCTGCAGGCGAGGGAGGAGAGGCAGGAGCCGAAGATGCCAGGGATTCCTCGAGCGCCGCAGGTGGGAGCCGACAAGCAGCTGGGCTTCTACCGGCACGGAGAGCGTTGGGGTGGAATCCCCGATGACGCTGGAGCCCTCCGGAGCGTGTGCGCACAGAGCGCCGCGGTCTCGACAAGCAGCTGGAGCCGCCGGGCCGACAAACAGCTAATGTGGGCGTCCGGTGCGGCCGCGCGGCTTCCCTGCTGGTTGATAGGGAAGGCGGCCGGTGGGGGCTCCCTGCGGCGAGCCGAAGCGGCAGACGGAGGAGGAGGCGCGCGCGACGGCTCTGCCGAAGCCCAGCTGGTCCTGACAGGCAAACGTGCTCGATGAGTACTGCGCCTGCGCGCAAGGGCCTCCTCTTCAGAGACGCGCCGGCAGCAAAGATGTGCGATGAGCCGGGCGCGTGCGCACAATCACTCCCGACCGTCAGCTGTAGGGCGGGCCCTGGATTCTTGCCGAAGATGGCCGTTCGCGCCAAAAACTTGACAGGATGAACTGACAGGCCGCGCCAAGGCCCCGGACGATCAAGGGAGCGACGAGAGGATTGGAAGGCTTGTGAAAGTGGCGCCGAAACGCTGAAGCCTGACAGGAGGGAACCGAGAGGCTGCACGCTGGTAGGCCTTGACAGATGGAATTCAGGGGTTCCCCTCCCCGCGGTAAGCGGCACTGGCCATTGGTCACTCAAGCGTGGCAGCTTCTGTGACTTATAACAAGGGCACTTCACAGGAACAGGGTGGCCAGGCTGCGTTTCAATCCTCTGGGCAGCAGTGCAGAAGACAGACAGCTGTCACAGGGCACCAGCTGCTCCCCCCACTCACGATGTCAATGGTGTGGGGGTAATTTCACTTACTGCTTGTAGAATTTGTAGAATTTGTAGAAGAACAATTTGTTGAAAAACCTGCTAGGTTAGGCAACACTAGTCCCAGACTTAGGACTGAGTCGAAAGAGGGGGTGCCCTTCGGGGTGACAGCTTTTATATAGAGTCAGACTCAGTCCTGATTGGCTGATGGATTGGATCATCCCATTCTTGGAGGCTCGCTCCGCCCACTATGGAGAATGGCACAATGAACTTTGCCTAAATTTTTCAAGTGACACACCTTTTTTTCCTGCTTCTGAATTCTGCTCATTCTTGCATTCTCTCTCTCTCTCTCTCTCTCTCTCTCTCTCTCTCTCTCTCTCTCTCTCTCTCTCTCTCTCTCTCTCTCTCTCTCTCGCACGCACACACACACACACACACACACACACACACACACAGCAAAATGGTCTTGATGTGCAGACATCATCTTTGTATTTGATTCTTCAATGCTCTCCCAGAATGGATGGCAGATTTACTTGATTTTTCTTTCCTACGGGCAATACCCAGTTCATACATTCCTATGAATTCCTCATACAGTTCGTGTGGTCCACAGATCTCTATAGTAATGTAATGCTTTTATAGTATAGTAATGCTTTTATAGAGGCATTTTTCTATATGAACTGAAAGATCAAATAAAGCCTCTTATCTAGGGTCATATTTCTGTTTTAATAACCCTTAAGCAGCTATGGCTGATGGGGAGCCTGCAAGTTCCCAAGTGAATGATCTCTTTCGGGGCCAGAAATGAACTTCTCTTGTAGGTCATAATTGGATGCCTCAAAATCAGTGAAGTCTCACGTGCAAACCAGATGAATTTCAGGCAGCAGCAGAGCTAATTGGTAGGCTCCCCCTTCCTTTTCCTTTTAGGTGAAAACAACTTCAACAGCAAAGGAAAAGTCTGTGCCCTCTCCCCCTCCCTCTCCTTCGCCCCCTTTTACAGCCATAAGTAACATCTGCAGAATGAAACCAATCAAAGCCAGATGTGGAAAAGGTCACTTATTATGACTAGGAAGCATATTATTAATAGAATAGAATAGAATAGAATAGAATAGAATAGAATAGAATAGAATAGAATAGAATAGAATAGAATAGAATAGAATAGAATAGAAGGGACCTTGGAGGGCTTCTAGTCCAACCCCCTGCTTAGGCAGGAAACCCTACACCACTTCAGACAAATGATTATCCAACATCTTAAAAACTTCCAGTGTTGGAGCATTCACAACTTCTGGAGGCAAGTTGTTCCACTGATTAATAATAATAAAGGGGAGGGGATGATAAATGATAAAAGGGAGGGGATGATAAAACAAATAAAGAGGAAGAAGAAATACGCAGCGTAAATGCAAAACAGGCCAACCAAACCATATGCAATGAAGGATGTTCATGAATTTTATGGTACTTGAAGGCTCCTTGGCTTGTTCTGAGGGTTGATATCAGATACCCCAAATTACATGCATCTTTGCCATTGTCTCTTGGATCTCATGCTCAAAACAAACCAGAATGGAGAGATTGCAACAATCCTTAATTGCCAAATAATATGTTAATTATTTGCCCTTTAATACTAGGCAAGAGGAAATTGAAGTGAACCCCATCATGCCCAGATACAGTTTCCAAGATTCTTCATCATTGGTCAAAATAACTGGAACTGCTGGAGAGTTCCTATATCTGGTCATTATCTTAATTTTGGTAATAGTGAGGAGGTGTTTCTTCTAAACTGGAATGTGTTGTGCAATTTTTGAGGTAGATACGAAATTTTGCTTCAGCTGTGCTACTTTCAGCATCTTCAAAAGAGGAGGTCAAGGAGCAAAATTGGCTGAATAGAAAGAGGGATGTTGCTGTGATCAGAGACTGATGAGAAAGTGTTGGCTATACATTTCTTGGCGATAGCCTTAATTTAATTTAATTTAATTTAAAGTTCTTATAGGCCGCCCAATCCCGTAGGACTCAGGGCGGCGTACAGCATGAATAAGAACAGTACAGTAAATAAGAACAGTTTAAAATCATGACATAATTTTTTTTAAAAAAAACAGCAACAAAAACCATTCATCCAGGGGGAGTCTGATCTTCTTCACCCCGCCTGCCAGAAGAGCCATGTCTTTACGGCTTTGCGGAAGGCCAGAAGAGTGGGGATGGTCCGGATCTTTGGTGGGAGTTGGTTCCAGAGAGATGGGGCTCCCACAGAGAAGGCCCTCCCCCGTGGTCCCCCGTGGTTCCAGCCTTGGAAGAGGTTTAGGACAACCCAGCTCTAAATCCAGCTGCCCCTGAATCTTTCATCCCAACCTGCTTGCTGGAAGCATGCCTTGCAATGGCACAGTTTTGCTATGTCTCTGAGTTGAGCAGGAGGGATGCTGGGAAATTAGTTTTTTAGTATTGTGTACCATGAACAATAGGAACGGAATTGTTTCACTGGGAAATATGGATAGGTAGGCAGATAGAATAAAGGATCATTGAGAAAAGATATTGAAAAAAGATCAGATTCAGTTGTGTGCTCAGTAACTTAATGTGGGACATGAACAAATCTAGTGTGACTTGATCCTGCTTTGGGACCTGGGTCCATTTCTTATGCTATCCCTCACTAAATCACAATTGGTTAGGTTTGCACATTGAGCTAAATCAGAAAACCTCAATTTACAGTCCTCAATGGATGGGTTCCTACAACATGCTAGGCCTAAATCAATCCATATAATAGGCTTGGTTTGGCTTTGGTTTAGCACATTCTGAGAATAAAATCACGCATAATTTTCTTTCCACTTCTATTTATTTTAAACCTTTGATCGTCTCTTTTTTCTACCCTTTTTGGCCTTCTGTCTCTACTTTTCCCAGGTCTTTAGTCCTTCTTTCCGTTTTATTTTTAGACAGCCCTAACCGTAACCCAATCTCTCTCTGATCTGATCTGAGTTCTTATCATAGAAGTTGGAAAAGATCTTGCAGCCTTCTAATTCTCCGTCAGGAAAATATAGTACTATAGCACCATTAATCAAAGGCTATATTACTCAGGGTTAACTTAATCATGCTTCTCTCCACTGGCCCAGTGTTTTGAGTTCACATGACACCCTGAATCGGGCAGCCTGGGTTCATGCAATATGCTAGGCTAAAATGCAATTGGTTAGCTTGCACTTCAGCCTGTTATGCAATAACATAATCCCCACAAAATCTTGCTGTAAAGCAAATAAGATATTTGGGAAACATATTTGAGGTAACAAGAGAAAGGAATGGGGCAAGTTGACATATATTTGCTAGCACTAGGCGTTCCAAAATAACACCCACCATGTTTGACAGCAGAGTTCCTGGAGCCTGCTCCAAGTGAGAAATTTATCATATTTTTCTCTTCCTAAGCCAAAGAAAGCAAAGGAAATGTCCAAATAAAAAATAAATGACTACCCGTGTGGGTGTTCTTGTCCTTCAGTAGAATCAGGACCGATTAACTTCAGCAAGGATAACCTCTACTTCAGGTAGTTCATGGCAGTTAATTATCAATGGGACGGAGCTGGGAGGGTGGGGCTAGGGTACTATTTCCCCAGTAATCTAAAATAAAGTCCAAGGCACTACCAAATCCATAGTTTATAGCCAAGGAACTTTCTGTGTGAGAAATATGAAGCAAAATGCATTATTCCTTAGTGGAATCTTCAATGATAGCAGCTAGTTTCTTATCAGAAGTTCAGGTCCTACCGATGCCTCTACTCAGCTTCTGTGTTTGCAATCAGGTCAAAAGCAGAATTTGTCATCTTAACTTTCTAAACTCTTACAGCTATAATGCAACCCTATAGAACAAGATTGTACAAGCTTTATTCTTGATAAGAGCAGCACACGGTCATGGTGTGTGGTTCCAGAGAATACATTCCCAAGAGATCGTGGCCAGGCAAAATTAAATTTCATTTACATCCATGGTATACAGTTAGTAAGAATTCTAATTGTGTGTTCAGTAATTTCCTTCTACCATCAAATTAAAAACCCTAGTGCAGGGGTCTCCAACCTTGGGAACTTTAAGCCTGGCGGACTTCAACTCCCAGAATTTCCCAGCCAGCAAAGCTGGGAATTCTGGGAGTTGAAGTCCGCCAGGCTTAAAGTTGCCAAGGTTGGAGACCCCCGCCCTAGTGTAACTTTTTGAGGAGTTTGGGCAAAGTCCTGGGGCTTCCAATTCTGTGGTGCCCCCAGGGGTGCCCCCAGGGCTCAGAATATGTGTAAAAAAAACCCTATAGGGCTTTGATTGCATAATTGTTGCTGCCATCTGGATTTTTTTTTAAATTCTCTAAAGACCCCTTTGTTCTGATCTATAGCTATATAACCTTTCTCAACCTTGGCAACTTCATGATATATGGACTTCAAGGATCTGGGGAATTTTGAGTTGAAATCAACACATCTTAAAATTGCCAAGGTTGAGAAACACTGCTTTAAATATGAGCTGAAGTGGTGCAGTGGTTAAATGCTGCGACTGCAGGCTGACTGCTAGTTCAGCAGTTCAGCTGTTCAAATCTCACTAGGCTCAAGGTTGACTCAGCCTTCCATCCTTCCGAGGTCGGTAAAATGAGGACCCAGATTGTTGGGGGCAATATGCTGAATTCTGTAAACCGCTTAGAGAGGGCTGTAAAGCACTATGAAGCGGTATATAAGTAAAGTGCTATTGCTATTACGCACATTCACCCACACACACACACACACATGTAGGTTTAGATATGTGCATTTAACACTTCAGAGGGAGGGAGGGATAGATAGAGGGAGAGGGAGAGGGAGGGAGGGAAAGCAAAAATAAGCAATGCAAATGAAACACCCCCAACAAATGGCTATTAGCCTCTTCTTGGTTTCTTGCTCCAGATAATTGGTTCTTCTATTATTCTTGCTGTTTGATATTTTTTTTCCTAATATTTTCTGGGAATCTGCTTTCTTGAATGTTAAATTCTTTAATAGACCTGTGGGTTGGGATGAGATGCTTTCAAATTCTTGAAATATATTATTATATTTCATCTCAGTCTTTTTCTTCTCCAAGCTAAGTGTTCCCACTTCCTTCAGTCTCTATTCAGAAGCCTTAGGTTCTGGTCTCTTGGTCACCCTTATTGTCCTTTTCAAAACTTGCTCCAATTTGTCTGAATCCTTCTTAAAGAAGACACAATAGTCAAAGTGGAACTTAACCAACACAGAATAAAAATTAACAATTTCTTATTATTGGAAAATTGTATTTCTGGTTATGCAACCTAAAACTGCCATTTTTTTCAGCCAAACACTTTAGATTATCCCAAGCTCTCTTTTACACGCCAAGTCAGGAATTCCCCATCCTTTTTTAAAAAAAAATTATTTTGTTTTGTCAAGCGTGTATATGAATACATACAAAGTATAAACATTGATATGAATATATAAAAGTACAAGCATGGTTTTGAGTACATGATATTTTACGAAATACATGGGGACTTTAGGACAGGGACGGTAGGCACAGTGGTGCGCTTATGCACGCCCCTTACAGACCTCTTAGGAATGGGGTGAGGTCAACGGTAGACAGTTTAAGGTTAAAGTTTTGGGGGTTTGGGGAAGAAACTACAGAGTCAGGTAATATATTCCAGGCATTGACTACTCTGTTGCTGAAGTCGAATTTTTTGCAGTCAAGTCTGGAGTGGTTTACATTAAGTTTGTATCCATTGCAAGATCGTGTACTGTTGCGGTTGAAGCTGAAGTAGTCGTTGACAGGCAGGACATTGTAGCATATAATTTTGTGTGCTACACTTAGGTCAGATCGAAGGCGGTGTAGTTCTAAATTTTCTAGGCCCAAAATTTCAAGTCTGGTGGAATAAGGCATTCTGTTGCGAACGAAGGAGTGTAGTGCTCGTCTCGTGAAATATCTCTGGACATTCTCAATTGTATTAATGTCTGATTTGTAGTGTGAGTTCCAGACAGATGAGTTGTATTCTAGTATTGGTCTAGCAAATGTTTTATATGCTCTAGTTAGAAGTACAATGTTACCAGAGAAGAAGCTATGCAAGATTAGGTTAACCACTCTTAATGCTTTCTTAGCAATGTTGTTGCTAACTCTGGCACTTAGATCATTAGAGATGAGTACTCCAAAGTCCTTTAGTGAGTGAAGATTGTCAGCAACATCGTGATCATCTAGTTTGTATTTTGTGTTCTGATTATTTTTGCCAATGTGTAAGTCTGAGCATTTGTTGATTGAGATTTGAAGTTGCCACTTGTTTGACCATTCTGATTTATAGTCAAGGTCTTTTTGAAGGGTAGTAGTATTGTCGGTGGTGTTGAATCGTTTTACATCATCTGCGAAGAGGACGCAGTTGCTTTTTATATTATCACAAAGGTCATTTATGTAAAGAATAGAGAGAGTTGGTTCTAAAACGCTGCCTTGGGGAACAACGCTGTTAACAGGTACAGGGTTTGATAAAGCGTTACCTATTTTGACCACTTGTTGCCTGTTTGACAGGAACGCAGTAATCCATTTGTGCAGGGGTCCAGAAATGCCATAGGATTTTATTTTTAGAAGTATTTGTCATGTACCATTGAGTCAAAGGCTTTGCAGAAGTCTATGTAAATTGTGTCTATTGCTTTGCCCTGATCGAGTTGTGTAGTCCATATGTTTTTACAGTGTAGAAGTTGTAGGTTGTAGGATAATTTTTTTCTGAAACCAAATTGTTTGTGAGAGAGTAGGTTGTTTGTCCTATATCCATGCACTGGGTACATCCTATACCATGGGTATATCCTATACCCATGCACTTTTTCTATTTCTTAAATTTGTGATATTTTCAACTTAATTCTCTTATCTGTTTTGATTTCTCTTTTTGAAAGTTTTAACTATCCTGCATTACCTTCGGGGTTTTTTCTTTGCAAATTTCATAAGCTTTTCTCTATATCTTCTTTCAGGTCATCATTGAAGATCATCATTTAAGATCGCAGGGCCCAGGACTGAAATGTATGCCACTGCACTTGATATGTCACCTCAATTTGATAAGGGATGATTGATGAGTACTCTTTGAGTACAGTTTTCAACTCTCCTCTAGTTATATTCTCCATGTCCTCCAACTTAATATCCAGCTGCTGAATGTAAAACCTAACTTGTGATTTATCTACCAAGATCTGCTAAATGAATAAGTTAACTAAATTTTGTTGCAACTCCATTGTCAAATATAATAAAATGGTAGCATTGCTGTGTATCAATGCAATTCACCTATCATCTCTTATCCATCTACAAGATACTGACAAATGCAAACCTTTCTGTTGGATACTGTCAAAATACTGCTTGCCTCTCAAATGTTGCATTCTTGTCTTGTCAGTACTTAATATATTGCAGGGGAGAAGGATGGCCAGATGATTACTGCTTCTGAAAGTGAAATGTCAGATTTGGTTTAATTTACTAAGCATCAAACATCCATTGAACATTTGGCAAAAATCTCCCAAATTTGTAGAGGGGAAAAAATTAAGATAATGTTGAGTGACAATGAAGTTCAGTTCTAGAATGAATTACAAAACACATTTTAGGACAACGATTGATTTTATTGCTCTTTTATCAGCCTGATCAAATCATTAGTAAATAGTTTTTCCTCTTGGGAATCACTTTTTCCATTTATTTATGGGAATCTATCCCTTGTTGCAAACTGGTGCCATAAAAATGAATAGGGAAACTTCCATGGATAAAACCTTGGTTCATGGCCTATGAAAGCTCTCCACATCAGGAATCCCTCTTTCGTCATTTGTTCAGTCACTTCTGACTTTTAGAGGCTTTATACATTTATTTATTTATTTATTTATTTATTTATTTATTTATTTATTTATTTATTTATTTATTTATTTATTTATTTATTTATTTATTTATTTATTTATTTGTCAAACATGTATAGGATAATAGTAGTTTGTATAAACATAAGTAAAAAGTAACGATAAAAGAGGACAATAGGACAGTAGGACAGGGATGGTAGGCACAGTGGTGCGCTTATGCACGCCCCTTACAGACCTCTTAGAAATGGGGAAACATTAGGTTTTATTTTCTATTTAATGCTGTTCGGCAATTTTGTTTAATGTTTCTACTTTTAATCCTGTATCTTACGTGATCATTACTATCCAAGGTGTTGTTTGCCAAATTCCTTTTCTAAAATTTCCATTTTTAGCATAATCAAGCTAATTACCAGCCTTAGTTCGACTTGACTGCATGACATGAACATACTAAGGCAGCCCAAGTTTGGTAATCTTAGCTTCCAATGATATGTCTGGCTAGATATGGTCTAAAATCTCATTCATTATTTTTCTGCCCAAGATATGATCAGCAGCAGTCTCCAAACCCATCAGTTTAATGGAGTCTAGTATTCTTAGATTTTTTTAAAAAATTATTCAACTTTTACAACTGTGAGTTATTATTTAAAAAAACATAGTATTTATTATTCTGCCCTTGGAATTAAGCCCGATGACCTTGCTTTTCCAGGTTTTCTCTATGCTAGTCATTACAGTACACCCAATTTCCATTTAATTTCTGGTCCAGTGTCTCCTGCATGGTTAATTTTGAAACAGAGGGAAAGAGTCCTGGTTTGATTCAATTTCTTCATTGCCAATCTTTATCTGGCTGTCGCCATTTCTAGCTATAGTCATTAGTTTAGTCTTCTTGATGTTTCGACACAGTCCAACCTATTCAATTTCTGCCTTGAGTTTTAGGATTAGTTGTTTTATATTCTCTTCATTTTCTGCCAATAGAGGGGTATCATCTGCATATTATTAACGTTTCCACCACTAATTTTCCAATATGTTTACATTAAGGTTCTTCAAACCTGCCTGCACAGTATAAATTAAAAAGAAGCAGCAATAAAATAAATATGCCATTATATCCAAGTCTTATGTATTAACCAAACTGCTGATCTCTGATTAATAAGTTATTAAAGTGTAGAAAAACATTTTGCTAAGATTTTACCCACATATCGATCATTCAGTGTTATAACCATGCAATTTTAATAGCAAAAACAGGTTTCTCAAGGCTTACAATTTCCCTAGCCTGCCCTCCTCATTTTTTTACAATCCTTCCAATAAAAGCTTTGTATGCAAAACAGCTTCTCTTGCATCTGGCCTTCTTCCTAGCAAAGTAAACAACTTCTCCTGTCCTGAAAAGCAAAGCAAGCAAGTGGGCTGGGATTATTGAGAGAATAAAATATTCCTGCCATATTTAAAATCAGACTTCTTTTGAGATGAAACATAAACTGTGATGGACTCCATCCAAATCTATCTACCTACCTACCTACCTACTTTCCTTCCTTCCTTTCCTTCATCTCTCCCTCCCTCCCTCCTCCCTCCCTTCCTTCGTACCCATCATTAACCACATTGTACCCTATACATACATGTCTTATGAGCAGAAAAGAGGCTAAAAAATCTACCACATTTTTTGGAGTATAAGATGCACCTTTTTATCCCCCAAAAGAGGGTGAAAACTTGGGTGTGTCTTATACATGGAATGTAGCCCCGCCCAGCCACCCCCACCCTTTGGCCTCTGCCTCCCAGCAATTTACCTCCTTGCAGCAAACAGGGAGAACCTGATTAGCACAAGCAACTGATTATCGGCCTCCTGACCACCAGCTGATTGAGCTGCAGGCAGGCCCACGTGCTAAAATGAAAGTGAAACTAAAACTGCAAGGAGGCAAATTGCTGGGAGGGAGAGGCAGAGGCAGAGGCAGAATTTTATTTTCTTGTGCTAATCAGTTGCTGAAACTGGATGCAAGGAGGTAAGTCAATAACTATGAATGTTTATAGAATGTTCAAATTATTAGACTTATTTTTAAAAGACTGCTTTATTATTGTTCTAGACAACTTAACAAAATGAAGAAGCTTTTTAAAATAAATGCTTGATCTGAAGAGGCCCAGTGGTTTTGTATCTTCTTTTAAATAGCAGAGAATAATGTATACTTCCAGAAAGCCACATCAATTTTAACAGTATCTGTACAAGTATAGTCTGAAATGTAACAGTGTCCTGTTGTAGTATTAAGATAAAGCAGCTGAGTTAGACCCTGACTCAGTCATGTTTGGAATAGATCTATTTAAATAATTGGGAGCAGTTAGTGTGACTACATTTAAGAAAACTTTCTGGCATTAATATACTGCCATAATGTACATTTCTCCAATTCTTTGCTATTTCTATGGGTCAGGCACACATGCACAGCATGTATGCCTGACCCATACACCCATATAGCAAACAATGTATATCATCTGTACTGATTGCTGTTTGCTGTGAGGCAAATTGCTGTGAGGCAGAGGCAGATTTCCCCCCCTTGTTTTCCTCCCTCAAAACTAAGGTGCGTCTTATACTCCGGTGCGTCTTATACTCCGAAAAATACAGTATGTGTCCAACAGAGGTTTTTATGTCTCTCTCTTAATTTGCTGTGTAGAACAGAGAGAAATGTTCCAGACCAAATCCATCTTTAATTGCTGACCTTTCAAATCAACTCTTCTTTTTCTCTAACACTAGAGTTGCCTATTATGTTTCCCAATTCTCTGAAACTGTAGTTTGTTAGTCTATAGTAACTATACATTGGAAAAAAGTCTGGTAGTATCTTTTCAGACTAATATATTTTAGACATGAAGCATCCATGAACTAAACCTCATTTAAGATGCATGTAATAAAGTGAGCTTCATGAAAGCTTACACCTTTTAATAAAATATATTATTCTGAAAAGGTGCTACCAGACTCCTGATTTTCACCATTCTGTAAGAAATTAAAAGGCTTCATAAGATACGTCCATAGATTTGATCTGAACCCCAAATACGAAACACAACAGAGAAATGACAGAAAATTGTAGGGTAACATTCACATCTATGTTATATCACATTAAAAAAATGTGAGTTTTATAATCACACAGGACTCTTTCTAGGCTGAGATTTTCTGAGCAACATAAACAAAAAGGAAATAAGAAAATATCCAGAGACACTGAGATGGAGTGTCCAAAGATCTTCTTCTTCTCTACTTCCTCTTTTAGGTGTCAGGTGTCAAGGGATTCAAAGATGAGTTTATGAAAATGTGATTAAAATTGTGTTATCTTTTCTTGTTCACTGAACAATAGATGAACTTAGGCTTACTGAAGTCTCATTGAAATAAATGAGTCCAAAGTCATCTATCTCTGCCCTGCAATTAATGGTTCTGATGCAGTTCTTCACCCAAATCATGACCACAAAACCCATAGCACATCAAAATTTGCAAACTATTGTGAACAGGCAAGGAGGCATTTAAAGACAGCTAATACTCCTCAAATAAAACAACCCTGGTTGGGCACTTTAGGGGTTCCTGCTGTTGTGCTCCCCAGTCTCTAGCCTGAGATAGCTTGCTATATGGTGCCCTGATTTTTTTAAAGTATCAATAAGCCATTGTAAATTCTCTGGATAGCTCACAAAAACAGAACAGTATTATTAACAGTTGAGACAGTGGAGGCCAAGAATCAAAAACTGACTAAGAACCCAACAGCTCAAGCACCTGCCATCTGTGGCTTACCACGAATGAGCCACATTTCAATGTCCCATTGGAAAGTTGTTGTAATGAGACCTGTTGTAGACATGGGAATGGAACTCTAGCCCAGTGTGCAAATGCAGAGTAATCCCAGGCCATTTGCTTCACTGCTTCATGAGTTCACGTCTTGTGCAAGAGTGACATATCTCCCACACATACACATGAAGCCATAGGCTTGTTTTAGAACTAGAGGCAGACTTTAGATACTCAAGTTGCCATCGAGAGGACCTCTGCGCTGTGCATCATTGAAGCTTAATGCACAGGATTACATGATCAAGTGCTAGAAGATAATCTAATCAAGTCAGTGCCCTTTGTTGGCCTTCAGCATGAACAGACAGAGAGTCATCCAACCCTTGTAAATGAAGCAAGACAACATAAATCCCTTCATGTTCTCCCCAGTTCATTTCTTGCAAGGATCTGCCAGAGGGGAAAGAATCCATTCCACAGCTACACGACTTGACAGGAAGGCCAGCAGCTGCAGCCCTTCCTGTGCCAAATGTGAGAAACAATTTTGTGCGTCATTCCAGAAATGATATTGCTTCATTCCAGGCACTGTTGTCAAATAATTGTTTCACTCTTCAGAGACATGCACCCACTTTGGCACCCAGAAGCCGATTACTAGGTCCAGTCATTGGTCTCTTTAGCCACCAAAAAAGGCCAGTTGCCAGCTGAGAAGTGAGAAGTTCTCATGTCCCACAAGGAAGTGTTTAAACAGAGGGGTGAGTGAGGCTGGGATGTTTGTGTAGAGACTAGGAGAGGAAGGCTAAAAAAACCTCAAGTAGGCTCTTACCCGGAAAGAGTGGATATCCCTCAAAAGGCTAAAGAGTCCTTCTCTGCTGTGATCAAATCCCAAACATGGCATGCTTTGGAAGGGAATGTTATATGTGTTCCTACATTTTGTTCTCTAAATCTGGGAAAAGATGACCCCAGAACATGCAACCTTTGGGAAGCACCCAGTGTCAGTGTCAGTAACAACAGCCAGCTCATAAAAATGATGAATATTTTCTGGCTGTGGCTCATTTATCTTATTTCTGTGAGAAAGGGATGCTGGCTATGTCACATCATAGCATCTGCTAACCAATGGATTTTCTTTATTCCATCTTTCATTCTGTTTTAACCAATGACATCCCTCAGAGGCCATATTTGGGAATCTCTGTAAGGTTTGATGTTAATTCCCTCCTACTGTCCATTTAGAAATAAGCCTAGCTGCACTTCAGAAGACTTGTCAGAACCTATGTCTAGTTTTGAATTTTCTGTGGTTCTGTGTAAGGCCAAGCATGTATTACATAAATGATAGTATTGTAATTTTTATAGAATGCTTTTGGCGGAGCTGGGACTATGAATATTTTATTCAGCATGAGTGTTAAGCAATTGCCAGTCCCATTTCCCTCCCCATGAGAGAAAAGACACAATCATACCTGATTACAAGAACTGAATAAATATGTTTAACTCCCACCTAACAGATGCTAATGGTTTTGTTGGCTATTGTAGGATAGTTCCTAGGGGAGTGAAATCTGGATGTCAAGAAACCCATTTTTGAAATACACAAAGAACAACAAAAGAGCTGAAAATAATTGTCTTTGTACAAACATTAGGGATTGCATGAGATTTTGAGGGTTCTGTAATCCATTATCTCATGCAGTCTCTTCTCCCTGAATTGAAAAACGGCCGGATTTTCATTAGCTTCTGCCTTCTGAATGTCCTCCAAATTCACACACGGTTTTACTCCCATTATGAAAAGAGCTCAACTCTGTTTGGTTCCATGAGGTGGTCCATGATGTAGGGCTGACAAGCAAATATTCATGGAAGACGAATGAAAGCAATGGATGTATTAGCCAAGCTAATGTCCTCCCTTTTGTTGGCATAGTTGCATGATATAGTCAATGTACCAGAAGCCCCATTCCTGATCCTATAATATAAAATGCTCATGAATGTTCAAAGTACTACATGTGCAGGAACTACTCAGTACAAAAACTTTTAAGTAGGCCAACCTGACTATCATTTAGGGCAGATTGGAACTGATGTTGAGAGTGAATTTATTGCGTAAGACCACCTAGGGAGCTTAGGAAGGTTAAGAAATCTAAACAAATGTTTCCCCAGGACACAGTCAGATATTAACCCACTGCATGCCATCAGGACTCATTTTCATGGCCCTTCTATTAGGCAGAACAAAACACTCAATTTATGCAGCAGAATTTGAATATGTCTGCTGAGTAGAGGAGGAACAGGGATGACTTAGCATAATGCCTTCAGGCTTGTTGGAGGATGCTTTAAAACAATTAATCAGTGGAATGGCTTGCCCCCAGAAGCTGTGGGCACTTCACCACTGGAGGTTTTTAAGAAGAGATTGGACGTCCCTTTGTCTGAAATGGTATAGGGTCTCCTGCTTGAGCAGGGGGCTGGACTAGAAGACCTCCAAGGTTCCTTTCAATTCTGTTATTCTGTTATCCCTATGATCATAGTAAGATGTGATAGTCAGTTGTTTGAAGTGGGAAGTCATCTTCAGGTAGAAAACTGTCTTAGAAATGTAGAATCATAGAACTAGAAGGTGCTATTTCTGCCAGATTCCAAGTTCAGTGCAAGAATGCAGACTGAAGAATCCCAGACAAATGACTGTCTAGCCACTACTCAAGTCAAACCTTGCATGAGATGCTGCTGTGCACAGATGGTATTTGGTACCTGATGCAAAATCTCTACTGTATCATTCAAATTACAGAATACTCATTCATGTGCTTCTCAAAGTGAGGAGCCAGTGGGCTCTATGCCCAAGACTAGCTGACTACTGCTGAGGGAGGCAGGAATGGATAATGCCAGACAGCTTTTCCAGAGCCAGCTGGCACTGTTAACGTCTTGGCTCATCCTGGTCATACTGTATAGCAAACAAGGAGGCAGAAGGCCAACACTGAAATCCAATGGCTGACTTTAAATTATTGAAGGATTTGATTTTGCTTTAAAAGAGGCACGCACACTGAAGGAAAAGCAAAACCAAAAAGCACCATTCAAGATGTGGTGTGCCATCTGCAGAATGATCTTCCTTTATCTTTATTTGTCTGAAATGAGTGGAAGTAGGGGAGAGAGTAGGCTAAGAAATAGGTTCTTCTGCAATAAGGTTTAGCAACATTAGCATGTTGCCCTTCAGCCACAACTTTTTACTCTAATGTCTGCCCATCTGGTACTCTTGACAGATTTGAAGAACTTCAATTCACCCAGCATTCTCAGCCAAATGTCAAGGTCCAGAATTTCGGGAAAGCACATTCTGCTCGGTTTTCACCAACTTACTTCCACCTGTTCTTTAATAGTCCTTGCATATGGCTAATTTATTCAGCAAAGACTAATGGGATTACTTCCCGATTGGCTATATTTACCTGTTGAGTCTTCTACTTCCATTGTTTCATCAATCTAACAAAGAGAATAAGAACTGTTTTACTAAATCAACAACCAAGTTTCAAGAGCAGTAAACCTGAGCTATTCAGAGCATTTAGTAGGCAGGTATTCAGCTACCTCTGAATATGAAAGTACCATCGTTAACACCATGGCTGGTACTTCTGGACTCTGTTGTAAGCTAAGGAAGATCCCTTTTTTCTCCCTCTTCTGCAACTTCTAGCATACAGATCAGCAGCGGGTTGCTCCCTTATCGGTGCCGGTGCGCTGCGCACACATCTCCACGCTTAGGGCACGTGCACGCTCACTACGCATGCATGCCCCCTCGCATGCACGCCCCCTTGTGCGATTTTGCTTCTGCGCATATATGGAAGCAAAATCGCGCTGAAATCTCGTAAGGGGACATGTGCGCATGCGAGATTTTGGCGTGATTTTGCTTCCGCGCATGCGCAGAAGCAAAATCTCGCCAAAATCTCTCTCTCGTGCACGTCCCCTCATGAGATTTAGGCGCGATTTTGCTTCTGCGCATGCACAGAAGCAAAATCAGCCAAAAATTCACAGAAAAAATGCTGACACGCGCGATGGACCAGCAGAGAGGGCTCCAGAGCAGTCGCACGCAAATTGCACAATCAGCCGCTCCCTACCGGAGCTGTGCACCGGACAGCTCCGGCAGGAACCCACCCGATACAGATGGCACAAAATGTTTAGTTTTGGCTATAGGAGACTGCATTAACCCAGTATACTGTAGCTACAACCAATGATTCTGGCAGGGAGGAATAAAGACTTGCCCCAAACAGTAAATCATCCCCCTCTTTCTTTTGGGCACTTGCATATCAGTGGTGGGATTCCAAATCTTTTCCTGCCAGTTCTATGAGAGCGCATTTTGCGCATGCCTAATGCACGTGCAGCACTCAAAGACCGCCCTCGATGTCAGCGTTGGTGAGCTGAGCTGTTGTTTAGCTCAGCTGAGGCGCAGCAATCCACTCTGCTGCATGAATCAGCTGAGCTAAAAAAAACAAGGGAATATAGGACAGCGAAGGATAGGGGCAGAACAGTGGGGGCGGGAGAGTGGGGCCAGCCAGAGGTGGTATTTGGCAGTTCTCCGAACTACCGTATTTTTCGGAGTATAGGAATATAGGATGCACCTTAATTTTGGGGGAGCAAAACAAGAAAAAAACAATTCTGCCATACCTAGCGTTGTCCTGCTGCTGCCCCAAGGAAGCTGCGGAGCTGAAGAAGCCTCCACCCATCTGCCAGCTCGCCACTCAGCCTTTTGGAATTGGGGAGGGGATCACAGCGCTGCTGCCTGAAAACGCTTTCCTCCCCAGGCAGAGTGGCGAGCTGGCAGGTGGGTGAAGCTTCTTCAGCTCCGCAGCTTCCTTGGGGCAGCAGCAGGACAAGGATCCTCTAACCCGCCAATACCTGCGCAGCGGTGGCGGTGGCAAGCGATCACCTCCCCCTCCCCTCTGCGAACATCTGCGGTGCGCTGTCAGTGCCGGCGGGCTCGTGATCGGCCGGCTCAGGCTGGAAGGAGGGAAATAAAAAATTTAAAAGCTCCTTCACTCTTAAAGGGGCTGCTGCCTCCTGAGGATGGGGGTTGCTCCCTGGAGATGGCTGATCGAGGGTCCTTCTCAGGCAGAGACCCCCGCGGCAGCAGGGCTCGCAATCGGTCGGCTCAGGCTGGAAAGAGGGAAATAAAAAATAAAAGCGCTCCTTCACTCTTAAAGGGGCCGCTGCCTCATGAGGACGGGGGTGGCTCCCAGGAGATTGCTGGTCGAGGGTCCTTCTCGGGAAAGAAGAACATCGCGTTTCCAGTGGCGGGCAGTGCCGGTTGCACGCCCCATTTTTGGAATTGGGGAGGGGATCGCAGAGCTGCTGCCTGAAAATGCTTTCCTCCCCAGGCTGAGTGGCGGGCTGGCAGGTGGGGGTGGGGGGTGGGGGCTACATTCGGAGTATAAGACGCACCCAGTTTTTGACCCTCTTTTTGGGAGTAAAAAGGTGCGTCTTATACTCCGAAAAATACAGTACTCAAAATTTCCGCTATCGGTTCACCCGAACCGGTCCGAACCTGCTGAATACCACCTCTGCTTCATATGTTTGGATTTTTAGGAGTCATTGTGGTGGAGCCAGGACTTTTTCTCATTAACTACTGTGTAGTAAGATCCTCCTAATCCCCATCTATTTTGGATCAACCTTTCTGCTGATTTAAGTTGATCATGACATGCTCTGCAATATTGTTTTGGTTACTATACTCAAATGGGGCAGGCAGCTCACAGGAGTTGTAAGCAACCAATTACGCATCTGATTAACAAAAAGGAGAGGCTGGGTGTGGTGCTAGTTAGAAGGCAGTTAATGGGCTGAAGGTTGTGGATGAAATCCTATTTAGATTGTCTCTCAGAGGAACAGCTGTGTCCTTGTAAACACTGGAGTTGTTCAGAGTTCAAATCTGAATGAAAAACATTGATTGTGGCCAAGGGTGAGATAAAGAAGCAAAGAAAGAAAAGGTGTCAAGGAGAAAGCTTCATTGCATAACAGAATAGCATAACAGACATTCAGATGAAACCTTTCAGACTGAGTTACCCCTTCAGTGTCCATGCAAAAAAAAGTTGCAGGTTTTTGTTCCCAAAAGTCTACAAGAAGAGCATGAAGACATTGTTCATTGTTTAGACCCCAAAACCAATGTTCAAATGTATGCTGCTTTTAAAGATGGAGTTTTATTGAATTATTCCTTATTAGTTGATCAACATTATCCTTCCAGAAAATTGGTTCCTTAGTTTTCTAAAAAAAATTAAAAGCTGCTACATTGTTAGACAATTACTTTGTTCTTTATGTAAAATGATGCTTCTTTTCGTCTGTTCCAAATTTACTTATACTTTTTATCAAACTGCTCTTGAGCTACAGTGTTATGATAAAGGTGCAATCATAATTTTATAGATCTTCCTCCAGTTTCCCCATCTTAGTTAACTTTTCCCCAACTAAAAGTGCTCAAATGGTGTTGCCTTTTCCTGGAATGGAAATGCTCCAAGCTTTTGATCCTTTGGGTTGTATTCTTCAAGTACTACATCCTCAAGGGGAAAACAACTCAAGAAGCTTGGGAAATTTTGAAAAATGAGATTATAAAAGCCCAGACTAGCACAATACCAATGAAGAAGAAAAATAATAGGTCTCAAAAGAAACCAGCATGGCTGCATAAAGAACTCTCTGACAAATTGAAAGACAAACAGGACAAGTATAAAAAGTGGAAAGAAGGGGAAATAACTAAGGTAGAATACCAGCAAATAGCCCGAGCCTGTAAAGATGAAGTGAGGAAAGCTAAGGCTCACAATGAACAAAGGCTTGCGACAAAAGTAAAAAGTAACAAAAAAAGCTTCTTCCAACATATTAAAAACAAGAAAAAAGTCAAGGAAACAATTGGTCCATTGCAGGGAGAAAGTGGCAAGAAGGTGACAAGCAACAGGGAGAAAGCAGAGCTACTTAACACGTATTTTGCATCTGTCTTTACACAAAGGGAAAAAACAGTCCAACCTATCAAAAACAGCATCACAAAAAACATATTAGGAACACAAGTTAAAATAGGGAAGAAAATGTCTGTCTACCTGTCTACCCTAGACGAATTCAAATCACCAGGATCAGATGGATTACACCCCAAGGTTCTGAAGGAACTGGCAGATGAGATCTCAGAACCACTGAACTATATCTTTCAAAGATCCTGGAGCACCGGGGAACTGCCAGAGGACTGGAAAAGAGCTGATGTAGTTCCCATCTTCAAAAAAGGGAAAAAAACAGATCCAGGAAACTACAGACCTATCAGCCTGACCTCAATACCCGGGAAGATTCTGGAAAAGATAATCAAGCAACGAATCAATGAACACCTAGAAGCAAACAAAGTAATAACCAAAAGCCAACATGGGTTTGTCAAAAACAGATCATGCCAGACTAATCTTATTACATTCTTTGACAAAGTGACAAAATTAGTGGACCAGAGGAATGCTGTCGATGTGGTTTACTTGGACTTCAGTAAGGCATTTGATAAAGTAGACCATAACCTACTTCTAGATAAAGTAGAAAAATGTGGGATGGACAGCAACACCATCAGATGGATTCAAAACTGGCTAACCAACCGCACTCAACGTGTAGTGCTCAATGGAACTGCATCTACATGGAGGGAAGTTTGCAGTGGAGTACCCCAAGGCTCTGTTTTAGGCCCAGTACTCTTCAACATCTTTATCAATGACTTGGATGAGGGAATAGATGGGGAACTCATCAAATTTGCAGATGACACCAAACTGGCAGGAATAGCCAACTCTCCAGAAGATAGGCTCAAGATACAGAAGGATCTTGACAGACTTGAGCATTGGGCGCTATCAAACAAAATGAAATTCAATGGTGAAAAAAGTAAGGTTCTACATTTAGGCAAGAAAAACAAAATGCACAGGTACAGTATATGTGGTACCTTGCTCAACAGTAGTAACTGTGAGAGGGATCTTGGAGTCCTAGTGGACAACCATTTAAATATGAGCCAGCAGTGTGCAGCAGCTGCCAAAAAAGCCAACACAGTTCTAGGCTGCATTAACAGAGGGATAGAATCAAGATCACGCGACGTGTTAATACCACTTTATAATGCCTTGGTAAGGCCACACTTGGAATACTGCATTCAGTTTTGGTCGCCACGATGTAAAAAGGATGTTGAGACTCTAGAAAGAGTGCAGAGAAGAGCAACAAAGATGATTAGGGGACTGGAGGCTAAAACATATGAAGAACGGTTGCAGGAACTGGGTATGTCTAGTTTAATGATAAGAAGGATCGGGGAGACATGATAGCAGTGTTCCAATATCTCAGGGGTTGCCACAAAGAAGAGGGAGTCAAACTATTCTCCAAAGCACCTGAAGGTAGAACAAGAAGTAATGGGTGGAAACTAAACAAGGAGAGAAGTAACTTAGAACTAAGGAGAAATTTCCTGACAGTTAGGACAATTAATCAGTGGAACAGCTTGCCTCCAGAAGTTGTGAATGCTCCAACACTGGAAGTTTTTAAGAAGATGTTGGATAACCATTTGTCTGAAGTAGTGTAGGGTTTCCTGCCTAGGCAGGGGGTTGGACTAGAAGACCTCCAAGGTCCCTTCCAACTTTGTTATTATTATTATTATTATTACATTCTCTTTTGGAGGGGCTGATCTCCCTCCTTTCTTCTGAAGCATTTTTTTTTTAATGAAGGCCTTTTATGCTTGGCTCACAACTCGTATCTACGTCACTTGGTAACAATATATTTAAGGACTGGTATTTGAATTTGCGAACTGACCCTCCCAGTTTGTTTGAAGTGAAGCAGAGAAATCATATTCGGAAATTTATCAAGTTTTGCCATTTTTAGTTGCATATCTATTTGTTGAAGGATTACACAAACACCAAAATTCAATACATGCCATTCTCAGACAATCCTCTAGCCCAGACATCAAGGCTCTGAAACATAGGTGGGGTTTAATTTTTATCTACTCCCTTTGCAATTCCTGGCTCTCTACCACTTTTCATCTTCAGATGTGGAGAGAGATTCAACTGAACTGCACCATATAACTGATGAAACGAAGAAGGCAAATAGACTATTATTTACTATTTTATGCCTTTGAGTTAGAGATGACTCCTGGCAACTGGAAAGTCCCTCACATTTTCTTGGCAAGGTTTTTCAAAAGTGGCTTGCCATAGTCTCATTCCGAGGACTGAGAAAAAGTGACTGGCCCAAGATCACCCAGCTGGCTTTGTGCCTAAGACAAGACTAGATCTCATGGTCTCCTGGTTTCTAACTTGGTGCCTAATCACGAGACTAAACCAGTTCTCTTGTTCTAGTTCTCTATTTCTCTTTGACCAGAAATAACAAAACTAACATAAGTTTTATGAACTGTGTTTAATCTTGCCCAGCCTGGTATCTAATGGAGGTTTGCTGGAAACTCTAGCACCGTGATGGCAAACCTATGGCACAAGTGCCAGAGGTGGCACACAGCGCCCTCTCTAATGGCACACAAGCCATCACCCCAGCTCAGCTCCACCGCGCATGCACGCGCGCCTCCCACCGGCCAGCTGATTTTGGGGTCTCTGCCGCGGGAGATGCGCGTGCTTGTGCAGGGGGCAGGGTGGTTGCTCATGCATGTGCGGGGGAGAGTGGGGGAAGTGGCTCGCAGGCACAGGGAAGTGGGGGAGCTTGGGGGGGCCACACACATATGCACGGGGGGCGCATGGGGGTCATGCGCACATTACATTATGGGTACAGGCGTGGGCGCGCGCACTTTTGGCACATGACAACAAAAAGGTTAGCCATCACTGCTCTAGCAGTTATAGTCAAACTCAAAAGTGGGAAATTGGGAAAGATTGGCCTAGGTAATCTCTTTCTCTTGCTTAACTTTTGTTATGGAGTAGACACTAAGGAGAAGAGCAAAAGAGCCACCAGTTAGAGACTGTTGAAACCTGGCAAAGCATCAAGTCCTGGACACCTTGTCCCACACCTATACTGAAGCTTAGAAACATTTTGGGACAAAATACATGGTATGTGATAAGAATTACGCTCCTTGAATTCACCTTGGGCTGCATACAGTGCACCCAGAAGTTGAATGGGGAGGGAGGAGGGGGGAATATTTTCTATAATTTAATGGTGATCTAAACTAGTAGCCTTAACCCAGTAGCCCTAATCACAGCTAGTCTGTTTTCCCTTGTCTAATGCTAAAGAGTGTAGCATAGGTTTTGCTAAATTAAAAAAGAATTGGTGAGAGCAAAAGAGCATGGGGAAGATGGTTAAATAGCTGAAAAGCCAACAACAGACTGAGCTAATACTGCCTAGGCAAGCCAAAGAATCTTTTTTTTTCACAGAGAATGTTGTGCCATGCTAGTTTAATTTATAATAAACTTGAATGTTAAGAGGAAAAGCAAAACTGGCTCTAAAAATCTGTCAAAATGCAGCTAATCTTCTAGGTTGGTTGAATGAGTACCTAACAATTAAATATTGGGGAGTAATTAAGCATGATACAAATGTTTTAAAATAAGGATGGATGGGGTAGGGAGTAGCAGAAGAGAAGCAGCACTGATTTAAGTACATGCTACTAAAACTGCTGTTGGAGGTCATTGCCCTAAACTTGTTGTCTACTCCAAATGCTTCTGCCCCATCAAATAACTTTTCTTTTAGTCTAAAAGAAGTGTAAGCCTGGTAGATTTCCCCTTCTCTCCATTTATAAAACTATACGCATTTCTGTCTCCCCTATGTTACTCTTCCTCCCAATCCTCCCTCTCCAGTAAATCATTCCAATTACTTCAGTCAAAGCCTTAAAAATCCAATAAATCAATCAATGAAGTCAGTTTGTTTGGGAGCAATTATCTTCAATTGCCTCAGTAAGTGGTGGTACCTACCCCAGTTGATCTTGGAAGACAGATGACCTGGTTAGAGGACAATCTATAAAATCCAAACTGTTGACTAGGAATCAGAAGAAAAATGCCAGAAGACACCTGTGGCATAGTACAGCACTGCCAAGAAAACAATATGGATGTAGAGTTAAATCTGCCTCTCAGACATTTTTACTTTTTTGTGTGAATAAGAGCCACTTCTTTCCAATTGAAATTTAGGCTTTTGTAAATTAAGCTCCCCCAATTTAGGGACGACTAACTATATCCTCTATCTCCCCTACTTCCATAAAAATTCTATTGGCTAAAGTCACCCTGATTGAGAAGGAACATCTAGAGCAGTGTTTCCCAACCTTGGCAACTTGAAGATATCTGGACTTCAACTCCCAGAATTCCCCAGCCAGCATTCGCTGCCAAAATGCATTCGCTGGCTGGGGAATTCTGGGAGTTGAAGTCCAGATATCTTCAAGTTGCCAAGGTTGGGAAACACTGATCTAGAGGAAGAGAGAGGGCAAGAGAGAATGGAAGGCAACTCCGAGGAGGTGGAGCATTAGTAATATGCCCGAACCTTTGGTAGCAGGAAGTGTCACTAGATGGACATTATTGATTAATGAAGCAGAGGTCAAATCCAATGCTGGAGGGTAGGGATGGCCTTCCCATAGTTTTAACAGAGGTGGATTTGGTGTTGGGAGGAATGTGCTATGCTGCAGAACACATTTTGGCAGAGATAACATACCATATTTTAGAACATTTCAACTGATTCTCCCATTGACAGTTTTTAGAAGTGTTGCCGACTCATGGCAAGTTCTGCCGCAGTTAGTAATATAGCCTTTGGCAGAAAGAAGGTGAAATAGTACCAAACCATTACTACAAAGGGTGAAATTAGTACAAAACCATGGCATTGTACTGACGACAACATTGGATGACCAATGGTTCAGCACGGAATTGAGGACACAGGCTTCCTAGGGCTTCCCCCGGCTCCATACTCCCTACTATAAGATTCCTACATATTAACTTGGGTGGGCAAATGTTTACCCTCCTTGAATCAGTATTACAGGGAGCAACAACATAGGGAGCAACACTGGGTTTTCTCTAAAGAGCAAGAAACAAAGTATGACATCTTGTACGTTTGGTGTCCCTTACCTGCTGGGATACCTTTCTCCAAGCGCATTGTTGAAATCTTTGTGCTTGACCTATGCTTCTTTTCAACAAAATACAGGCCAGGCTGTGCCCAGGCTGGCAATGCCCATAATTCGTTTACTAGAAAAAGCCTTGGTGAACTCCAGAGCCTTAGCAAATTGACTTGACCCTGCAGTTCCGTGATGCTTGAAGCCCCTGAACAAGCCAGACAGTGAAGCAGAGAATAGTCAGTCATGACAACTTCCCTGATGGACCTGGTGCCTTTAGGTCATAGGCCAAAGACGCTAGGTAATAGCCAAGAGGAAGAGGCGCAGATCTCTAGTTGATGCCCCACCGCTAGCAGAAACCAGACCTTTAGAACAGGTTTCTCCCTGGCTACAAGAATAAGAGTACCCTCTTAAGGCAATGTCCTAAGAGGATCTGCTGTAGGGTTAGCATCTGAATACTAAACATGTGTGTGTAAAATGCAAACTTTCCAAAAGTTAAGAAATAGGAATTGTTTCTCTCAGTAGAACTTCCAAGTAGTCCATTTTAGAGTGAGGAGGGACTTGGCCCTCTATTCCCTTTCCCTGCCTTAAATGTCTGTTCAGTACATTGTTGAGCAGGAGGAATTATTAACCTGCTTAAATTTCCTCTGACAGTTCTTTTGCAGCATGTACTTTTGGCATGCTTAAAATGGATTAATCTAGTTTCTACTTATCCTCTTCAGTCAATACTGTAGGAAGAACATTACTAAAGCAGTCGATTAACTCACACCTGGACAATAATTTGTTGGAACAACTCTTAAAAGACCAATCTCCCCTCTTTCTTGAAGGTTAGCCCCTTACCTCCGTCTCCGGGCTAGTCGTCACCCACCCATTGCCAGCTTAAGGCTGAGAATCTCCATTGCCAGCTTAAGGCTGATGAGTTACCAATTGGCTGAAGTTTCAGCCTGCATCACTCCAGTGGCATAAGCTACTGCTTCCATCCCAGTCATTAGCTCACACTGGAGTGATGCACACTGGGAGCCTGCCAGTCTGTAGCATCATCTGAACTAGAGACCAGATCCAGCCACCAGCCTCCACAGACCATCTTTCAAATATCCATGAATGGCTAATGAAATTTGCCAGAATTTGACAGATTGTGCTAGTCTTGAGGCCCATGGGGGGAGGAGATTTATATATATCAAGCTGACTAAAGCAATTTGCTTACACAGTACTGTATCTGTATCTCTGACTATCATTGTCCTGTGGCATTATTTGCTGTTAAAAGTCCATGAGTTCAATTCAATGTATATGAGTTGTATTTTCTTATATGGGCAAGGAACTGGTAGGCAGATGCAAATACTGTATGTACTCATTATGTGTAATGCATAAGCATTGCTAATATTGTTGCAGTGTTCAAATTCTATATAGAGTGAACGTAGAATATTTTATTGGTTTATTGATCACTGCCTCCTGACAAACACAGTACTGGGGCAGCAGTCATTACTGTTAACATGCCACAATTTAAGCATTTTGTTTTGCTTAACAAGTAAAACAAACTAGTACAAACCAGAACAGAAATCCACCAAAAAGCAAGATTTTATGGGCTAAAATATACTCATGCTTATTAGACACAGTGTACTAGAACTGGGTAAAAATTATTTCTTTTGATTACTACAGGATTTTTAAAAAATATTTTCAATATATATCCTGTTTTCTCCAAAATAAGACATCCCTGATAATAAGCCCAATCGGGCTTTTGAGTGCATGGCAATGAGGCCAAGCGCTTATTTCAGCGTTCAAAAAAATATAAGACAAGGTCTTATTTTCGGGAAAACACGGTATGTATTTTAAAACTCATGCCCTTGATCTACATTTCGGTACATTGGATGGCATGTAGTAGTCAATAGTTAAATAGGGATGTCGGCATCAAAATTTAGGCAGGTTTGGAGTTTCGAAGTTGTACGTTTGTTTTTGAAGTTATTGTTCTAAAAAAGTTGAAAGCGGGAATTTCATAGATCTCTCTCCCTTACATCAAAAAACATGTAACTCAAATATTTGTGCAGACTGTGGACACTGAGCTAAATAAGATCACTAGAGTTATGTTCATTTGCATAGAAAAATTCCTTGGAAAGATTTTCAGAAAATAAATTGATTCGAAGTTTTCTTACAGCCCACATCTAAAATCAGCATAGCACTTATCTACCTGGTGTGATCCCTGAAGTGAAAATCAGGGAGTAATTAGATTGGTTCCAAGCTTCTAATGTTTCCTATTGCCGGAATGCTAAAAACATTTTAAGTTTTGTTCTGTCTAGCTACAGCCAACTCAGAACATTTTGAGTGGGCTATTTTCCCCTGAATTTTAGAAATGACCATTTTCCATTTCTATACACTCATATTCTCTAGAGATGGAGCCAACAAATAAAGAACATAGGCCGACAATGGCTTTTACTGGATGAGATTCAGTTGGAATATGTATGTTTTGAGAACTTTAGGCTCCAAGAACACATTATACCATTTCTACCTCCAAACCAATACTCTGTTAATATGAGAAGAATCATATTCCATCTCACACTCCAAGGGTATTACCCCAGAGCAGTCCAATGAACCCAAAGATTTACCGTGTCTCATTTTAGTGGTAAACAGATAATTCCAACTCTTAATACCTTGATCACTACAATATCCATGTACTGTAGATATTGTCCAATGGTGTAATGAAGAACAGATACAAGTAAGTCTTCCTTGCCTCCAAGCATGAAAATGAACTACAGTTGAAGCTGATGAACTTGTCCCACACTTGCCACCTTCTATGTCTAGAGCTCTTCATTTTTTACCGAAATAATTGCTGCACAAAATAGGGATTAAATATATTTGTAAAGGTCTTACAAATACAATGGCATTAAAAAAGGAAGTCTAAGACCGGATGAAAAGTGTTCATATCCCTCCAAGGTCCCCAACCTAAAACAGCAGATATTCTATCAATGCCAAAACCAGTTAGGAACATCTCCACGTTTAAGGTCATTAATTTTCTTCTGTTTCTCTTTTTCAACTTTGTTCTCAATTTCTTCAGAAGAGTCAGGCTCAGGAGCTTTGTCCTTGTCTGGAAACAAGTCTGGAAACTGGAAAGTCTGTCCTTCAGCCTAAAGACAGAAAACAAATGTTTAATCATGTGTTCCAGTAGTATCTGTTTCTTCAGATAACCATGGGAAATTTCAGCTAGTCCAGAAAAGAAAAGATGCATAATATTATCCTTTACTCTATCAGTCTTCCTGCCAAGGGACTCATAGTAACTGACTCAACTTCACTCAGTAAACATATGGATAAGCAGAGTTTCTAACCTAAGTCACCTCTGCTATAGTCCAAAATCTTAAATAGTATATCACATTACCTTTTCTGGTCCTGTACTGCTCAGTTAACAGGCAAATATCCATTGCTAATTCAATAAACTCATGGTTACATTGGAAACACAATCACTAATGAAATATAGTGCAAGAATTTGTTGTACCACTTGAAATAACCCCAAGTCAATTAAGAAGCTGATCACATTAAACACTGAGTGGGAGGGGTACTTTTGTTTGCTTGGCCTTCAATTTATAAGTCTTGATCTTAATTCCTGGTGACTATGTAGACAAGTCCATGCAGTTTTCTAGGTAACAGTTCTGGAAGCGGTTTGCCATTACCTTCTTATAGGCATAGTGGATTGCATAGAAAATAAGGGTAAAGGAGGATGATTGAAAGGGAAAGCCATGTACACATTTATATGCAGATTTCTTTGCTCGGCTCAGATTTTTCTTCCGTGATGGTAATTATAAAAATAAACTGAATTGCTATTAAAATGTATCTATTAAACACAACTGTGAGTAGTTCAACTTTATTTCTCTAGCTTCTGTCAATAAAACAGAAAATACCATGTGCATGCATTAAAGCATGGGTCATGCCTATTTAGTGTCTCTGTATTTGCTGCATAAAGAAAATATACTAAACAGAACTGTATAAATAGTATGATTTAAAAAGGGATCTGTGAAGTTATGTAATTCCTGAAACGCAGTATTAAATTTTTTTAGCAGTCATTCTTCATAATGAAGAGCGTCAATGCCAACACAGAGCATTGCCACAGACTCAACGTCTCCCGTTTGGAAAACAATAATCTACTGACCTTTTAGCTTTTATTTAGCAGCAGGAACCTATTATTCAAGAACAGCATTTTATTCTGTTGACATTATCTATTTTTCCATATTGTATGCAGTGTTGACAATCTTGTTAAAATCAACTCTTGTCAGCTTTCCATTCTCTTCAAGTAGAAGACTAAAGCTAATAAAACTATCAGACAATAGTGTGTGTCAGGGTTCCAAGTAACACCCCCAACAAAAAAAGGCTCCGAGGCTAAGCATTACTCGAAGTTCCATTTTAATAGAGATGTCATATTGGCACATCTGGGAAAACCTGAATCTGAAAGCTTCCAGGTTTTCCCAACCCAAAAGGAAGTCCAAGTCCCTGCCCCAGCACCCACATGTCCATCACATGATCCAATCAATGCACTATTCCAACTGGAGATGTTTCCCAGTCACACCCCTCCAGGTGCAGGGCAGAGCGGCCTTGACTCTCGGAGAAAGGAATGTTATTTTGACTATATATCTTGCCACTCAATACAATCCCCCCTCCCATTTTCCCACAGCACTAAATGTGGCAGGCCTGAAGATCCAGTGCCCAAGATGGCTTCCAGGCCTGACAGTGTGGCGCAGAAAGATGTGTTATAAAAATAATGTCTGGAGCTATTTTGGAAGGTATTTTCCAGAATACCTTAACAGCTTTTGGCCATAACTAAAATGAGGCAGGGGGCATTTGTTTTAAAATAATAATCAAATATATCTGCTTAGAATTCATTTAAGTTTCTCCCCTACTTCTCATTTTCCAATGTAATGAACTATTTCACATATATTTCCTGTTATTCACTTTGAGTGTATTTGCAGAAGTTAACTTGCGTGTCAAAGGAAACATGCCCCATGTGCTGGAACATTTTGCAAGGTGCTACTGAAGGTAGCTCGGTTGTCTAAAATAATCTTGTGACCCATAGTTTTGATATAAGAATTATGCTTGATACTGTAACACGTGTTTATACTTCTCCTTTCTGTATAAGGATGTAATGCCATGCTGTGATTTATGATTGGATTGTAGAAGTAACGCCTCAGGAAGAGGTGAGATTTGTATTAAGGTATAAGAATAACCCCCAGGGCGGTGGCCCGGGGTTCAGAATCTGCCATGCTAATGCTCTGAACCAAACTGCGCAATAAACCTGTGTTCTTCTACTTTGGGCGTGGTCTTCTTCCTCGGGTAGTAGGCCCCAGCCTAGTAGGCCCCAGCCTGCTAGGCCGAAGCCTGCTGCTTCAAAAGGACTTAAAAAAGAACGAAAAATCAGCACATAAACTTAAGACTATAAGAGCCCTCTTGCTATCCTTTAAAATCAAAACTTTACTCACAAATGAAACAGGTTTTGCCAACCAATCCTAGTCTTCAGCTATTAATCTGAACCTATGAGCAAAGCAATTGGACTCACAAAAGTGCAGCTATAAGTTTCAATTTTACTTGCTGGTATGCATTAACAAGCATTCTATTTCTTCTTGGACTCACTGAACATGAACAATTGGTTCCACTCCTTTCCAGTACCATAATTCTCCAGAAATGCTGCAGAAGTAGATTTTCAGCATCAGCAGGAGAGAACACAACTATTAATGCTGTGATTAAAGTGAACAGAACCTCAATGTATAACATTGCGGCACAATTCAAAGTTCTACTTGGACCCAGGTAGTATACTCCTTCCAGAACGACAACAACTACTCAAGCCACTACTGTGGCTTGCAAAAAGTCATTTCCACAATATGTCTTCAATGAGGAAAACTAGGCAGTGCTTTGAGAAGTTGCACAGCTCTCAAAGTTGTTTCTAGAGTGGGTGAAATCAAAGCCTGAGTATTTTCCAGAAGCAATATATTAGTTGTTGTTTGCTTGTTTGTTTGAAGGAAAAACTGAACTGGTTCTTATTGGTTGAAAAAAAAGGGTTTTGTTTTATTATTTGAATATGGTTGTTGTTCGCATTACTTTTAACAGGATCCGTCAGGATAGAGACATTTTTAAAAAAATACTAAAACAACAAATATAACTCCAAAGACAGCACTGGAAACCCATCAGGCAATGTTTGTATGGTTGCCACCTGCATGTTATACTTGCATGTACAACATCATCATTGACTGATGTTGCTACGCATACTAGGGTTTGGCTTGCTGCCAAGGTGAGAACTGAGAGGCCTTGTCTATGATAGACACAGCCCTTCTGTCCAAAAAGGAAGGATATGGCTTACAAAGATGAGCCATGGTTCTAATCCTTACACTTCTCTTCTACGTTTGTTACATTTGTCACTACATTACTAAAGCAAATGACTCAGAGTGGATGTTTCCATGAAGCACCACGTATTATCCCACCTTCTCATTTTATTTTAAGGCAGTGGAGGAAGATTCAGAAACAATGGATACAAGCTCTCGAAGAAAAGGCTTACAGATGCCATTTCAAGGCTGGTCAAAACCAAATATTGAGCAGAAATCAATCTGTATCTGGAGCCTTTTAATAAACAAAAGTCAGTGCAGACAATTTGGCTCTTTCCATCCCTTGTTTTGCCGAGAAATGCTGATCTTGGCTGGCAGCCAGAAAGGATTTGAAACCGCCAAGATATTACATTGAACTCTCAAAACTGAAAGCTTTATAAATCCTCCACAATACCGAGCAGTAATTTTGCACTGGTTTGACTCTTGTATGCTGAAAGCTTTATGAAAAATAAGTTACTGTGCATGTTCAGTAGTTAGTATATTTTGACCATTCTATAGCTTGAACCATATCTCCAGGAATAACTGTGCCATAAAAGTTTTTTAACTCATTTAAAGTCACATCTGAGTATCTGTAATAGGTTCAATCATTTGGCTTAGTAAAGAAAATGGTTAATGGCCCCTTGCTGATAAGATGTTTTAGCATACATTGTAGCACAACATAACGAAAGAAAATGTAGACTCCAAGTCAATTAAAGTCTGCTCAACTTGTTCTTGGGGATATTGTCACATCTGTCAAGTGATCACTACTATAGCTTCCATATAGCCATCGAGGAAGCACATTTATGGAACTTCATAATAATCTGGTTAATATAAATGACTGGCCCCCAATCAAGGGAAAAATATTTTTAGACTTTCTAACAGTGGCGATTATTGACTCTGCAAACAAGCAAAAACAAGAACATGATTTTCAAGGCAGAAACAATTTTCATAGTAATGAAGAAGTTGGTTCTAACTTTTAAAATAGAAAAGGCAAGGAGTACGTTCTGTTTTATAACCATGGTTACAAAATGTTTTCTCCTGAGGAGGAGGGGAAAAGCACATAAAGAACAAACTGAAACTACAGAAGGTGATACTGACCACAAGCAATAATTTGAGGTCATTTGCAATGGCAGACAAATACTATCTGAGGGTAGGGAAAACCCTACCCTCATTTGCCAAGTTTGGGGTATGAGAGAAAAAGTCCTCTGTCTTCAAGATAACCTGGATTGCTACATATATGTATTAGTTCTCTCCTTCCACCCATACTGCTATGTATTATATGTTGTCCAACCATCAGCGTTTTCATCTTCCAACACTTAAATGCAATGATTAATGTGTGCATATTATATTGCATAAGTTGGCCTGGAAATCAGAAGCTGATGACTTCCAGAGTAGAGAAACCTAACTGCTGCTTTCAAGACAAAACAGTATTTCTCAGATACCTAAGAATGCCAACTCGTCAAGAAACTAACGCACGGAAGAATAATGCTGCCACCTATTGACTATTTAAGAAAGCCAACATTAGAAAAAAAACTTTCCCAGATTGCTTTCTTACAAAATTACCTGGAACTTGCCATAAACATGAACTTGCTTAAGCCATGGATTTGTTTGTGCCAATGTAAGGGTGAACCAGAGGTTGAATTAAGGCAAAACAAGGAAGATATTGAAATGATCAGCAGGTATGCAGGAATCTAAAATTAAAGCCTCTTATTTCACCTATGTAAATAAAGTCTAGGTAAGCCTGCTGAATTATGATAACCATTTCAGCATAGAAGTGACAGGGTACATCAAAGAATAAGTATAATATTTTCCCCCCACATTTAATGGAATACTGAATTAAAGACAGGCCAGCTACAAAACTGAAATAGGAACCCCACAGAATTAGCTATAACTATAAACAACTCTTAGAAGATATTATTGGTGAAATACTTTCCAGTCTGGAGCAGATAACAGTCAGTGTTTAGAATAAGATCAAAATCAACTTAAAGTATTATATAGGTAAGGCTACATTTGTTAAGACTGAAGAAACATTCCAATGGTCTACAGGCAGTTAAAAATAGATAAAAGTCATTTCCAAGATCAGCTATTCTCACTAGTATGCATGGCAAATTCTTAGGAATAGTAAAGATGACAAAAACAAAACACACACACAAAACAAACATGGAGTCCTGTAACCACCCAGCCTTCAGAATGACAAGCCAAGAGCAAAAAACATAAGGTCATTTTAGGTTTGGGTATGTAAGTAAACACATTTTAAAGAGCCGAGATGGCGCAGCGGTTAGAACGGGGTACTGCAGGCCACTTTAGCTGACTGTGATCCACAGGTCAGCGGTTCAAATCTCACCGGCTCAAGATTGACTCAGCCTTCCATCCTTCCGAGGTAGGTAAAATGAGGACCCAGATTGTTGGGGGCAATATAAATATACATTGCTTACTGGTGTAAACTGAGAGTGCTTGCACTGTGAGGCGGTATATAAATGTCACTAATAAATAAATAAAATAAATAAAGTGGGGATGGGGGAAAGAGACATGTGTAGGCCCTGCCTCTCTCTCAAGTCCAGAAAAATGGAGGCACTCAGCCAGACTGAATTTCAGAGAAACTCAAAAGCTCCAATGCTTTTTATCTACTTCTTTCTGATGCATCTCAGAGATGAAATCCTGCCCTTTGAAGGAAGATGGAGTTGCCTGTGGACCACTGATTTTACAATAAGCATTATCCCAAAAAAATGAGGCAGAAAGCAGGTACAAATATTATCAGTGATAATAGCAATAACTTTGATTGTTCCCCTGCTCAAAAGTAGGTGGGTGGCTCAGTCACTGCTCTACCCAAGTACTTATAAAATAACAGAACATACTCAGGGCCAGGTTAATCATCTTGAGTCTATGATATGCAACACTAAGAGAACAGAGCAGAGGAATCAGTAACTGGATGTAGTTTTGATCTTTATTTCTTTACTGGAGAAAGAGCTGCTATTTGAACAACTGAACTAACAGTGTGGTGGGGAGATAAATCAATCTAATGTGCAGCTTAATGAGATCCATCAAGGACCTACAATAGAGCACTAGTATATCTCTTCTACCTGATTTTCTGATTTCATATTGAGTGACAAGAATATCCCTGGGCCATTAAAAAAAAAACCCATCTCACGGCTGCTTCTAGAAAATAAAAAATAGTGGTAACCCAGTGGTTTGTTTTCAACTTTACCCATCTATCCAGAAAAAAGGGGGAAAGGTGAAGAGTTAATTCTATAAGCAGGAAGGGGGCAAATGGTAACCATGTGACTAGATTACCCTTTGGGGCATATGTGCTTCTGCAAAAAGCTATGGCTGAGCCATTTTATGAGCAGGAAAGTCTCCCCCAACAGCCAGCTTATCAGAAGGCCCACAGCAAGCTTACAAAAATCCGAACATGCCTCCAAAGTGTTGCCTTCTTTTATATTCTACCATACAATTAACAAACAAAAACCCTCCGTGAATTTACCTCAATAGTGTTCGATCTATAGGATTTGCTCTCTTTTGATCTAGATGCTCTGAGAGGTAATGGGGGAAATAAGGTTGACTTTTATAATTTTTGTCTAGGAACTTACAGCAAATCCATATATTTTCAATCAGAGAATCTCAAAACATCTTATCCTAAGTGCCAAAGCCTAGTTTAGCTAAGTAATGTGGATTGTTCATGAAGCTTTTCAAAAGAAATCTCCCCAGGGCCTTTTACCATGCCACATACGCCAACTAGTATAAAACTGAACATTTTAATATTAATAGGCTAAGTTACCAATGACAGCGTTCTGACTATTTCTTACTCCTTCAGCAGCTTGTCATTCCAAGTTAATGCCTAGGATTTTTTTTCAAGTAGCAGTTTCGCCTTCAAAGAACTTAAGAGCAGATCCCTCAGACCAGACTGGCTGAAATTTGCATCCTGTTTCCCCAGGGCTCAATCACTTTTCAATACCCTTTAGAAAAACAATGTCTTCATAACAGAATTTTGAAACCCATAAATAATTGACTCAACTAAAATCTACCACAAGTCCCTCACTTTCCCAGCTTCCAAACAGATGCATTTACTCACCAGCTGTACATAGGCGACCTTGTAGTCTGGCTTCTTGATTCGTCTATTTTTGTCATCCCTCTGTTTGTTTGAGCCTGTTAAATAGACCAACATATTGACTTACCAAAAGCTAATGGTTCCTTTTCCCTACCCTTTCAGTTAGAGAAAACAGGAATCATATTTACGTGATGTCTAGAAAGGAGCCTGTGGCTACTCCTAAGTGGGTAAACTCTTCTCTCAGAGCAGAAGTATTTAGGACTGGCGCATTAATCATGCAGCAATTTTACCGCTCACAAGTTACTGAATCTCATACTCACACATTATAGTTGTCTTGACAAAGAAACAAGAGTCTCAAGGTTAAACATTCCCCGTTTCCTGCATTTCTTTTCAAAAAAATTCGTTTCCAGTTCCCTGATCATCCTTACTTTTCTCCTCTGAATCTATGTCATTATTTCTCCTCAATCGCTTTTTCTAAATTTGGTCCAGTTTCTTCCAATACCGAAGTATGTTTTTCTGTTCCAGAATACAAAGTGCTCAGAATAGAACCTGCTATGGAGGTGGGACTGATCATCAAAGGATTAGATGAGGAATTTTTCCTTCTTGTGATTTAGAAACCATCCTTTTATTCATGCAACCTTTTATTTACAGCTACATAGCACTCATCTTTTCAGTCAATTAGTGTTCCAAGGTCTTTTTCATAAATGTTGTAATTTGTGTAGTGTGTTGTAATGTTTAATTGTTGTAAGCCACCCAGCATTATGTATTTGCGATGGGTGGCTATATAGATTATAAGTTATTAATACGAATATCGACTTCTGTGGCAGCCCACTCAATGTTTGATGAGTTCTGAGAATAGTTTCAAAGTAGTCTATGATTAAATATTGCTAATCAGAAAGCCATGAGATACATTGTCGAATGATTTGCTGAAATCAATATATAATACATCTACAGCATTCCTACAATCAGCATTCCTTCTGTAAGTGATGTCATTATGATTCTTCTTTCTTTCCTATCAGCTTTAGAATTGGCACCTATAATAAGAAATGATCTATAGTTCTCTGTTTCCTACTACCCTCTCTCGTTTTTAAAATAAAAGTTAATATTTGTCTTCTTCCCATCATCTAGCATTTCATCCATTCTCCAGGGTTTCTCAACGATAACACACAAAGATTCAACCATCTCAATAGTATGTCCCTTAACCATCCTATGATGCAATTCACTTAGCTCTGGAGCTTTAAATCCATATTTCTTTTAGCCTTACATTTCAAACCTACCTCTTTATCCTATTCTTCACCATTTTCAGGTGCAATACAGACCCTCTGTTTGGAGAACACTGAGCCAAATTAAGAGTACAGCAACAGTGCTTCCCCCACTCCCCCCTGCGTTCTATAGCCTTGTTACTGCTGTCTTAGTACTTGTTAGCATTTTGCCGTTTTTGTGAAGTAGTTACTATCTTTTCTCTTTTATTTTGAACATATCTAAAGAAGCCTTTCTTGTTACATTCATCAGCCTCAATTCGTTCAGAACTTTTGCTTTCTTGACAGCAGTTCTTCAGTTGCAGACTGCTTATATTTTTCCTTTCTAATTAATTTTTTATTTATTATCGGCATGTATCCTTTTTTCAGATTCCCCATAAGCTCTTTGTGTTCTGACATATGCTTCTTTTACTGTCGTCCCTCCTTTGATCTGCTTGCAATTGTGGCTTTATAAACTCTCACCCACTATAAGCAACATTTTCTATCACTGTTCCAAATGAAAAAAATAATTTCTTTAGAGTTCAAGATGTGTTGAATTACAATGAGTTCTTTTTAGTTTTCTTCAATATCAAGAACTCCAATTTTGCACAGTCACTTTCCCCCATCATTTTATACATCTATATCACCAATTACATCACTAACTTTGTTGTAAGCTAATATCAAGTCCAGGGTAGTCAATCCTTTTGTGCATTATTCCATTCTGTGATTGAAACAGCTGACAGCAAAACAAGTCATATATCTTCTAGAAGGCCTATGTCTGGCACAGTTTAACTCTCCATTTCCTCTGTATTTTCGATTTATTTTAATCCAAATGTTCTACACTGGATCCAAATGTTCTACACTGTTCATCCACTAGCATTTCTTTTCTTTTTTAAAAAGAGTTTTTTTTTAAATTTTTTACTCCTCATATATACATCAATACATACCATAACATCTTATCAGGTATAAACCTGTATTTATACATTATTATCAAATAAACAAATAATCTCACATATATCATCATCAATTTGTTCTTCTGTTTCCCCTATACCATATCATATCACTCCCCTCTCTCTTACCTCCCTTCCTCTCCTCTACTTTCTTTCTCCTTCTCTCCCTTCTTTCTCCTTCCTACTTCCCTCTTCTTCCTTCCTCTGTCTCCTCCTCTTTCTCAACCTCTCATCTCCCTCTTCTTCCTTCCTTCTCCTCCCTCTTCCTTCTAATCTCCCAACCTCCTTTCTTCCTTCTCCCCTCTCCTCTCTTCTATCCCCTCTTCCTTCTTATTTCCCCCCAGAGTATATCCATTCTTACGTATCTTATGGGTAACATCTGAGCAGTTCATTTCACTAAATTTCCATGATTCATAATATTAATAACCTTAGTTCTCTTCTATGTTAATATCTCTATACATCTAATCATTCCAAGTATATTTTTATGTTAATATAATGCTGCCTCCATAAAACAAATAATTTTTGTCGCCTAGGTCTCGAATTTTAAACTTACCTCTTTCCTTCCATTTCAATTGGTGTTAATTAATTTCTACCCATATTCATTTTCCATCCAATCATAAAAAATTCCCTCAAATACTATAATATTCTGAATCCTCATCTTTGATTATCATTGTTAATCTATTCATCTCCGCACAGTCCAATATCTTCCTAATTACCTCCCCTTCAGAAGGAGCTTTTGACGCTTTCCAATTCTGTAAAAATACAATTCTAGCTGCTGTAATTATATGTATAATTAAATATGTGTTTTCTTTGCTATATTTCTCTGGTAGAATACCCAACAGGAATATCTCCGGTCTCAGCTCTATACGCTGTTGCAATATCTTTTCTATCCACATTTGAATTACATTCACTAGAATTTCTGAGGTGTTGATATTTTGAACATACAATGTAATTCCTCTTCCCTTATTTCTATTATGTGTGTTCCTTTTCACTAGACTGTATCCTTTAGTTACTATACTAAAGCCATGGAAGTCATCCCATCAGCCTTTGTTACATCTATTAAATTGTATTTGTGTTTTTCTGTTAACAGTTTAAAGTCATCCTACTGAATTCCCAATGTCTCAGCATTTATTTCAAGACAGTAAAAGCCATGAACTTCAGAAAACTGGCTTCCTACCTTGTTCTACAGATGTACTTTCTTAACTCAAATGTGCTGGATTTAATCTGCAATTCTGCCTTGCACAAACCCAACAGGGTTTGAGTCTTTTCATCCTAAAGTATTATATGAAGTGAAATGACTTTATATAAGGAGGTTAAATCAAGTATCAGTTTTGGATTATAACAACACTTTTAAAAAATTAATATAATCTCAGGTTTGATTCTCGTAAAAACAAAGAAATGACAAGTCCCAATTCATGCAAGAATTGACTATTTTGCAAAGGAATATAAATTGCACTAATCAACAGGCTGCAATTAAATAGCAAATATTTAGAAAACAAAAAGTATGTGAAAGAGTGTTTGTCAATCATGAATAATCAATGTTCTTTAGTTGAAGACTCACCAAACTGTATCCTGGTTCGTACAGCAGCTACTGGCACATTATATATTTTTTCAAGGTAGTCTTTCAATTCTACTCTTGTCATGCTGTACCAAAAGCAAGCAAACAGTTGGAGCACATTAAGGAACAATGTCACAATATTAATTTCAGCAAGTATGTTATTCAGTATTTCCTATCTTTGAAAGAAGCATCCTGATATATTGGAAAACTATTTTATTAACAATGTGAAAGCTAAGAAAGCTCAAGCCAGACAAGAGAAAGGATCTTATTATTCAGGTCCCATAGACAGACAGGAATTGTTAACCATGAGGTTACATTCTCCCGAAAAAGTGTCTTCTGAGATTTCTACTGGAACTCAAACTAAGAATTGAATGGAGCAACCTGGATGAAATCAAGTTAGTACTTTTGACCACCATCTTGGGGACAGTCAGGGTTACACTATTTGAATTTTACCACTTTGGCAATGTACAAAATGTATAAAATGTACGTTTTGTACAAAAACCCACGAATCTTACAGTAGTGCTGGGGTCTGTGAAACACAGAAGAGTTTCAGCTGACATTTTTAGAATCAGTTATGTAATAATGCAGCATGGTGTGTTTACAGGGCTATTCCAGGAAGTACATGGGAAAAAGTGAACTCTTTTTTAAGTATAAAAAAATATAGAGGAAAAACTCCCAGGCACTTAAACATTTATAAAATATGCAATCCTGATCTGCTTCCAGGTTCAATCTGGAAAATTTTATTATAGATCAGTGTTTCTCAACCTCAGCACCTAGGGAGGGAAACAGACTACTTCAGAATTCTCCCAAGCCTCTATCTGATCCAATAGAAAAGAATCAATCCACTGAGATATGGACAGGGAAGTGTAAGAACCATCACCCTTTATAAGAACTCATCAGAGTTGTGGAACAGCTTACAGGGAACACAGTGTACACACAGATGAACAAGCAAACCGGCTCCAGTTGTTACTGATAACTTTGCATAATGTACTTGCTTCACCATTATCTCTGAGAAACTGGATAACATTATTCCGAATATTTTAACTCAAGAAGAAATGTGTTATCTTCTTCATATGTATGTACTTACTCCATGGGGATGCGGAACTGTACCGTATCTTCTGGCAGTGGGACGCCAGGCCTCACCAGGGTCAAGAAGTAATCTGTCCGGAAAATTCTTGTTGGAGGATTTCCTAATTGATAAAGCGGATAACTACGGACAAAGAAAATAAATATTTCTGAGAACTATGGCATTCTTGTAAATGTAAAGCATGTGGACAATGTAAAATCTGACTAGAATTTTTCTTTAATATAAGGAGTATTTTTGTCTTATGCATACATGGCTAAAGAAAAGAAGCAATAAAAATTAATGTGCTATGTTTTCGATAATTATCTCCAACCAAAATACAGCTGAACTAGACTTTCTATTCAATGGTATATAGCAGAATAAAGCGAAGAATAAAATAAATAATAAAATAAAGCAGTAAGAAATTAATCCTTCATTCAGAACTTTCAACGTAGGTATGATATTTCAGATGTTAAGGTGACATACAACACCCATGTACATATTTATATACTTATTAGCGAATTATTAAATTAGTAAATTATTATATGTAATACATTATAATTAAACTAAATGTTCAGAGGCTTTTTTGCCCTTGAAGCAATTGTATCATCAATATACCCATATCTTCCAGAAGACTATTAGGACAATTTCCAAATCACTTAAGAAGAAAACAGTTACACTATTTCTTGTGTAAACAGTTACTGAGAATGAATACCATATGAACTTACATATAGCAGAATAATTATATGTAAATAAATAAAGCTGCAATCTTATGTTAAAAGCAAGTACTATATATTTCATTTATGGGATATGTTATGGCTATCATATTAGATGTAAACAATGTTAAGAGCAGGAACAAACAACTGAAGCAAACAGGTAAATAATAATTATAATCTCAATAAAGCAAATGAGGAAAATAATAAAGGACAATAAAAACACCAGAATAATTTTATACTTTGAACACTTAAACTCTAGATCTACTTGAAATATTATAAAATTTTGTACAAATAATGTTCTCTAGAAATTAAATGGGATTTGTATATGCCTTACAATATATAGTATCACAGTTTGCATAAAACATTGTATATGTTTTTCCAGTAATAAGCCTTCCCATGGTAGCTGTGATAATGCGATAATGAAAGCCTTTTTCAAATGACATATGAGCATTTCTAATGTGAAGCAATTTCAAAAATTTTGGACACGGAAGCACTTACAAAAGAGAGGTAAGTCATTAAGATGCTCAGTTGATAAATTTCACACAAAATGAACAGGAAACTTGTAAACTTCCAAGGTATACTGAGATACCAAGGAAAAGAAATCTAAGAGCAGAATTACTTCATTAGAACCAGTGTGGAATTAACATCTTAGTAAGGAGACGTCAGGATATATATGCAAGAATCAGAGGAGAGAAATTAAAGTCCTACAGTTCTGTGAAATACATTTCTGATACCATAGTTTATGGAGATAACCTACAGAAAGTCAAGAGTTATTGAAATAAACGTAGGGGGAAAAGAGCAGCAGGATGCAAGAGAGACTCTTTGAGGTAATATTTTTATTCAAACTTTCTACCTACAGGTAAAACAATCATGGGCAAAACATCAAGAGGTATCTCCTCTTTCTAAAACTGAAACATTTGCTAAATATTAATGGATATTAAAGTTGCATCTAAAAACAGTCCATATTTAGATAGTCATTAATAAAACTTTCCTGACCAGTTATAAATTGTTTAATTGAATCTTCCTGCAAATTTAAATCATATCCCTCTGATAAGTAATCACATTCACATCTATATAGGATCTGGCTTCACTGTAATATGTAAACATGAAGTAGGAACAAACTGTCACCGATGTGTTTAAATTTGATTTAAATTTGAAATAAAGAGATTAATCCTAGAGAAGAGGCAATGGCAAGCTTAATAAGCACATTTCAATAAGATATTTGGATAATAAAGATCAGAATAAAGCAAGAATTTTATGGGTGTGTGTGTAACAAATAGCTATGAAAGTTATACACCAAGAAAGAAGTACTTGCCTTCTGAATTATGGACTTAACAGATGAATACTAAGAGTATGTACAAACAGCAAGAAAAAAAATTAATCGGTTTTGGATGAAAAAAAGACTTATTGTTCCTTTGAGATGATGATCAGCAAGCAAAAATCAGCACACTTTGAACATGTGATGGGAGGTTATTTTGGATCACAAACCTCTATTATGCTTGGAAAGGTTGATAAAATTATAAGTGGAGACTTCCGGTTGATGTCACGGTGGGATTGAACACACGGAGTGGGTCTCCACACTCCCATGCCAAGTTCTCTCCGTCGGTGGGCTCCAAAAGGAGCCAAAGCTGCCCTGTAGGAGCGGTGAAGCAAAGAGATTGCGGAGAGTTGCAGCTGTCCTGTCTGACCCGGGGTTCTTTTTCCCTCTCAGCCACAGCAAGAAAAGGCAGCCTAGAGATGGCTGCCAAGAAGCTGGGACAACCAAGGAACAACTAAGACTGGTGTTGGAGCGAAGTAGGTGAACAGTGACTGGAACTGGGGAAGAGGATTCCTTTTCGCTTAAAACCTAACCCCAAGGAATAATTTAGAACTATTTGCTCAGAACTATTTGTTAAAACAGCGATTAAGCATCTGAGAAAAATACCAGACTGGAAGGAAAAGACGTGAAGAGAGAAAAACAATAAATCTTTAAAAATACAGAAAATTGGACTCTTGAACTGGGAAAACGTGGTAATGGGAAGTCATTTTAAAATGCTGGAATTATCTATTTTAAAAAAACTTATCCTGCTTTTATAATTGAACTACAATTAAAATTTTGATTGAAAGACTAAAATTAGATTGATTAATGGCAACACTGAAGTTTAAGTTGAGAGCGCCACCTGCTGACAAAAGGAAAATATACAAGTCTGGGAATATTTATACGAAGGATTGTAAAAATATTTATTGGATTATATCTAACTACCCCATGACTATTGGAGACTTAAATATGAGAACAAGGAAGTTATTTAATTAAAATGACCCCTGAAGATTGAAGCTGTAAAGGGGACGTAAAGAGGCTTTTGATAACTTCTGGGATTATTTAAACGGAACTGATTGATTACCTATGGGATACAAAGAACTATGGATGAGTGTACTTCTTGAAGGGCAACTTTAGGTCTGAATAAATGGTTCTTGGACTACTGGACAAAAGTAGGATTTTTTAAAACAAAATAAGATGCTTCATAAGGAAGAAATGAGTGGAACTTTGAAGGAGATGGCATTGATTTTCCAAAACACAAAGGACATCATAGAGAAAGGATTTAAGGAGATTATGGAAAAAATGGAAAATACTATACAAGGGATGATAAGTAAAGATCAAGACGCCCAGAAAAGGGAGGAGCTAACAGAAGAAATGGAGGAAAAGATTGAACCAAAGAACCAGCGAACAAAAGATGACAAGGAGGAGATAATAAAAATAACAGTGATTGATGAATTAAATCAGGGGGAAAATATTTCAAGAGAGTTGAAAAGAGAATTGAAGATACCGGAAGATACTTTTGAAAGGGAGATACGGTAGGAACCTGGGCAGATATTTTGGAAGCTAGGCAGTGGAAGAGGTAGAGATGGGAGAAATACTTAGACTGAATAGCCAAGAAATAGATGCAGACAGAGATAAAGATCCAAGAGAGGAATATGGGAGGCAAGTCAAAAAAGCACAGCAACCGAAGTATTGAAGCGGGCAAGAGACAATGGATAGAAAGGAAAGAATTTCTCTTTTTTGTTGTTGTTCTGATTTGCTTTTCTGCTTCTCTTTCTTTCCCTTCTTTTTTAGAATGGTGGCATGATTAGAAATTAGGTAGGATAGAAAGAAAACATCTTTTAATAAAAGGATGACATGATTAAAAGTTAGAATAGGGATAAAAATAAGAGAAAGGGGGAATATTAGTGTATACTTTTTTACATAATAAAATAAAAGCAACAACAAGCGGGAAGCTTAGAAATTGAGTGGTGGTATTATTATGTATGATTAAATAATATGGTGAGTGGTATTAGAGCAATATATTAAAACATGGAATAAATAATGATAGACTAATATAAATGTGTATTATTATTAGAAATATATAAATTGGTTGAATGTAATAACGATGATCAATTTTACTAGTTCTATTTGTATTAGAATGTATGACACACTGTTCATGCACTGATATGTATATGTAAAATAAAACAAAAAACTTAGGGGGGAAAGTATAAGAGGAATGCAATCGTGTAGATCAGTGGTTCTTAACCTGGGGTGCATGCACCCCTGAGGGTGTGAGAGAGCATTTCCAGGGGTGTGAGAGAGATTTTAAAAAAAATTTAAAAACAATATGAACGAGGCAACCGTGTTTTTATGTTATATAGTAATATATATATGTGTGTGTGTACATATATAAAATAATAATGTTATATAGTAATATATATTGTAAATAAACATGGCATTTGTTTATGCAATAAATGTTTTTCTTAAATAAAAAATATACACACATTTTTAAGGGGGTGCAAGAGCTTATTTTCAGATTCAAGGGGGTGTGGACCACTAAAAAGGTTAAGAACAGCTGGTGTAGATGGATAGCATGAAATAAATTACTGAAATGTCCTTGGAAGAGCTGCAAATTGTGTATGTAAAATAAAACAAAAAACTTAGGGTGAAAAGTATAAGAGGAGGAATGCAATCGTGTAGATGGACAGCATGAAATAAATTACTGAAATGTCCTTGGAAGAGCTGCAAATTGTGACTAGAAACAGATGGAAACGGTGGGCATTTGTCCAGTCACCTGGAATGAAACCAAGGCGATGACATTTAATATCCACTAAGTATCATTATCTACTATACTATTTTAAAAAAAGCATTATACAACCGATAATCACATAGGAGGGAATGATGAAAAAAAAAAGAAAAGAAAAAGGAAGGAAGGAACCCATTCCCCCTCTTTCTCTCTCATTTGAAAACAAGTGAAGCTGAACACGTGAGGAGGCGTTACGCGCGCTTTACAAAGCACCTCCTGGAATAGGGCACTGCACAAAACTAACATTTCCAGTTCCGAAATGTTTTAACTCCCGCGGCGACCGGCGAGGTTGCAATTTGCAAACAAGCATCTATGAAAGCGGAGGCAGGCGACCCTGGGAAGGTTTGCTCTGCAGATGGGGAGCCCAGGAGAACACGCCAGCGGAACCCAAGGACGCGCTCAGCTGAGCTACCAAGGTCAGGGAAAGCCCGGGACTGGGTGGGGGAAGGGGGAGTACTCACAAAGCCCGCCGAGCCATGATTCCCACTTGGTCCCACCGGAGCCCTCATCCGCTGCGGAAGAGCAGAACAACATCCGGGGAAAGAAGACCGTATAGAGGTAGGAAAGACAAGACTCGCAACACCAAGGCGCGGCAAACTTGAACTCGGTAGTTTTTTCAGACGCTCTTTTCCAGTTTGGCGAGAAAGCGGCGAGAGGCGTCAGGAAGCTGTGAAGCCGGCATTCGGGTTTTCATCGTAAATTAAGGCGGAGGCATTAATTCTTCCTACCAAGCCTAAACCATCCCCGAAGAATCAATTTTAAAAGTCTCGGGTTGGACTCGCATGTGTCGAGGGATATTTCTCTAAGATTTCGAGCAGCAATTCTAAGCGAGCCCAGTGTAAGAGAGAGATGTGTGTGTGTGAGAGAGAGAGAGAGAAGGTAGGTAGGTAGGTAGGTAGGTAAAGTAGGTAGATTAGATAGGTATAGATATATCAAAAATTATCTCTCTCTCTCTCTCTCTCTCTCTCTCTCTCTCTCTCTCTCTCTCTCTCTATACAATGGAAACCTCTCTCTCTCTCTCTCTCTCTCTCTCTCTCTCTCTCTCTCTCTCTCTCTCTCTCTCTCTCTCTCTCTCTGTGTGTGTGTGTGTGTGTATGAAAAATTCAGAAATAAAAAAGAATAGCATAAATACAATATTAAATATTCTGGGTTTGTTTTTTTCTGTGTATGGCTATTAGCCCTGCCAGGTGGTTCTGGGTTAGTGTGATTCATTAGCCCACCTTAGGTGAAGCATCTGTATGATCTTGACTCGTTTCTAAAAAAAAAACCTATGCAGAACCGGACCTAGAAATATCAAAGCTGTAAACCGAAGGGCTGGAATTGTAGGGAGTTTATGGGCACATCTCAGACCTATGCAATGGCAAATCATTTTACTGAATAAGAGCAGGGTTTCCCAACCTGTGAGGTTTACCTCCTTTTGGGAAGTCCAGACAGAGTCCAGGGGAGGTGTGAAGAATATTTTAGTTGTGCATTGTTAAAATAAATGTTGTAAACCGCCCAGAATCACTTAGGTGATCTGGATGATGTAGAAATTTAAATAAATAAATCCAACTTTCCCAAGTTGGATTGAATTTTTTCATTGTTCATTTGTGTTCATTTTGGTATTTGGATTTTTAAGGGAGGTGTGTATATTAACATTACATCAAAGGAAGTCTGATGGCAAAAAGTTTAAGAACATCTAACATAATCAAGGTTCCATGAAGTCAAAGAGTTCCGTTGTGTTTTGTTGTCCCATGGTGCTTGCCTGTCCTGCTCTTTTGGACACAGTGGACATACTCTAGGTTCCACCAATAAAACCATGTCATTTCATGATATCCTGGAAACAGGTCTTCTGTGTAGTTGCTCTGCACTATGGCATAGCATTCATCCTGAGATTTCCATGGATCCCACCCTGAACATTCAAGAAAAGGCACACTCCTCTTTAAACCTGTCCTTTTCCCCAAGCCTTGGACTAAATTGAATTGTGGAATTCTCAAGAATCCTCTGTCTGAAGTGGGGATGTGTTCATTCTATGTCAGCATTCATCTTTTAATAAGCTGCTGTGTTTTACTTGTTTTTAATGTTATCATTTGAAACATTAGCTATCCAGAGTTGTTATGGTGAAAGGGGTAACCCTATGAAGTGAATAAAAATGAATAAAAATGCAGAGACATAGATCTCTGAAGAAGTCTGTAATGCCGGGAAAAGTGGCAAGAAAAAGTAAAACAAGACAACCGGCAGCAAAGTGGATGAATTCCATTATAGCAGCAATGGTTGCACCATAGCACGACCTGAGGAGACAGGTTAAGGACAGCTCTTCTGGAGAATATCTCTTCATGTAGTCTCTAACACTTGATGCTGACTTGATGGCACATAATCAATCGGTAACAGAATTTAGCAGTAGTAGAACTATGAATGATTTAATGATTCCTGGGGATGAAATGATGACAACATCCCGGGAACGTGTCAGAAAAAAGATGTTGCTGGGATATGTTTGTACAATAGCTAGGTACAGGTGGGCAATGTCTTGTGAGTAGAACTGCCCTAAGCACTATCATACACAGAGAGTTAATAAAAGAAATGCAGCAAATTAGATGACTGAATTGGATTGAGTTTGAAATTAATTGATGAACAATAAATTTAACTGCTCTATTGTTTTCCAAAACTGCAGGTTGGATTTTTTTTCTTTTTCAAGTGGTAGCAAGAGATAGCTGATGGGACAGCAAGGTTTATAATGCTGCCTCCTATGGCAACTTTCATTTTGAAAGGTGAAACTATTGTAAATGTATACTGTATAACTCTTTACTTTTTCTATCTCTATAGGATCTCTTAGTAAATAAACTTCATAAGGATACAAATGTAAAAATATTGTCTATTCCACTGCTACCCCCTGCAGGTAGAGACATATATGTCACTTATTTCATATGAATTTGCAAGTTCTATCAAGTTGAGAAAAGAGAGGTTTTATTATCGTTTGATTTACTTGTTTGTTTTGTGCTTTGAGCTGATAACTGTTTTCTGTGGAATTTTTAAAAAATAAACTAAAGGCTACAATATTGAATGTAAATCCATTTGAAATAATTTATCCAGATTTATAACTGAAGAAACAATGGTTTTGAGTTGCAATTTTTTTCAGGAATATGGTTTTTTTCAGGAATATGGTTTTGAGGAGGATGTGGGAAATTCGTTCTCTACGTAACTTGTAGTTTCACTAAACTATTTCCGTATAAAGTAAGGCTACCATATCTGGACTACAGAAATCAAGAGGTAGAATTAATAAGTTTGGGGGGGTTTTTTGGTGCCTTGGTTATCTGGATTTTTACAACCTAGATAGAGTATTCAGTTGTTTGTTTGTTTGTTTATAAAATTTATAGCTATTTATATATCTTACCTCAAGGTAACTCTGATCAGCTTACAATTATAATATAATCCCATATGACTATTAGCAAGACCAGATCTTTAATATGGCAAACGTTCTATTCCTGGATCTAATTTAGCAGAAGCCAATCCTTGTTCTAGGACAGGGCTGTCAAACTCCCGGCCCGTGGGCCAGATGTGTCACATGCTGACCACATCCACCTGGTTTAGTGAAGGGGGAAGTCTTGATATGTCACATGACGCCACCATGACCTGAGTTTGGCACCTCTGTTCTAGGATATTCCATGGCTATCTTAGCTGCCACTAAGCCTCCAGATAGTTTAGGATTAAATTTCCCTAAATTAATCGGTTGAATCATTTATTTCACTATTTATTTACCCATCAATCCTTTGCTTTGTAAAACAGTGTGTCTGTTCTAATAAATATTCCAGGAGACTTTTAAAAATTTGGTCTTGCAGGGTGAAAAGTGAAAAGTTCAACACGTCTTGAAACATTTGATCCCCTGTTCAGAAGGACAGTTCTAAGAAGATATGAAGCATCCTGCTGTGTCCAGTCTAAAACCATAAGTAATCTAGCGTTTTGTGTCCCAGAATGGTGCTGTGGAATCCCACACATAACAGGAAGTTTATTAATCCAGCAACCAGCATTTAAGCTATTCTGTAAGTGAACTTTTGTGGAATGCCCGTAATGCATCATGTAACAAAGCAATTTTCCAGCTTTACATGCATTTCAGTCATTTTTCAAAAAAATAATAAATCTTACATATTTCAGCATCAGTGTTTTTTCTTGGTTTAGCATATCCTTGGTTTTAGAAATTTGACTGGAATTATTTGAGATAAAATAACACTTGCCGAATGTACTTGCAGAAGTATATTCCCCATCTAGTCCAGAACAATTTCCAAAAATGAGGGGCATCTTTCAGGAAAATAATCCTGACTGTGGTGGTTGGATCCCGATCTCACAGTGGGAAGGGTTTATTTCCAATATAACAGTCCATCTTAAACAATTTCAGGGCCATTTCTTTTAATTGGCACTTCAGATGAGATTAATCATCACAGGAATATTTTTGTTAACAACTTCACATGTTCCATGGATTCTTTCTCCTGATATTCTATGGGATTGAAGCAGGGGGCAGAAGAGGACTAAAGAAATTAGCTGTCCAAGGGATATAATAAGGAATTCTGTTAGATGCTGTCAACATAATTCTTTGTGGATGTATTGTGAAAAGCTGAAGCAAAGATTGCTTCACTGACTAAGTTTAAGAATTTGCCTTTTGTGTGAGTGAATAGTTCTGTAGAGAATACCTGTTCAAATACGGAATCAGGAAAGGTTGTTAGGAAAGAGATTGAAAATAACACTTCCAATACTGTACTGTCAGTAGAGAAATCTAAAATGTATTCACATCTGGAATTCTTATCATTTCAATGCATGCATATGTTATGTACAAATAGGCAAAAAAATGAAAGAGCTATGGATTTGGGTTATTGATGTGTAAGAAAAAGATGGACGATCGGCATATAAAATTATGAATTAAGTAAAAGGAGCAGGTGTCTTTCTTAATACAACTTGGGAGTTACCCAATCAAACTGCACAAAAAGTAGTTCAAAATAAAAAATTTCAATGCCAGCTGTGGGATTGCCATCATAAGACAGTACTATATGGCAACCATTACTTTAGACTGCTTTAAAAGGGGATGGAGATGGCAATCAATGGCCATATTGCCCTAAGAATAGCAGACACTACATTTTAGGATCCTAGCTGCCTTCTGCAGTTGTTTTCAGAACACTGTAAAACCAGATGTCTATGGAAAACCCATGAGCAAGGCTATGTATGGAAAACCGCTATGTGCAGCAGGTTTCCCCATTTCTTCTAGAGCAAGGGTCCCCAATCCCTGGGCCACGGCCGATTAGCGGGCATGGCCTATTCGGAACCTGGCCCTGCGAGTGGCAGGCCCGCATTCATGCACACAGCTCAATTTGCAAGAGCGGCAGAGCAGGCGCGTGCAAGTTGAGATGCGCACATGTGCTGGCCTACCGCTCATGCGGCCGGGTTCCCTTCTCCTCCCCCTCGCTGGGATGCCAAGCCACAAAGGTCATGAACCATTGGCCTAGAGATTCAAGATAGTCAAGCTGATAAGGACTTAAAAATATGCATGGTAAATAACTAAAGACTAGAAAGTTTTGAGTCAGTTTGGTTGCCTCAGGCTAAAAACAGGGAGAGTGTGAGCTCTAGACCTGCCTTAGGGACATAACCAGCTTTTGACCTTAGGCCAGTCATTTTCTCTCAGCCCAAGGAAGAAGGAAGTGGCAAACCACTTCTGACCAAACCTTGCCAAGAAAATTGCAAGGATTAGTCACCAGGAGTCCAAAGAAAACAAAACAAAAACCATCTAACTCGAAGGAAGAAAAAAGAAAGAAATGTTTTAGTTTGGATATATTTATGATTCTACCACAACCACCACCCTTATTACCTTGATTTTTCAATTGGGCTGTTTCAGCTTTCTGAGTGCAATCTTAAGAGTTCTTCATTATCACATAGGCCAATGGAGTTTACTTTTGAATAAGCATGCATAAGATCATTATACATAAATAGCTTACAGTCATTGGTGGATGTAAACTAGCATATATTTATTGACTTCAGTGGTCCTTTGCCAGATTTTATTGATAAGGCCAATAAATTCCAGGGTTTGGTAAATGAATCACTATAATGGAAAAAAAAGAATGGCTAGACAGGAGTTGCAGGTCTGAAGTATATTATTGACTACGCTTTATTTACAAAACCAAAAGATTCATACACTGCAATCTATGTGGCAGTGTAGGGCTGGAATTCAGAAAAGATACACATGGGACAAGTATCAGCAGGGACTCGTCATCATTCAGAGCTGAGGTCGGGCACCCTAAAAATAAGCAGTAGGCAATCCAGGCTGTTGTTGCAATTATGGTTTTGTTCAGGCAAGAGAGAGGAATTGGGAAGATGAGCCAGTGATGTTTGGCCATGCCACCATTGATGAATCTTCCTGCAGGGATCTTCCAGATCTTTACTTCCAGCGTCCTCCAACTTTGCCCTTGGCTCCGGCCTTCTTGCTGCTGTAATACAAATAGGATAAAAACGTGTCTTGCTGCTGCAATAGATACCCGTACCTGTTCTTGATCTTGCCTTTTTAGCAACAAGCTTATCATTTCATGTCACTGTAACATTAAAGCAGATGAAATGCCGATGTGTTCTACTCTTATCAGATCTATTTTGCTCATCTCTTAATCAAGGAATAGCTGCTGGCAGGACTGGCTCCAGGACTGGCTCCTGAAGCTAGCTAGATTTTCAAGGTGATAGTCAACATTTTTTTTAACTCAACAGTTGCCTGAGTTCTAGTCAGATTTGTCAGAAATGTAAAGTCCCATACTTTAATGGCAGAGCTATCTTTGAAATTTAGATGCAATTACAGTTATGTATTAAAATTATTAAGTGGTATAATTTATACAGTATTTAGTCTCTGCCAACTTTTCAATTTAGTCTGAACATTCACAAACTGATTGCATTATCTCCTAAATAAAGTCATCACCCAAAACCCAGAAGTTACTCAAATTTGACTTTAAATACTAATCGAAACATCATACATTCAGGATTTCTGATAAATCATGGTCCACAAAGCAGTATTTTTTGAAGTAGTACAACTTCCTTTAAACTTCATCAAGGTAAAAAATGTCTTCTAAAGACAGGTGAAAAAACTCATGTGTAGATTCTGCTACTCTTGACAAGATTTCAAATTGTTTTATTTTGCATGCAAAAGAAACAATATCTGAAACATGCAAAACTTACCTTAATTCTGAGCTCAGTTATGCACTAAGTTCTAAATGAGTACATTAGTTTCGTACAAAACACAACACTTGCCCCAGTAACAAATTGCAGCCGCAATGCTATTATTGGCATGCTATGTATCCTTAGATGATACTATAAGTTACACAACAAGCTAACTTGGATTAGTAGCTAGGTGTTTGATGAACTGCAGTTTAGATTACTTGCTATTTGGGCACTTCCTGTATGAATTCTTCCATAGAACATGAGAGATAACAGTAAAAAGAATATCTTTAAAGCTTACATGATAACAGTGGTGATTTTTCTCAGTGGTAGTTTCACATACAGGAACATGTCAGTGACGTCACAATTTGTACACACAACAAGCGAATACTTTACCTGTCATTTAACATAGGACTTTTTCTCCCCTAAAACAGCTTTTGTCCTCAGAGACAAATGGCTGTTGGGTGTCTTCTGATGATAATAGACATTTGTGCTAGAAACTTATATTTATGTGCTGCTGTATTTTCCAGTAATGTCCGCAAGTATCAATTATAAAAATATCTTATTAATGCAGTTGACAAAAATTTGGTATACCTTCTGTTTGTTAGTTTCTTTTCCTTTTATTATTTCTTTGTAAGATTTTGCAGCCTGATCATTTCATGAAGCTCATAATCTTTAACAACCCTCTTAGAATTGTTGTGCGGACTATGGTCCAACACAAGCATGCTCAGTTCTTGTTTAGTATTCTTTTTGTTCTGTCTTCTAAAGCAGTGTTTCCCAACCTTGGCAACTTGAAGATATCTGGACTTCAACTCCCAGAATTCCCCAGCCAGCGAACGCTGGCTGGGGAATTCTGGGAGTTGAAGTCCAGATATCTTCAAGTTGCCAAGGTTGGGAAACACTGTTCTAAAGAATGGCACATCATCCTAAATAACTTTCAGCATGCCCTATTGCTTTTAAAATAGCAGATTTATCTGAATTGCCTCCAGTTCTGCAACAAGGATTATACTTTTTATGAATTAAAAGGGTCGATTTAGAGCTATTAATGAGCCTGAAGCACCATTCATTGAATGATGTACATAATATGATACAAATAAGCAAAACATCTAGAATTATATGCATTCTAGCCAGGCATATCAATGCGCTGGTTTTCCTTCCCTGTATGAGAAGTTTTGAGAGTTCATTCCCTCCCCCATACAGTAATTTCTTCTAATTTAATTTAATTTAATTTAATAGACGTTCTTATAGGCCGCCCAATCCCGTGGGACTCAGGGCGGCGTACAACAGAATAAGAAGCGTACAATAAAAACAATTATCATAATTTAAAATTAAAAGGCATAGTTAAAACAATTATAAAAACAACATTCAAGGGGAGAATCTGATCTTCCTATTCACCCCGCCTGCCGGAAGAGCCAAGTTTTTATGGCTTTACGGAAGGCCAGCAGGGTGGGGATAGTCCGGATCTCTGGTGGGAGTTGGTTCCAGAGGGATGGGGCTCCCACAGAGAAGGCCCTCCCCCGTGGCCCCGCCAACCGACATTGTTTGGCCGATGGGACCCGGAGGAGGCCCTCTCTATGGGACCTAACCGGTCGTAGGGAGGTATGTGGTAGGATGCGGTCCCGAAGGTAACCTGGCCCTGAGCCATGTAGGGCTTTAAAGGTAACGACCAACACCTTAAATTGCGACCGGAGACTAATTGGCAGCCAATGCAGCTGGCGAAGAATAGGTGTTACGTGGGTGTATCTCGGTACACCCACTACAGCTCGCGCAGCTGCATTCTGTACCAGTTGGAGTCTCCGGATGCTCTTTGAGGGTAGCCCCATGTAGAGCGCGTTACAGTAGTCTAGCCGTGAGGTGACAAGGGCATGAGTGACTGTGAGCAAAGCCTCCCTCTCCAAGTAAGGTCGCAATTGGTGCACAAGACGAATCTGTGCAAAGGTCCCCCTAGCCACAGCTGAAAGATGTTGCTCCAATTTTAGCTGTGGATCTAGGAGGACACCCAAATTGCGGACCTGTTCCGAGGGAGTCAATTTTTCTCCCCCGAGAACCAGGGAGGGACAGTCGACATAATCCTTGGGAGGCAAAATCCAGAGCCACTCAGTCTTGTCTGGGTTGAGCCTGAGTCTGTTCACTCCCATCCAGACCCTCTAGAACTATCCCCTCTCAGTCCTTGCTTTCATTTGATTATTGTTTCGCGCTACCACTGCCACTGTCTAAAGCATTAGGTTTCTGAATTGACACATGCAGTAATGAAACTATGGAACAAAACAATCAGGGAATAATTTGAATTAGATGAAGGGAGATAAGATTATATGATGCATCAAAAGAACCATTGGGCATGCCATGCCACATGATGTCCATGTGGCAGTGGCAAATATTGAATATTAGTGTTATTAAATCCTGTTCCTTACAATCTTGGAAAGTATGCTTTCCATGCCAGCACAAAGAGTAGTATATTGGCAGGTGAGCCTCACCAAGATTGTTGGGGAAAAAAAGAGGGTTATTTTGGGGGAGGATTATGGATTCATTTCAGTTTCACCAAAGTATTTTTTTAAAGGAAAGAAAAGAGTGGGCTTTAGCGACTGTGCTTTTCCACTTCATTCCTTTCCAATAAGAAATAGATGGAAGAAGACTGAAGTGACTATTGCAAACAGATGGATATTCCAGTCTTCAGTCTGGAAAAGTAATCTGGGTACTCACTGTTTCTGGGCCTGATCAATCCGATTTCTGAAGGTGGTAATCTGCAAATAAATATGACTTAAGTTTTTAAAAATGACCTGCTTCCCATCATGGAGAGAGGGATTTACCAGCTGTTTCACCATGGTAAGATATGGGCAGAAGGTTTGTGGATTCAAGAATAATATGCACACAAATGAAGTGAAAACTGAAAGGATTTATTTAGCAAAGCAGAGCAGAAAAATTTTGACTGCAAAGCAAAAATAGGCAGGAAATGTCTACAGACAAGGCAATAAGGGGAATGTAAAAAGGACAAAATCTTACACTTCTTCAGTAACTGGGAACCCCTCATCCTTATCCAAGACAATTATGGATGTCCCCCAGATTTTTTTTCCAACTAGTATATAGCACCTTTCCTGGGTATGTCTATGCTGAGGTTCAAAGTACTTAAGTTGTTTGTCATCTTTTATACTTTTACAAAATATAGGAGGTATAAATAACACAGTACCTGGAGATGGTTTGGTGATATACTTTATCAGTAATTTGAATTAAAAATCAAACTTTTAAATAACTGGCAAGGTTCATTAACCTATTTTTCCTTCTTGAGTTGTTGAATTGGGGAGTACATGTTCAGTTACAAATTATCTCTGCCTTTTTATATCAAGTTCCAGGTTTCTGAAAGCATGGATTGCAAACTCATCCTCCTAATTACGTGCATTTTTGTTTATACTTCCTGCCTAGAACACCAGAACACACCGGAACAACTAGACACAAGAACAGTTTTTCCCCGAACGCCATCACTCTGCTAAACAAATAATTCCCTCAACACTGTCAAACTATTCACTAAGTCTGCATTACTATTACTATTTATCTTCTCATCGTTCCTATCACCCATCTCCTCCCACTTATGACTGCATGACTGTAACTTTGTTGCATGTATCCTACAATTGATATTGATTGTTTCCCAGTATGGTTTGATTGCTTATTTGATTTGATTGCTTAATGATATGACTATCATTAAGTGTTGTACCTTATGATTCTTGACAAATGTATCTTGTCCTTTTATGTACACTGAGAGCATATGCACCAAAGACAAAAAAAAATTGTGTCCAATCACACTTGGCCAATAATGAATTCTATTGTCTATTGTCTAGTAGCTAACAAAATTTGTGTGAGATCTATCAGTCCATTCATCCTCCCATCTCTGCTAGCCACCTGGTTTTGGCAAAGCTTTCTAAAAGAAAGAATTAACAGTTTCAAGCTAAACTGCATGAAAAAAATGGTCAATGGAAAGTGGAAGGCGTTATTGAGGCTTGAGTATTTTGAGAAAGCTAAAGCTTTAACTATCAGGGGTGTCAAACTCGCATCGTCACGGCAGCATCACGTGACGTATCACGGTTTTCCCCTTTGCTAAACCAGACGTGGGCATGGCCAGCGCGGACGCATCCAGCCCACGGGCTGCAAGTTGGACAGCCCTGAGCTATACTATGTATGCACATTAGAAGAGATGCCACTATGCAGGAAAGGGTAGGGGAAAATGGGCATGCCACTCTTTGCCATTACAATTGTTTTCTATTAGAGTCCTGCCCCTGCCAGGAAGAACTGCTGGGTGGGGCAGGGGGTGGGGGGGTGGAGAGTTGAGAATGAAAAAAGAAACAAAATGGTTGAAAACTTAGCATTTTCAAAACATAAATGGTGACAGGAACAAAAGTCTTCAATGAACAAGATTACTCTTTCTCTCTCTCTCTCTCTCTCTCTCTGTGTGTGTGTGTGTGTGTGTGTGTGTGTGTGTGTGTGTGTGTGTGTGTGTGTAGGTAAAGCATAAATTCATTTTATAAGTCAGTTATTTGCACAGCCCTAGTTAACCCATTTCTTACATAATGCGATCAAATTGTAAAACATGAAATCCAAGTACAACTTTCTGTTCACCTCAAGATTATAGCTATTGTATAGCTGTGAGTGCATGTCCATACATCCATGTGTGTGTGTTATTTTTGCAAGCTCACTCAATTTTGTTTGAGTTGGCTTTCTTTTAAAACTCCTCTTGATATTGTTAATTTGAGTCTGGTTTCTTATTTTTCCAAAACAAAGGGAGAAAAACTAAAGAAAACCTCACTTTTTGAAAACTGGAATGAGAGTTTGAAAACATTCTGATTTTAGATGAGCCATAATAAAAACAATTGTTGCTGAAATGTATATAGATTGTAGATAGTGGTCAAGAAGATGGAATAGTGCTTTGTTTAATTGATGAAGGGCTAGATATAGAATGCCTCTAAAACAAGAAGTAAACCAATGAAAAAATTTGCTCAGCAGTAATTCTTTCCTGAAGTTAATACTGAAGGAATTCAGATTTCTTGGGTAGTGTTATTCTGAAATGATGAAAGCCTCTTCAGACTTCAGGTAAAAATGAAAGAAAAAGAGGGTGTGAGAAGTAAAAATATGAAATGGGAATTGATGGTTACTATTAAATTAAGAAGATTCCAAAAATCTGCTCCAGCAATAGAAATTTTCCTATGCATAAATCAAAATAGAAAAGCTGTCAGCAATATTTGAAGAAGTAATCCTTCTAAATAAAGCTATGCCCTCAGTCATGACTTAAAGTGTCTTCATAGCATCACCAACAATCACTGATATAACTTATCTCATTATTATTTTGGCAAAATTGTGGCTGAATGACTCTAAAAGATAAGCTGCCATTGGATAAATTATTTAAAACTTCATTTGCTACCATATCAGCACAATTATTTTTTTTCTCATGTTTTCCCCTCCTGTCATCATAATAATCAAGAGTAATTCATTTGGGTGAATCATAATAATCAAGAGTAATTCATTTGGGTGAATGCCTAGCTGAAAAAACATTTCTATGACTGACTTAATTCTATGCTTATGATTTTAATCATTAGGCAAAGGAAAGAAAGAAAACCAGCTCTTAGAATTCTATGAGTATAAAGGCTGGCCAATTAAAAAAAAGTCAAATTTGGGTTATTACACCTGTGAACAGACACTTCCTATTTAAAAGTGATCCTGTTATTTCACAAATCGATGTAGGGCTTTCCAAAGAGTAAAAGAAAAAAAATATTCCAGGTTGTAGGGAAGACAGACTAGGAAGCATGCTGGAAATTTAAAAACCATTTTCTAGGTTTTGGGCAGTTGCAATTTTATGCGGTGAAAATGCTTCAATTATAATACAAATCAAAATATAATTTCTGACTCAAGGAAATAAAGAGGAATAGGAAAAAAATAAAATTTTACCATTTACAGCATCATCCTTAATATTTCCATTCCTTTGTTAGCTATGCGATAAACATACTACTTTCATCTTAAGAGACAGCTGGCCCATTAAGCATAATTTTTTCTTCTAAGTTTCTTCTAAGCAGTTCTAACATTATTTTGCAGCAATTTCCTGTACTGTAAATTCACAATATTCAAACCATAAAATGTCTTGTTCACCATCTTGGGTTCACAGGGTGGGACTTTCTTGCATGACAAACAGAAACAAGAGACTCCAACATTGGAAGCAACGGGACAACATGAAAAAGGAAAACTCAGCTACCCGATATACTTACTTGCTTACTTGTAGATTTTGAACACGTGCCTTGTGGAACTGAGGGCACTGATACAGAGTCTGCCTCTTAACCAGGGGGTTTGATTAAGGAACTTTGTTTACCAGACTAGCATTGGTACTTATGACTTACCTTCTTTTCTATGTGTGAAGTAAGATAGACAATAGGCATGGCACTTAGATTCCTGGGTAACAAAGCTGGACAAGAAATAGCTCTAAAAGCAATAGCAATAGCACTTTACTTATATACCGCTTCATAGTGCTTTGCAGCCCTCTCTAAGTGGTTTACAGAGTTCAGCATATTGCCCCCAACAATCTGGGTCCTCATTTTACCGACCTCGGAAGGATGGAAGGCTGAGTCAAGGAAGCAGTGTTTCCTTTATTTTGCTTTCTTATGAACTTTCCTTGCTATCCAACTGTTCTTATGGGTAACAGCAATTTTCCCTTTAATTGTACAATTATTAAAAAAAAACACCATAGATGTTGCCTTGGTGGCTCAGAATCAAGTTCCATCTCCCAATTCAGTTTTCTCTGGTTGCTGTTTGATGCCTGCTCCAAACATCTGCAGCTAATTTATTCATGTCAGGGATTCAACAACTTCTGCTGCCACTTCTGTATCTTTGACATAACCCAACAGATTTCTTTAAATTTGCAAGACAAATCTGAAAAGACTTCCCTCTGATTTGTCTTCTGGCTCTCACCTACTCTCTGGTGTGGTTTTTGTATAAATATAGGCAAACAAATGGTGCATTGAGCTCCTGGTGAGCTTTCTTACCTGGCTTTTTCTAAATGTCTCTGGAGATTCTCAGTTATCCAGGTCAGAGCTGTGTCAAAGGTGCTTTTCCTTGAGGAGGAAGAAGAAAATGTTTCATTTCTCATCCAAGAAGCTTTATCATTGGATGAGAAGCGGATTGTTTTCTTTTTCTTCCTCAAGAAAAAACCAATCCAGTTGGCTTTTGAAGAAAAAAAAAAGCAGCGCTTTCTTTTTCTGTTTTCTTTTATTTTTATTTTTTTGGACAAGTGGGAAATTACTATAGATAATTTGGACAACTGACCACCATCTTTCTAACCTGCTGCCCTCTACTATCTGTGGCTATGCTTCCTGGATTATAGCAGCTGAAAGCCAACACATCAGGCTGAGAAAGGCTGATCTACAGAATACAACATTAAATCTCTATTCAGCTACTTCTGAATTAATGCAATAAAGGTTGATGAGAAAAAAAAGAGGAAGAAATGTGGCTATTTCTTGTTTTGTATGCCAGGAATTGAATGCCAGCCTGTTATTTATCTATGCAAATTTAGAGTTTACAGACTCCCAACATGCAGGAGGCTCATGCATGTAAAAATCTTTTGCTGCTTATATCATCTGGATGAACTCTGGATTGTACTTACAACTTGGCCAGTGCCTGCACCCTGCAACGTAGTGATAAAATCTAAGAAAGATTAAGATCATTATTGACTTTGGGGTTCTTAACAAATTGAGGTTTTTTTGCAATAGGTACTCAGAAACAGACAAGCATTTGCCTTTTAAAACTGTCAGAACTCTCTCATTGTTTTGTGAGTGCATTACAAAGGATTATCTCAACATAAAAGCAGGCAACTGGTGTAAGGGGTTGCCTTATTCTTCCCTATTTCTAAAATCAAATTCCAAGTACGGCAGAGAAATAACATTTGTGCAATCCACCAGTTCTGCTTTATTCCTAAGCTCAATTTTTTGTGTACTGTAGAGTATAAAGTGTAAAGCGTGTACTATGAGCAATTAAATATGGCAAATTATTTGGCTCTATCTACAATAACAATTAAAACATAGGTAGAGTGGTTATAACCATGCTCACAGTTTGTAGACAAAGTTGGAGTATTTTCTTCCACACAAAATGAAGAAGATATAATCTATACTCTTTTTTATAAAAAAAATTGTGATTGTCTTGTAGCATTCTCCAGACAACAGAAGAGAATGGTGCTGGCTTTTCTGCCTGCATAAATTCACATGAAGATAAGGCTGGAGAGTTAATAGAGGCTGGGGACATTAGAAATGGGTTCATTATTAGTTTCATAGATATTTCAGTGCAGTGCTGACACTGCCTAGGAGTTACACAGATCGTTGGCTCCCCTGCATGGCTTGGCTGTGATGGGGTTTAACATCATGAATAAGCCATCTGGTTTACGAAGATGCTTCAAAAAGAAAGATGGGCATATTAATTAAAATGATAGTTATTTCATAATATTTTCAGGCGTATCATAGGACATATTTTAAGTAGAAGGCAGAAATCCACCCTAGGTGTACAATTGAGACGTTATCACTCTGGGATGAAAAACTGAATTCTGTTGATAAACATTCAGAATAGTATATGGGCTTTAATGGTCTTCTGTGGTCTTCAGCCCAGGTCTCCTTTAGGGATATAACTGATTTCACCCTGAAAATAAACAAAAATCAAAGCCAAGATCTTTTTTTCTACTCACATCATATTTTTGCCTCTTGATCTTCTCTAAATATTCATATTTTTCTGTCTCCAGCTCATACAGCGAGTCCCACAATTCTTTGGCTTTTTCCCTATTTATTTGTGAAGAAGTGGAGATATATTAAAGAATGATATAAAACTCAAATGATTAGCAACTGTAAAGAGACATATTTACATAAGCTCAATATTTCTTAAGTTAATGGTTAAACTGGTTGGGAGACTATTCAAATAGAAGTCCAACACAACTGAACAATTCTAATTTGTGGATTTCATCAATCTCCCATGTAACTTTTCCTTATGAGGAGTTATTTGAACACCTAAATATCAATAGAGAGCCTCACCACTTCATTACTTATTCTATCTCGGGATACTTAATGAAAAAAACTGAAGTATTTTGGACCCAGTACAGATACTTGGGGGAATCTTATTGTATATGTTGGAAATACTTATTTATTTGTTCTTATTCCCTGCTTTCATAACTGCTAATCTTATTCAGAAATATTTCATATGCCTTTGTGAGATCTATATATCTATCTCTATCTCTATATCGACATGCTTAAACATTTTATCATTAATATTTTTTCATATTTTTAATTTATTTATTGAAATATAGAGGCCCTACCTGTTTTTTTAAAACTAATTTACTAATGTTGCAACTGCAGGCAGAAGTTATAATTTAATCTATTCTTTTTCTTACTATATAGATTATTTTTACATTTCCCATTCAAGTTAAATATTGTATATTAATGTTAAATCAAATTTGATAGAATTCATCAGGATTAAATAATTATCTGAATAATAACAAATGTTGTTTTCTTAAATATCACCTATTTTTTAATACCACAAAAAGTACTAAACAAATTTGAGCACAAGCTCAATCTTGTATATACCGTAGTACAAGAGGCAGTGGGGGAGGTGGGGATTTTTTTTTTTTACCTCAGTTTGTCTTCACTAAGGTGATCAATATTCAGAGGTTTGCGTCTGTCTGCCAAAATTTTCTTCTTCAGTTCCCTTGCAGTTTGTTTCTTTCCTCTCTTTTGATCAGCCTGTGCAGAATGAGTTTAAAGATTATTAAAGAGCCAGTTTGATCTAGTGGTTGAGGCACCAGGTTAGAAAGTCTATGAGTTCAAGTCCTGCCTTAGCCATGAAAACCAGCTAGATGTCCCGGGGCCAGTCGCTCTCTCACATCCCAGCTCAAAGGGTTGTTGTTGTGGGGAAAATAGGAGGAGGAAGGTGTGTTGGATATATTTATGGGATATAAATAAACAAATAATCACCAGATGCATCCCATTGAAGGAATTAATGAAGAACATCAAAACCTGGCAGGAGAGCAGTAATCCTGAATTGTAAAAGTGCTTGATCACAATTCATATCATCCTCCATCAATGCACTAAACATAGTGCCTGGATTGTAATCTGATATATTCAGATGCCATCAGGTTAGTACTAAACTAATTGTTTCTAAGAATTTGCCAGCATGCCTATTTTACACGTCTTTCTGATTCATTGCAGGAAATGCTCTAGAAGCCATAAGACTTATCCCTCAGGGCTGAAGAACCATTAAATCAAAGCTAAGTTGTGAGACTCTATCCCTCTAGCCCAGTGCTTCTCAAATAGTGGGGCGGGCCCCCCTGGGGGGGCGCGGAGTGATGCCGGGGGGGCACATGACCCCGGGGAACATGCTTTTTTTGCCACAGGGAGTAGGGTTTTTTTGCACCGAACAATAGCACACAGCACAGAGCAGGAGATATGAAGTGCAGATCTGGACTATCCCCACCCTGCTGGCCTTCCGTAAAGCCATAAAAACATGGCTCTTCCGGCAGGCGGGGTGAATAAGAAGATCAGATTCCCCCATGAATGGTGTTTTTAATAATGTTTTAATAATGTTTTTAATTTTTTTGGATTGTTTACTACTGTTTTTTTACTGTACGTTTCTTATTCATGTTGTACGCCGCCCTGAGTACTACGGGATTGGGCAGCCTATAAGAGCGTTTATAAATAAATAAATAAATAAACAAACAAACAAACCCTTAAGAGACACCATGGAAAAATATTTAATAGGGATGAAAAGAAAGGAAGAGAGAGACGGAGATAATGAGACAAACGTAAATTTCCCGAAAGTTAAGATGGGGAAATATGACGAAGTGTATGTAGCGCTTGGCTTCACTGTGACTATGGTGGGAGATGAGGAAAAACCGGTATGTTTACTGTGTCTAAAAATGTTGGCAGTGGACAACATGAAGCCAAATAAATTAAGGTGTCACTTAAACACATTACACCCCAATCACGCTGATAAGCTGCTTGAGTTTTTTTCAGCGAAAACGTGCCAAATATTGCAAACAATCGTCCCGGCGGAGAGTTGGGGGGGCGCAAAATGTATACTTCTTCCTAGGGGGGGTCATAACAGAAAATAATTGAGAAGCACTGCTCTAGCCTGAAGAGAGAGAGAGAGAGAGAAGGGGGGGACTTAAAACAGAGACTAGCATGTTCTTCCTGTGTTGAATTTATTTGGTCTCTTCTTGAAAGTGAAAGTTTTTGCCATTGTAAAATTAAAGAATTCCAAGAAATTCTTGGATAATTTTCAGATGAGCGATGCTCATTCTTGATCACATTCTGGCTTTCTCTACCCATCAGTAGATTTACCTTCGCCAAATAGCTGCTGTATGTGGCACCCATAGAGGAGAGGGCTTTCTTCTTCTTCAAATCGTCTTCAGCCCTCCTCTTGGCATCATCCTCCTCTCTTTTTGCCTTTTCCTCCTGTGAAACAGATAGTAGGAACAAACACTGGTTCATACCTGGGACTTGCAAAGGCAGAACAGAGAATTTGGGTCTGGGACATTCTTTTTTGGGAAGTGGTAAAATAAAGCCAAAAGTACCGTATTTTTTGGAGTATAAGACGCACCTTTTTCCTCCCTAAAAGTGGCTGAAAATTTGGGTGTGTCTTATACTCTGAATGTAGCTTTTTCAAAGCTTTTTTTCCAGCCCTAACTAGGTGCTAACGATCTTCCCAGCTCTTACCTTGCAGGCTTTTTCATTGTTACTCTCTCCGAAGAATGTTTTTCCAGCCCTAAGTCTTTGCAGGGTTTTTTTCATTGCTCTACTTGCTCCGAATAAGTTTTTTTCTAGCCCTAACCAGGTGCTAACGATCTTCCCAGCTCTTACTGGCTTGCAGGCTCTTTCATTGTTACTCTCTCCGAAGAATGTTTTTTCAGCCCTAAGTCTTTCAGGGTTTTTTCTCATTGCTCTACTTGCTCCAAATAAGTTTTTTTCTAGCCCTAACCAGGTGCTAATGATCTTCCCAGCTCTTACTGGCTTGCAGGCTCTTTCATTGTTACTCTCTCCGAAGAAGGTTTTTTTAAGTCCTAACCAGGGGATAAAATAATGTGCTGAAGCTGCTCCAAATAAGTTTTTTTCTAGCCCTAACCAGGTGCTAACTATCTTCCCAGCTCTTACTGGCTTGCAGGCTCTTTCATTGTTACTCTCTCAGAAGAAGGTTTTTCCAGCCCTAAGTCTTTGCAGGGTTTTTTCATTGCTCTACTTGCTCAGAATAAGTTTTTTTCTAGCCCTAACCAGGTGCTAACGATCTTCCCAGCTCTTACTGGCTTGCAGGCTCTTTCATTGTTACTCTCTCAGAAGAAGGTTTTTTTAAGTCCTAACCAGGGGATAAAATAATGTGCTGAAGCTGACCAGACTAAGGACGCTAGCCAGATGAATACCTGGTAGGCAGATTGTTTTCCCCTATTTTCCTCCCAAAAACTAAGGTGCGTCTTATACTCAGGTGCGTCTTATACTCCGAAAAATACGGTAATCGTCATAACTATTAACAGATCATTTTACATTGAGGACAACGATTGAGATACTAATGACGAAAGGTTGTAGATAGACTCACAGCAAGTCTGGCCTGACGCTCCTTTTCTTTCTCAGCTCGGATTCTTTGCTGTTCAGACCTCTCAGCTCTACGTTTTTCCTATGCATTGCAGAGAAAGGGCAGTAATTTGGTTAGAACTGTATTCGGTTCCAGAACAAAACACTTTGAGAATGAACAGTTGAAATTAAACTGCGAACAGTATTAAGATGAGACTCTATAAGGAGTTCAGAGAAGAGCAACGAAGATTATTACGGGACTGGAGGATAAAACATATGAAGAATGGAAGGAACTGGGTATGTCTAGTTTAATGAAAAGAAAGACTAGGGGAGACATGATAGCAGGGGCCACCACAAACAAGAGGGAGTGAAGCTATTCTCCAAAGCACCTGAGGGTAGGACAAGAAGCAATGGGTGGAAACAAATCAAGGCGAGAAGCAACTGAGAACTAAGGAGAAATTTCCTCACATAACAATTAATCGGTGGAACGACTTGCCTCCAGAAGTTGTGGGTGCTCCAACACTGGAGGTTTTTAAGAAGAAATTGGACAATCATTTGTCTGAAATTATATAAAGTTTCCTAGTTGAGCAGGGGGTTAGACTAGAAGATCTCCAAGGTCCCTCCCAACTCTATTATTCTTTTATTCTTTTATGACAAAAATGTTCTTAAGTTGATATAACGGTAGTCCTTGACTTACAACAGTTCATGTAGTGACCAAAGTTACAATGTCACTGAAAAAAGTGACTTATGACCATTTTTCACACAACGGTTGCAGCATCATGATCAAAATTCAGACAGTTGGCAACTGACTCACATTTATTGCTAGTGTCCCAGGGTCATGTGATCACCTTTTGCAAACTTCTGACAAGCCAAGTCAATGGGGAAATCAGATTCACTTAACTGTGTTACTAACGTAACAACTGCAGTGATTCACTTAACAACTGTGACAAGAAAGGTCGTAAAATGGGCAAAACTCACTTAACAAGGGTCTTGCTTAGCATAAATAAATAAACATAAATTTTGAGATCAATTGTGATCATAAGTCGAGGACTATCTGTAGATAAAATCAGAGGGAGATTATATAAATACAGTAGTCTCCTCTAGTCCACTCTTCCCACAGGGGTGTCAAACTCAAGTGCTTAGATCTGGCCCATGGGCTTCCCTGGAAACAGGGTAGGATCGGCCCGCGGTACATCTGCCAGCAAAAACAGAGCCTGTTTTTGCTGGCAGAGGGCAGCAGAAGGCCGTCCAGGGCAAAAATGGAGCCTGGGGGGGGGGGGCAGGCTCAATTTTCACTGGCAGAGGGCTAGCAAAACAAACTAAAAGCAAAAGAGAAGAAAAGGAGAAATGTTTCCCCTTTTGCATTTGAGCACCCAAGAAAGGACAGGAAAGGAGAAAGGGAAAGAGGAAAGACAAAGAAAAAGAAGGAAAGATGGGAAGAGAGCAAGGAAGGAAAAAGAAGGAAAGAGGGGAAGGAAGAAGACAGGAGAATGAAGGGGGAAGGAAAAAGAAGGGAAATGAAATGAATGAATGAATGAATGAATGAATGAATGAAGGAAGGAAGGAAGGAAGGAAGGAAGGAAGGAAGGAAGGAAGGAAGGAAGGAAGGAAGGAAGGAAGGAAAGTCCTGCCTTAGCACTTGGCCACCAGCAGCCCTGCTGCCCTTTCGCCATCCCCTTGTCCCCTCCTGACCTCTCCTGCTGGTCTCCCATCCTATTGCTGAGGATGCTTTGATTACAAAGCTGGGTCTCCTTGCATGGAGAGGGAATGGGCCTCTCTCTGACACACACACTTTGCCCTCCTGCACACACCATGAGCAACCTGGCCAAGGAGAGTGAGCACAGCAGCAGCAGCCTCAAGGAGGTAAGTACAGCCAGGCACCCCATCGGAGAAGCGGGACTGGGTTGGGCTATGGGGTCCCGGTGCCCTGGAAGCTTGAGGGCTGGGCTGGGCACTTGCCCTCCACTGCCTAGGGCTCTGGACAGCCTGCGCCCTCATCCGGGGGTCCTCTGCGTGGCCTGAGATGAGACGGCAAGGCTCCTCTGGAGGACAAGGGTTTGGCGCTCTCCCTGGTCTCGCCTTCCTCTGCTGGAGACAATGGATTCCGCCCCAGTCCTGCCTGAGCCACCACAGGTGCCCCCGACATGAGTGACATTGAGCTGGCTATGCCCCCCCGCCACGCCCCCCAAGGTCAAACACCACCCTCAATGAAATCGAGTTTGACACCCCTACACTAAAAGGATTACTTTTCTTAAGTCCCAAATGACTAGTAACACCATTTGTGTAAGAATTATATCTTGTCCTTTCAAGCTGTATGAATGGGCATATAGACACTTAGAAGAAGACATGACTACTCATAAAAATTCTTACATGCAATTTATGTTCATCGGCTCCATTAACATTTAATTTAATTCATGATCTATCCTCATGCTGAACACCTTACAATAATTGACTACTTGAGGAAAACTTACAATTCTCTCTTTAAGAGCCATTATTTCTTCTTCCTCTTTTTTTCGGCTTTCAAAGTGATTATCAATTAAGGCTTGAAGCTCAATCAAGTCTTTGTTCTGCCTCTTCTTCTGAATATCCTGGGGAAAGAAAGGAGAGGAACCAAGGTTCCATGACACCAAGTATAATTATTGGGATGTCGTAGATTTCCCCCACAGAAAAACTTTACATATTCCAATTTATTGAAACCTCAATCAGTTGCATCAGTTATATCTTCTCATAGTTATGAAACTTATTCAGAAACAATTTTTATACTGTGATGAAAACCACTTTCTTGTCTAAAATTTAGACTAGCAAGACAAGAGATTCACTGGAAGAATCAGCAATACTCACATCAAAGTCTACTTTCTCACCCTCTGGGATCTTAGGTGCAGTCAACCTTTGTGGATGTTAAGAGAAAGAAAAACACATAAGTTCCTGAGAAAAAATATTTCAGACGTAAAGGGAAGAGACATTTTTTGAAATATTTGCTTGCATGACAATTTAACTGAAATAAAATTTGCCCAAATACTATTTAAGAAAATCATACTGCAGGATTTGGAAAGTTGAATTTAAAACTGTTAATGGGTTTGATACACTGACTGTCAAGCCTGAATTATTTATTTATTTATTTATTAGTCGTTCTTATAGGCCGCCCAACTCCCGCGGGACCCTGGGTGGCGTACAACATAAAAAAATAACAATTTATAAAAACGACAATAACAATTAAAAAAAATTAAAAAATTAAAAAACACAAACCATCATTCGTGCATGGGGAGACCCAAGATGTTCTCATTTGGTCTCTATTTTACCCCGCCTGCAGGAAAAGCCATGTTTTAACGGCTTTACGGAAGGCCAGCAGGGTGGGGATAGTCCGGATCTCTGGGGGTAGTTGGTTCCAGAGAGATTATATTGGGGTGTGGGCAGGGGCGGGTTGCTCACTTACCTATACCGGTGCGCTGCACACGCATTTCCACATTTCTGATGCGGGCGCGCTCGCTACGCATGCACGCCCCCTCGCACAATTTTGCTTCTGTGCATGCGCAGAAGCAAAATCTTGCCAAAATCTCGCGAGCGGATGCATGCGAGAGAGAGATTTTGGTGAGATTTTGCTTCCGCGCATGCGCAGAAGTTCTCACAAAAAGATGGTGACGCGCACGACAGACCGGTGGAGACGGCACTGGAGCGGTCACGCGCAAATTGCGCAATCGGCCGCTCCCTACTAGAGCTATGCACCGGACAGCTCCGGTAGGAACCCACCATTGGGTGTGGGATTGTCTGTATTCTTGGGCATTCTGAAATGCATTCAGCTTGACACAGTTTGGAGCTGAAGGGGGATGGAGCCTTCAGTCAAAACAGCATTCCTAACTGATGAGACAACCACATTCCAAGGTCTGGCTGACAGGAGGAGGAGGAGGAGGAGGTGGAGAGATGTTGCTGAGCAACCAGCTCCCATCTTGGTTGGACAATGTGACAGTTAGTTTGGAAACTTGAGAAACTGAAACTTATATTGGGGTGAAAAGCCCGGGAACTTTAGTATTGGCTTTTTACCAGTAGCGCCAAGATGGTGTATTGTTCTTTGAGGAAAAGCAATGCCTCGGAGTTCAATTTATGATGGGTGCATTACTTGGAGCCTGACACTGTCTAGCAACAATCACATTTTTCCTCGAGTACAAAACATTAATTTTACAAATTATCCATTCTAATTCTATTAGATAGAGAAGCATCAGAAATAGTTTGACAAGTTCTAAAAATGTAAATGTAATAATCATGATTACATTGGATTTTTTTTGGTCTGTTGAAAGCATTAGTTCTCTAGAAATGAATCTGGACGAAGATGTTGTATATCTCTCATTTAATTAATATGTAGTGGAAAGTGTGAATGAACCTCTGTACTTTTTGTGTGACGTCCTACTTTACCAAATAGCTTGGGTTTTTTTCTCATATCACCCTTCAAAACATCAGAGAAATATTTATGCTATTAGTCTCCAAATTAGTCTTCCCAATCTGGTGCCTTCTAGATGTATGGAGATTGCAATTCCATAAACTTCAGTCAACGGAATTAACAGCTGGGCTTTCTGGAATTTATAGTCGCAAAACATCTGCAAGTATGAGGTTAAGGACACAATAACAACATATCCAATAAGATTAGTTTTGTGACCCAAAGGTGCTTTTTCAAGAGGCAACTGGACTTTGTTTTTTTTCTTTTGAAGATGTTTTACTTCTCATTCAATAAGCTTCTTCAGCTCTGACAGGATAGTGGGGAATGGAAGGATTTATATTCCTTGCAGATAGCTGGTAATCTGCATCCTTTTACAAGGTTGTTGAAGCACTTGGAGGTTTATCTGTGACCTCAGGGTCACCTGAGTAGTGCTCCTGGTTCCTGTAGTCTGCAATTTTTCTCTGGAAATCCATTCCTACTCCCACACAATTCAAAAGGTGTTCATCCCAAATTGTATAAAAATTGCAGATTACAGGAACCAGGAACACTACTCAGGTGAACCTGAGGACACAGATAAACCTCCAAGTGCTTCAACAACCCTCTAAAACAGGGGTGACAAACTCGATTTCATTGAGGGCCACATCAGGGTTGTCTTTGACCTCGGGGGGGGGGCATGGCCAGTTCAATGTCACTCATGTCAGGGTCATCTGTGGTGGCTTGGGAAGGGCTGGGGAGCTCCATTGTCTCCAGCAGAGGAAGGCAAGACCAGGGAGTACTGTACCCTAACCTGCTCTAAAAGGATGCAGATTACCAGCTGTCTGCAAGAAATATAAATCCTTCCATTCCCCACCATCCTGTCAGAGCTGAAGAAGCTTCTTGGATGAGAAGCGAAATGTCTTCACAAGAAAAAACAAAAAAGTCCAGTTGCCTCCTGAAAAAGCACCTTTGGGACATCCATGACCTGGATGACTGACAATCTCCACAGACTATTACCGGTAGTTCTGTGCGTATTACTGGATGGACCATATGTACATCTAATTGTGAAAACTTTTTTATTCAAAAAAGATCTTTACATTTCATCCTAAAATGAAGTATGAAATATGTGGAAATTATAGATAAATATAGCTAACTAAATGTGAAAGACACCAAATATCTAACTGGCTATCCTCATTTGTAATACATGAACCATGAACATTTAAAACCAAAGTCAAGGATGGCTATAAATATTTCTCCATTAAACATGTCCTAAACTTACGTTGGTACTGGTGCTCTGGGTTTCTTCTCTAAATATAGGAAAGCAGGAAATAAGCAGGGGAGAAAAGGGGGAAAAAAAGATGAAAGCAAGAAACAAGAACAGAATAAATTCTACTTCATTTGCTAAAACCAAAAGGTGATAGATGATAGATGATAGATAGATAGATAGATAGATAGATAGATAGATAGATAGATAGATAGATAGATAGATAGATAGATAGATAGATAGATAGATAGATAGATAGATAGATAGGGGGTGTATACACGCACACACACATACATGAAATTATGTGATTTATGAAATTAAATATATGAATTACGCTGTTGACATATCATAAAGACATACTCTTTGACAAACTAATTTCACTTAGGAGGAAAAAAGTTCAGAAAAATACAAGAGCAGTCTGCGTGAAAGCTTTGGAATAATATCCAGAAGGCAATAATTTCTTTTAATGACTGCATCTAGTTCTCAAAATCGAGATACCTTCCATAAGCCCATACATTATATATGAATTCAAAGAATTCAGTCTTGCATTGCTCTTACTGCCTTTTTTAAAAAAAATTGTTTTGTAATATTTCAGCAGTAAAAAGTTCATTGCTTTTTGGACATAATACTTTGTACAGTACATAGTATAACTTCAAAAAAACCGATCAATCTGCTTCTGAATGCATAAAATGTCTAAAGAATACAAGTGATTGGGAAAACATGTTATATTATTCATTCAGTTCAAAACCAATCATCTTAAAGCAAAACATGACTCTCTCCTTCCTCTCTGTTAAATGAAAGGAACATTTAATAATACCAGCCTTAAAATAGACAATTTGCTTTGGAGTAAGAATTGCCTGATAATTTTATATAGAGACATTTTTATCCAGTTTCTGGATTATTCTAATCAAAGCCAGATAAGGAACTATGCAGAAAAAATAATAAATATTGAAGGGGAATGGGAAAATGAGATATGAAAACTATGACAAATTACAAGAAGGAAACCCACTGGTTGAAAAGCATTTGTTTCTTGCACAAAATAATTTTCATATGATTATGGCATTTTCGTGCTTTTCTTTTTAACCAAACTCTCATGTCCTGTCATGTTTTTTTCTAATCTTGTTACATTTTACATTTCTACTACATTCATATAGAGTTATTGGTGTTTTCTGAGCTTAGTAACTTGGGAACATTTCATTGTCCATCTAGCTAATATTTAGATAATGATGTTGTCTAGTTGGGTAATTAAATATCTCCAAACAAATTACTATGCTCTGAGAACAATGAGAACTCCACGGTTTAACCCGGAGCTACATATATTCTCTTCTATATGGTACTAAATTTATGCTAAATTATATATTGTATAATGTTCTTGTTTAAGTAGTTGTTTGACTTTTAAGAAGTTTTCCATGAACATTTGGTTTTTTAAAGAAGTTTTTTGTTTATTTGCTCCAGGAATAGAACAAATATTTATATACTTCCAGAATATAAAATAACACTAAAAGCAAGGAAAATGAAAGTTAATTCTAATTCAATTTAGGTTAGGATATTTCTTTTTTTTTGAAGGAACTGAATAAAACATACAAATAAAGATTCCTTTCTTCTGATGTTCTTTTTTTATTTTTTAATCTCAGTCACTTTCTTATATATAAATATTCAGAGGCATACTGTAATTTCTACACAAGTCCTGCCAAAAGATAAAGCCCATCCTTAAAAAGAGAGAGAGAGAAAGTGGAAGATAAACACAGGAGCTTTTAAAAGAAAGAAGAAATTGGTAATATGTAAAAAAAAAACCTTGATCTCTCCCTTTTGAATCTAAAATGTAGAAAGCAGCAAAACTCATCAATAAAAACAGCTGTTATTCATCCGTAGTGTCCTTTATAACTTTCTACTAGGACAGCTTAAATTTAGAAAAGCTCATTAGTAGCATAATGAAAATGTCAGACTATGAACAAATGCTAAATACAGGTAGTCCTCTACTTAAGACCAGAATTGAGAGCAGAATTTCTGTTGCTGAGCAAGGCAATTGTTAACTCAGTTAAGCCTGATTTTACCGGTTTTGCCACAATTGTTAAGTGAATCACTGCAGTTGTTAAGTGAATCTGGCTTCCCATTGCTTGTTGGAAGCCAGCTGGGAAGGTGGCAAATGGAGATCACATGACTCTGCAATGGTTGTAATATATATTTGCTTTGGAATATATATTTGGCAGAAAAGAACAAAAAAAACTTATAAGAATAATATGATAGTATGATAGCTAGGCAAGGGCTTTACCTATTGCCAAAACAATAAAAAGGTCACACTGCCAGGAATATAAATGCAGTGCAAATTGTAGGCAATGACTCCTCAATGTTTTTCCCACATATACAGATATATTCCATTCAGGCATACTTTCTCTCTTATACTGTAGTTCTTTGTCAGAGGTACGCACATCTTTCAGTCAGAAGGAGGAGTGCCTACAATAGCTGAAAATGACCAATGAAACCAATGAAATCAGAGGCTTTGTAGAATGTCTGTATGGCAAGACAAGGAAAAAGGGGAAAACACGATCTTAATTCCAAAACAACCAAAAATGAAAGTAAGTTGCCTCCATAACGAGTTGGGGACAAGATGAAGGCTATGTCAGGAGGACATGTGCTCTAAAAATAGTAGGACAGTTTATAGGGTATGTTGGTTGGATGTGAGGATAATCCCACTGTCACAAAATGCAGTTTTGCAGTTTGGGAAGGTAGTTTTTCAAGGCTACATCATCAGAGAGAGTTAGCCTTATCCTTTCCAAAAGAAAGGCCTCTCAAAAATCCCTTCTATCATACTAACAAAGCTCTTTTTTATGTTATGACATTTTTAAATTTCATATTTCAGCTTTGCTTTGTCTCTAAGGAATTCGAGGCACTTTAAGGACATTCTCAGGTGTGGGGCTCTGGTGTGTGTATGAAGAACATTCTAGAACAGGGGTCGGGAACCTATGGCTCGCGAGCCAGATGTGGCTCTTTTGATGATTGCATATGGCTCGCAGCAGGGGTGAAATCCTCCCGGTTCGCCCAGGCCAGTCCTTCGGCGTATAGCCGATGGAACTGGCGGCGGTTGCGGCGCGGAGCTTCTCCTGCCCGCTTTCCCGTCCCGGCTGAACACAATCACCACTTTCCCGTCCCGGCTGAACACAATCATTTGGGTTATTTTTCCCTCTGTGCATGCGCGCGCATGCACAGAGGGAAAAATAACCCAAATGGCGGCGTTCAGCCGGGACGGGAAAGCGGGCGGGAGAAGCTCCGCGCCGCAACCGCTGCCAGTTCCATCGGCTATACGCCGAAGGACGGGCCAGGGCGAACCGGGAGGATTTCACCACTGGATTAATGTTATAGTTGTGAACCAGTTTGCCTGAAAAGGATGCATCTCTGAAGCACCATAACTTCATAAAAGGTAAAGATTTTTTTTATTTTAGATTGCAGTTATATTTTTTGACGCTAGGATAGTGAATTCCATGCCTATAAGCTGTACCCAACCCACAAATCCTCCCCATCTACATATGAAGACCTCAACTGGGATCACTCACCTTCATTATCCATTATCCCTTCTACTCAACCTTGAAAAGCTGTTGTTTCAGGGTAAAAGGTTGATCTATGCAACTTTCTGTCCCCTCCAAGATTGTTGAAATGTCCGCAGCAAGTTCCAGAAATAGAACAGGATAGCATAATGGACAGTTTTATTTTTTTAATCTTCCTTTTATGATTCTCTACAACAATATCCTTAGGGGAAATCATAATTTGCAAAATGCTGGCTACTGTATTTAATTAGCATCACATACATACACAAAAGGGCAGAGCTGAGGCTGTGACCACACCTCTCATCATTTAAAAGAATAAATTCAGAGGCTTATTATACTGACATTTAGTTGAATTCACTTTTAAAATATATTATATGGCTCTCACTGAAATAAATTTCCAAATTTTTTGCTTTCATGGCTCTCTTAGTCAAAAAGGTTCCCGACCCCTGTTCTAGAACAATCTCCTAAGAAAAACTCAATATTTTAACATCGTCCAACTTATCCTCAAGTCATTGGGAATATTGTTGAACACTGTTGGTGCCACCCTAGAGAAAATGAGGAAGAGATAAAATAAAGTTGATTGAATGGACAGTACATACCTTCTTCCCAGACTTCTATCAGAAGCATCATGGTGGAAAGAATAGTGATGTGAAGCAAAGAAGGAAAAAGTATAAAAATATAAACATATGTATGCCTAATGGGTAGAATGGGTGATTAATGGGTAGATTGGAAGAAAAAAAGAAAAGGTCCACAGGTATTTGTGGAAGCTGTGAAAATTTGAAAAATTGTAATGGCAGGTTAATGCAACTATGAGTATGGAGCAATAAAGCAAAAACATACTTGTTTGTGATAGTAGGTTAACAGTACTTGTTGATCTTGTTTATTCTCTTTCAATATCCCATTCACACAAATGTATATTATGTACATATTAGAGAATAGGAGGATTTGAAAGTTGTGTCACATACCTGGCTCATGAACTTCATCAGGTAAGAAGTATCATGGATCAAGATGTAACAAACCGCAAAACAAGAACAAAAACAAGAGTGACATGTTAATCTGAGCGTCTTTGAACTTTGAGTTTGAAAAGAGAAAGAGAAAAGAAAGTAGTAAGCAAAATCAGTAGTCACTGGTGAAGAAAGTTAATAGACCATGTAAAGGCAGCCAAATAGGGAATCCATAATGATGAATTTGCCAAGCTATAGAATTAATGCTACTTGGCTCATGAATCGTTTGTCAGCCTTGTATAAACAAAAAGGAATTCACGGTCTTATTCTGCAAATGTTTACTGTTGTGCTAACATTTGGAAGTGAAATAACAGGATGCTATGGAAATGCAGGTATCCTTTCATTCTGCTGAAGCACAGTAATATCAAAAGTGCACACAGAGAATTCTTTCCATGAAAACAAGGGGATCGGAAATAAACATTCTTCTTTATGTTTATTTTTCTCTGGTTAGATGGCATAGTTTTATTTATTTATCTATTAAATTTAGAAGCTGCCCAATTTGATTTTACATTTTTAAAAATGTCCAAAATAACACAACATAAATGCCCCTCCACATGGAACAACACCCTCTCCCAATAATTGACAGGGGTTCAGCACCCATCTTATTCCCAAACCATCCTAGACTATGTTTATGTTAAGAATGCATTAATTCTCCAGAATAAGGTGTTGCTTAGTGTCATACTTTTCATTTTTTAAAAAAATTATTCACAGAACTATGCATATAATCTTAGGCTGACTATGATTTTGATTTTATCTTTTTAGCATCAAAGAATGCAAGCCCTTGCTATGGTTATTTAGCAAATGTTTCATTTATTTTTTTTCCCAATAAATGGAAATAAAGATTCTTCTGTAAATGTTGCAATATTTATGACCAATAAGAGAATCTTGCTCCAATTCCAGAACAAAAAAAACCCCTCCAAAATTCATTTCTGCAGGACCACATAAAGCTAGGATCTAGTTTTAAAACATAAACAGTGTTTTTGCAATAAAACATTCACAAGGAATAGTCCTTTATGAACATATAAACTTTTGATGCAATATAAGCTTTTATGGCTACCGTGTCAGTTCCCCTGCCCTTTTCAGAATATATTAAAAGAAATCCTATTTTTCCAAAAGCTAAAACCTCTTGGCTTAGGTAATTAGGACTTCTGGAGCTTGTAGGCTCAATACACCAGAAAGGCACTGAGTTGGGGTAGGTTGATTTTGTGTGAAGAGAGATCAGTCCCTCACTAATTCTGCAACATTCTTCTAAATTCTTTGTCATTTTGGCCTCCAGGTTCTGGGTAGCTCCCTATTCCATACCCTTTCTTCCTATATGTAATGTATGTTAAACAGCATTATTGTCAAATCAAAGATCTTCTGGGAGTATCACTAAGACCAAGCAAGAGTTATTTTCCATTTCCTTGCTTCACCTTTGAATTCCTCCACACACTTCTATTTAAAACAATTGGTGGAATTCAGAAGTTCATGCCACATATCTGGTTCAGATGAAGCACAGGTGTCAATAGGGGAAAAGGAGGATAAAACGAAGAAGAAATACAGGGTTGTTACAATAACCTTAAACTGCAAATCAAGGTTAAAATTCTTAACTCATAAGTATGTTTTAAAAAGAGAAGGCAAACCAATAATGTGTGGAAAAATTAATGGGGAGTCAAATGTGAATGAAAGCAGGGAAAGGATATGTGAACAGAGCAGAGGGTAGAGAACCATGCAAATGACTCACGTTGTCAATTAACAATGAATTTTATAAGTCATCTGGAATTCAGTGTGATTTATTCTGAGATAACATGTATAGAATTGTAATTCTAGATGCCACAATTCACATAATTGTCCAATATTTACATGAAACAACTATTCACAAAGGTTGTATTCTTGCTTGCTATTGTTATAATATCCCAACTTTTTAGGGGGGCATTACACATGGCATAAATGGGAGCCTTTCTTCATTTTATTACAATACAACCCTGTGAGATATTTTGAGATTAAAGACAGAGGCTAGTCCAAATTTAGGTTCAAGTTCTTAATTTTACATTAGATGACCTAGTGAGTTCTGTATTGAGTTAAGGACTTGAACCTAAAAAATCTAACTGTAACACCATTGCACTAAACTATGCAATTCACACATGTAAACCATCTCTACATCAGCTTCAGAAAAGTTTCTGAAAAGGATGTGAGCACTGCCCAAAAAGTTTCACTTTTTCAGTTCTAGAATTTTCAGCTAAGAATCCTGGGCTAAAAAGTACTGTCAATAATTTTATATCCCAAAGTTGTTATATAAACTTTTTATATACATAAAAAAGTTTATATAACAACTTTTTACATGCTAATGACAAGACTGCATGTCCTTGTACATGGTAATTGCACAATTTATAACTCAACAGAGATAGTTAAGGAAGAAATAAGTTGTTAAGGTAATGTGTTGTTCTGTTCTCTTCCATCAACTTCACATTTCTGCACACACCAATATGAGATGGAAAGAGAAGAATTCAGAAGTCAAATCACATACCTGGTTCATGAACTTCACCAGATGGGAAGTATCATGGATGAAATAAAATTGAGACAATAGAAAATAAGAATATTAGAAAAGGGAAAAAATGCAACAGCCATAAAGTATTTTAAGATAGTATTGAGAAAGACAATGGCTTATTATAGAAAGGGTAATGCAGTTAAATCTTAAAACATGGAGTTATAGTATGCATATTAGCAAATGCTTTACTGGAATGCAGAGCATGCAAATGCAGCTAAGAAAAACATAAATATCAATATCTCTATCTAATCTATCTATCTATCTATCATCTATCTATATCTATATATCTATATCTATATCTATGTCTATGTCTATATCTATCCTCTATCTATCTATCTATCTATCTATCTATCTATCTATCTATCTATCTATCTATCTATCTATCTATCTATCTATCTATCTATCTATCTATCTATCTATCATGTTTAGTTTAAACCAGGGGTGTCAAACTCGTGGCATCATGGCGGTGTCACGTGACGTATCAGGACTTTCCCCACTTCGCTAAACGGGGCATGGGTGTGGCCAGCATGTGATGCATCCAGCCCGAGGTTCGGGAATTTGACATCCCTGGTTTATACTATTCCCTTCACACACATACACTTACATATTTTCTCTCAAAGAATACAGATGATTATAGGATATGAATTTAGCTTATACTAGTGACACACAATGACACCAAAGGAAAAGATCAGCATGTTCCAGGAACAATTTCTATTTTTTGTTGCATGTGCAATGCCCAGCCAGAACCAGGAGCAGTTGCTCTTTATCTCTTCCTCCCTTAAGTTTCCAGACGTTTAATCACACAACGTGATGAGAATTTTGTTACATTTGCTCTATCACACTAACACAGTTACCTATCTGGAATTGGTTTTATTGTTTGAAAATTCTAGTTTGAATTTTATTAGTTTTCATTTCTTGCTGTAGACCAGCTTCAAGGGATCACTTCTTGAATCATCCCAACGAAAGAAGAAGGTGAAAATAACGAAGTTCCTAGAATCTCAAGATCTCTTGTGCCATCGGGCCATCACAGTATTGTTTCTAGCAGAAATATTGATATAAAAATTCCTTATCTGCAAAACAGACCATCATCTACATGTCTGAAGGCGAAGCATCTGCAGTGAGCACCATTGGCTTCCAAATGATAGGCACAAGTCGGTGATCAAAATCTCATGACTTTTTTATGCTTAAGTCATAATAAAAAGGGTGGGCCTTTAATTGTCCAGTCCCTATGGCCATTTTGAAATTAATGATTATTGTTCTAGATGCCTCTATGGGGCATTTGTGGGATTGCTGGGACACATGTCAAAATGAAGCCAATCTACAGGTGATCCAGGAAGAAGCAAGAGTGCACACAGAGAATAACTCCTCCTCCTCCTAAAACCACATGAAAAATGCAGGGACAATTTAATAGGAAGATGAATTGAAAAAGGTACAGCAGGAATCCGTTTGCCACCTTTTTCAAATCTCTTATCTGTAACAGATTCAAATCTCGTGCAAAATCGTACTTTGTTTAACTATGATTAGTTAAACCAACTTGGCTAGGCTAGCAAAACTTTTTTTAAAAATCACTGTTCAAGATGACAAACCACAATGCCTGAATTCACATAATACACTAAGTTAAAACCAGCCAAACCATATTATGTCTTTGCATAATGTTGAACCTGATTGTATGGTACATTCTTCCTTCATATTTTTTTTCCAGAAACATATAGACTACCAAGTTTCTGCAAGCAAGATAACTTCGCCATCTAGATCAGTTCACAAGCTCATGCTTTGAACTACACTTTGCCAGAAATCCACATAGGACTTCCAGAAAGCAGCTACTTATATACCTGATACATCTCAAAAGCGCATTCTGGCAATATAATTTTCAACCATGAATACATAAATGAAAGCTGTCATGCACGGAAAGAAAAAGAAGAATTTAAAACCCCAGTTTATCATTGTTTCATTAGCATTTTCCTTCCTGGATTTCTTGAACATCTGTTATATTGTAATTAGCAGCCATATAAATCAATGGTAAGAACTGTTTGTTCAAAGGAAGGACCGTCTAAGCTGTATTTATCTAACTGATTGATATAGAATGTCATTTCTATTATTCCAGACATATGTTAGCTGAAATATCATAAAATCAGTCACTGAATGAAAGTGACCTTCTCTCCTGTCCTCACTAGCCAACAAGCCCACTGGTCACAGAGTTTGGACAGGAGTTATAATCCAGCAGATCCATAAACAATAAATAGGGAAATTATGCCTTATGAAAATTACAGCTACATCTGTTTCCTTTTCATTTATAATATAATAACAGAGTTGGAGATCTTCTAGTCCAACCCCCTGCTTAGGCAGGAAACCCTACACCATTTCAGACAAATGGTTATCCAACATCTTCTTAAAAACTTCCAGTGTTGGAGCATTCACAACTTCTGGAGGCAAGTTGTTTCACTGATTAATTGTTCTAACTGTCAGGTAATTTCTCCTTAGTTCTAAGCTGCTTCTCTCCTTGATTAGTTTCCACCCATTGCTTCTTGTCCTACCCTCAGGTGCTTTGGAGAATAGCTCAACTCCCTCTTCTCTGTGGTGACCCCTGAGATATTGGAACACTGCTATCATGTCTCCCCTGGTCCTTCTTTTCATTAAACTAGACATACCCAGTTCCTGCAACTGTTCTTCATGTTTTAGCCTCCAGTCCCCTAATCATCTTTGTTGCTCTTCTCTGCACTCTTTCTAGAGTCTCCACATCCTTTTTACATCGTGGCGACGAAAACTGAATGCAGTGTTCCAAGTGTGGCCTTACCAAGGCATTATAAAGTGGTATTAACACTTCACATGATCTTTATTCTATCCCTCTGTTAATGCAGCCTAGAACTGTGTTGGCTTTTTTGGCAGCTGCTGCACACTGCTGGCTCATATTCCCTCTCACAGTTACTATTATTGAGCAAGGTACCACATATATTGTACCTGTGCATTTTGTTTTTCTTGCCTAAATGTAGAACCTTACTTTTTTCACCATTGAATTTCATTTTGTTTGATAGCGCCCAATGTTCAAGTCTGTCAAGATCCTTCTGTATCTTGAGCCTATCTTCTGGAGTGTTGGCTATTCTTGCCAGCTTGGTGTCATCTACAAATTTGATGAGTTCCCTATCTATCCCCTCGTCCAAGTCATTGATGAAGATGTTGAAGAGTACTGGGCCTAAAACAGAGCCTTGGGGTACTCCACTACATTCTTCCCTCCATATAGATGCCGTTCCATTGAGGACTACATGTTGAGTGTGGTTGGTCAGCCAGTTATAAATCCATCTGGTGGTGATGCTGTCTAACCCACATTTTTCTACTTTATTTAGTAGTAGGTTATGGTCTACTTTATCAAATGCCTTACTGAAGTCCAAGTAAAATATATTGACAGTGTTCCTTTCTTGGAGTATTCATTTAATTATTATGGATACTAAATTTAACCATACCCTCCCTTCTTCCATAATAGTTTCCTATCATCTCCCTTTAAATCCTGAGAACTGAGCAGCATCAACACATACCTTCTTCTTGAGCTTCTTCAGGTGGGAAGCATTGTTAAAAATAAAGAGAGAAACAACAGAAGAAAACAATATTATTGTACAGTATTGTTTATTTGATTAGTAACCCATATTTTTATTATTAACCCACTTCCACAGGATGGAAAACAAGAAGCATGAAATTAAAATGCTTCTAAGTGTGTGAGGAACATGAAATTAAAGGGAAAGGATTTAGAATAATTAAAATATTGTAGAATAGATAAAACAAGTCCTATGCAGATGGTGAACTGAAATGTTGACTATTTGCCTCTTTTACTTGGATAGGAAGAAAAGGTGAAGTAAAAAAATGCATATTGGTAATCAAGGCTCAAAACAAGTTTTTCATAATTCAATTGTTTAGTTTATACACTAATATAGTGTCTCTCAAATGCTGAATTCCTAAGAGAAAGTCATTGAGGAAGACTACTATCCAAGTCAGGTGGTTTTGGGTAAGTTCTCAGTGTATCAACTTTCGAAAAACAATATTCAAAAGAATATTCTGGATTCCTCCACCTCATCAGATTGAGGGGGGGAAATATCCAGGAAACAAGCCTTTACACCAAATACCCCATGCCTTTGCAATACACTGCCCTGAAATGTGTATGCTTCTCCCCCCCCCCCCACACTCCTATCTTCTTGTAGAACAATGATGCTAAGAGAACATTTGGACATTGAAAGCCATAATGTGAATGATCTTTGATTCTCACGCATACATTTCCCTGTCCCTTTCCTCATGTGCCTTTTCTTCTGTCATTTCGGGAATCCTTTGCATAAACAAACATGCACTCTTCTAAAAAAGGAAGCGAAAGAAATATAGAAGCTATCACATACCTTCTTCCTCTGCTTCTTCTGATGTGGGGGGCATAATGGAACAAGAGGCAAAGATAAAGAGATTAATACACTTAATAGAGCATTAATAGTTGTGATTTAAGACTAGAGAAATGTAAGGTTAGAGAACATATACCCTGTAAGTGACCACCTTAGAAGAAGACAGATACAGGTTAGGCAAAGATGTAAAACCAGAAACCAAAAGACATAAAGGAAATACCCTCCAGGGAAAGAGGCATGCAGATTATGGAGCCATCTAGTCAAGAGAATATATTTGAAAAAAGAGAAAAAAGAGAATTAGGAAGAAAAGGAAGCCCTTCAGTGGGTGAGGTTGCCTGTATCAGGTTAGCATCCTTGATTATCTCTTTGTAACTGTAATAAAGTGCGGAAGGTGGAGTTCAAAAGGTGCCTTCATTCATTTAGCAAACACTGGGTTTTTCTTGACCTAGAGCAGGGGTATCAAACTGGCGGCCCGCAGGCCGAATGCGTCACGCACAGGCCATGCCCACCCCAGCTCTGCAAAGGGGAAAAACGTTGTGAAACATCTCGTGAAGTCAACGTGATGCAGCGAGTTTGACACCCGTGACTTAGAGCATCATTTTTCTTGATTTAGAGCAACCATGCAGGGGAATTATGAATAATACTAATCTTTTTATCATTCATGTTTATGGTGTTTTTAATATGGTTTTTATATTGAGTTAGGTGTGAGATAGAGGTCTTGTTTAGCTCCAATAAAGACTATAATTTCACTGTGTGGGAATCCCACACAGAATTACCCCCTCAGTTCCAGTTTTGTTCTCCATATTGCACTATAATGCACTGTTGAAAACATCCCTGCTTTTTTCATTCGGACTGAACTATTTCAACCCTGTAGAGCAGTGTTGTTCAACTGAGCAACTTTAAGATGTGTGGGCTTCCACTCCCAGAATTCCCCAGCCAACTTGCTGGGGGATTATAATGGTTTATAATAAATAGGACACTACTGAGGCCCACTATGCCTGAGGAACAGCTTTAAATAAAAGATCAGCTTCTTTTTTTTACAGATTTTCCTTGTTTTATAAACTGAGAACAATGTTTTAGCAACAAATGCCAAGGTATTTGCAAGTATTCCCCACCTTCAACTGTCTTCCCATTTTGTACTTAGTGCACAGCAAATGATATTCACTAAATCAGGGGTGAAATCCAGCAGGTTCTGACAGGTTCTGGAGAACCGGTAGCGGAAATTTTGAGTAGTTCAGAGAACCGGTAGCGGAAATTTTGAGTAGTTCAGAGAACCAGCAAATAGCACCTCTGGCTGGCCCCAGAGTGGGAAGGGAATGGAGATTTTCCAATATCCTTCCCCCAGGAGTGGGAAGGGAATGGAGATTTTGCAGCATCCTTCCCCTGGAGTGGGGTGGAAATGGAGATTTTGCAGTATCCTTCCCCTGGAGTTGGGTGGGAATGGAGATTTTGCAGTATCCTTCCCCTGCCAGGCCCACCAAGCCACGCCCACAGAACCGGTAGTAAAAAAAATTGGATTTCACCACTGATTCACTTGATGGCATTATATTAGAAATCCAATCAGCACTTCTATGATTTAGTAACAGTATCATAAACAATCTCATATTCCTATCTTAAAAACTTCATTTAAGATGATTCATGGAGCAAATTCTGGAATGTATCATGGAATGCATCCTGGGTCAAATTCTGGAAAATAATAAACTTAGCAATGGTGATCCTCCGAGAAAGCAAATCTTCTGAACTCCTTCTTCCAAAGAATTGCTATGCAAAAATGTATCAATTCATGAATCAACTCAAAATGACAGTCATTTTCCAATTAATTGTACCTACATGGACATCTAATTTAGCAGATTATCAAGCTGAAATATTATAATTGGAATTTCTACTACTAAATTTTGCAATTAAAATGGCTATAAAATAAATTCAGTTGAATGCACGAAAGAGCAATCTAATAACTACTTGGTCAAGATTACTAACTGCATTGTCACACTCTGATCTTAAGCCTTTAGAATTAAAAACAGAGGCCAATTCATAATGATTGGGTTTGCGTTTTTTCCAGGATTTTAGATCATCTTTCACAGACAGTAGCAAAGAGATAGATGGATGAACAGGCAGTGAAAGAACTGATGATCAATGGATCATCAGAGAAAGAAAAGGTTCATTCCAGGGTAAGTTTCTGTTACCTTCTTCTTCATATTCCTCTGCATTGAGAGAAAAAAACAAAAAAGGAAACAAGAAAAGCAGCAGGATCAAAAACATGGCTTAGCACTGCAACACGAAGACTGACATGGATGATAAATGCTTGGTGAGAATACAACCAACCTTTCTTACTAAATGACAGAAGACAAAAAGCCACCACTTCTTATAATCATAAAAGAAACCAACTTCATGGGACAATTAAATGCAAACAACAAATAATGATACATTTGGTCCATGTAAGAATGAGAGATTTGAATAAGAGTTTGCAGAAGAGACTTTAGATTCAGATCTAAGAATGCAAGATTTTAGAATTCCACTAAAATGACAGCTTATATTTCTGCAAAGTAAAAATATATCGGTTGAAAGAAGAAATTCACTGGCTGACTGGGACATCTGCAGGATGGGTCAAAAAGTCAAAATAATGGTTGCTACCACACAATTGAAGCCCCATCCTGGTGGATATCCTTATTGCCTGCTCAGCATTACTCTGATAGAAGGAATTTAGTTTTAACTAAATGCATTAGATTAAGCTTTGCCTATAAAATCATTAAACATGCAAATCTTGAAAAGACTTTGTTGTCAATCTGAAAATAAATTGATTATGCTTATATCTGAACCATATTGAAGCTTTAGTGACTAAGGGAACGACTGAATGACTGTTTTATTATTGTATGCTGCCCAGAATCACCTTCCTTCAATGGGTTGCCATATAAATTTGATTAGTAAATAAAATAAATAAAATGATAAAGCAGTTTCCTTCATATAATGTTTTTCCTTAATTAACATGTGCTCACGTGTTAAAATCAGTGGAATTTTTTCTATGGGTAGGATCACTGAAAGTATTCTCGTGATCTACTGTTTCAGCAATCTTGAATTCTTATGAATAAATATTGCTGCTGTTATGGTTATATTAACAGGAATTCTCCATATACACTGTATTATTATTTCTGCTTATTTATAGGCATGGAATGAATAATGGTAATAATATATTTTCATTCTGATATGATAGAGTCACATGATGATTGCTTAAAAGCTAATATTACATGCTGATAATTCATGAACAGCCTCACCCTACAAAGCTGTTCCTCTCAAATGTTCAAGCTGAAATAAAATTTCATCTCAGATTTCTTTAGAGGGATTCTGGTGAGTGACCGCTGACCAAAGCAGAGAAAAAGGCATATGTATGAGATAGCCATCTTATGCAATGCCACCGAAGTCATTCTTGAGAACTTACACCAATTCTTGACTAGAACCCAGCTGACGAACAATAAGACAATACATGAGCAGAATTCATGTATCAGGAAAAACTCTTATGACAAAGTCATGGAAGTAATATGATTAAAAAATGGGTGGGTAAAGGCAAAACTGAATTTGCCTTTACCCACCCATTTTTCTTCCATAGAATTATTTCCGGTCATGAAAACTCGCTGGGAGCAAAAAAGATGAGGAAATACAATTACGGTAAAAATATAGTTATATGTTCCCTTTGTTCATACAAGTTATGCTTTAAATTGCAAGTTAACTTTAATATACCATGTACATTTGTTGATGACAAAGGAAGTCAGGAAAAATTCATCCAGCTAAGATATCTTATGTATGTTCAGGTTGATCTTCTTTTAAGGACCATTTAAATAAATCAACTTTCCACTGAGTGCAATCAAAGACTAGCTCTCTAACTGAAATTGTAATCACGTTAAGCAGAAAATAATCCATCCAGTTGAAATCCTTGGGAATGTATTTTATTTGTTTGTATCTAGAGGCTGCTCAACTCCTGATAACTCTGGGCAGTTTATTTTATAAAATAAAAGTAAGTAAAAACAGAAATAAATATTCTGAGAATTAGAAGGAATATACAGAGAGACCCTCCTCCTCACCCCCCAAAAAAAACTCTTCAAGAAAAAAAAAACTATAGGGGCTCAGCACCAGCCAGGTAAATCTGCCTACGGTGAGACTTTTAGAAATATGGTATTCCATTATAGCTTTTTCTAATTCTCTAACCTTATGTACAGAGGTGGGTTCCTGCCGGTGCAGTTAATAGCTGTTGTTCGGCGCAGAGCCGAAGACGCTGCTGCCGTTCACGGCGCGGGGGCTTTCCCCGGGCGCTGCCGCCGCCCGCATGGACGCCACCGTTTGCGTTCTTTTGCCCTCTGCACATGCGCAAAGCGTTCTGCATGCGCAGAGGGCAAAAGAACACAATTGGCGGCGTCCATGCGGGGGGGGAAAGTGCCCGGGGAAAGCTCCCGCGCCGCAAACGGCAGCAGCGTCTTCGGCTCTGCGCCGAACAACAGCTATTAACCGCACCGGCAAAAACAGGCAGGAACCCACCTCTGCTTATGTACCATGCTGTGCTGGCTAGAGATTATGGGAACTGGAGTTCAGTATCTCTGGAGACCTGCATAATGGGGAATTTCTCTGTTACGTGAGTTGTCAAAAGATGTTTGTTTCAGATCCTGCTTCAATACAAATTTCATTCTATATGGATCCTTGGATGTGTTCAAGCAACAGAGTTTTGTGATTTCAATATGCCATAAATAGCATCAATTTGAGCAAAGGACTTTTAAAAATGATTGTTATCTATTTCTGATCCAAAGAGAATAAAAGAGCTAATAAAGTCCAAAGCTAATAACATCCAAAGCTAATAAGAATCCTTTTACTTTTGTTTGCAATACAACAGTCTGTTTCCAAACATACCATACACAAATGCAAGACACAAACATAAAATGTGTAATGGAAATGATTAATGTATTTAGTTCATCAATCTTGTTCAAGGAAGACAGACACAAAACTAAGCGGTACCTAGTAATTGTGTCTAATCTGTTATGTCACAAACACATTTTAAAAGGCTCCCTCACTGTATAATGGGTGACCAACAGATGGCAGCAGCAGCTTTATAACAACAAAGCGGGAAGATAAAAATAACAAGGGCAGAGCAAAGATGGAATAGGATAAGATGTCAATGGTCTGGAAACCCAATCAGATATTGATTTTGTGTAAATTCAATACAAGTCAGAGGTTTGTGCATCTGTGAAAAAGCTGCTATAAAACTACAGGCTAACCACAATTATATGTTGTATCTGCTGAACACAGAATCAGAAATATGTCATAAAAACACACACACAACCACATACATACCTCTGGCTTCAAAATTAAGGGACCTTGGAGCCCAAGACATTTGTAAATTCTTTTTGGAGCATGCAAATACCATACATTTCAAGGCAAGGAGAGGGAATAGGGCTGTTGGACCTGAACTTGGTAACTTGATGAGGCTTATCTTAGACAACAACTAGTAAGAGCTATTGTGGATCAAAGCCACAAAAGGGAAATGAGGAACAGGCTGTGACTGTTTCCTAAATACCCTTTTTCGTATTGAACAATTCTTATTTCTCAGTGATCTCAAACTCAGCAGGACAACAGGTGAAATAAGGGAGCATGAGAGATCTATTTAATTTTAAAAATGATCTCCACGGTATAAATCACGGCAACTCAATTAAAAACTAAAGTATGTCTAACTGGTCAAACTTTGTTAGCTTCAAAACATCTATGAGTCACGAAATTAAATTGGAACAATGAGCTATTTTACAGCATATACATATAAGTAATTACTCACCCTCTACTTGTTCCCTGTAAGAAAGCAAACAGAAAGAAAAAGAAAAAAAATCAGATTACATTTGTCTGTTTAGAACAGAAGTAAGACAAACTACCATGAAACCTAATCCTGGGAAAATTATAGTTTTTTTACGTTTTAGTTTTAGTTATTACTTGCTGTAGTTAATCTGGTCATTCCCCAAATATTAACCCTTCAGATGTGTATATCTGCAAACTTGTACACAGTGGCTGGGAAGGTTCAATGTTGTATTCCCAACACATTTGAAATATCCTAAGTTTGAAAAAGCCAATCCATATTTCCAACTGAAATACCGTATTCAGCTTAGCTTTTAGAAATTGTCATCTTGAGAAAGTTTGCCCTCATGCTTGAATCATTATTCTGAGCTCATTTTGTTAAGATGTTTTAGGTTTCTCTCCAAAATCCAATTTTGTGAGCCAGTTCCACCTTCACCTTCATTATTCCTCTGCCATTAACTAATGTGTGGTCCTCTTAGATAACATCACTTCAGCTACCAAGGTTAGACTCTACAAAATTGTTTTCTTCTATCATTGTAGGTCAATCTAAGTGTTTTCATAGTATTTTCATAGTATTATTGTAATACTCATAGTATTAAAGAGTATTATCTTTGTTCCTTGTTCTTGTTATTTATAAGAGGGGAACTTCAGTAGATTCCATTTTATCTGCAGAAACAGGAATTGAAGCCCTTAGAAATACTAAGAATTAAGAAAAATAACTGAAAACAAATATAAATAAAATTTGCAATTATTGAGTAAAAAGCATGTTTTAATAGGTGCACTTTTCCTGATTAGTACCGTATTTTTCGGAGTATAAGACGCACCAGAGTATAAGTTCCTCCCCTAGTTTTTGGGGAGGAAAATAGGGGGGGAAATCTGCCTACCAGGTATTCATCTGGCTAGCGTCCTTAGTCTGGTCAGCTTCAGCACATTATTTTATCCCCTGGTTAGGACTTAAAAAAACCTTCTTCGGAGAGAGTAACAATGAAAGAGCCTGCAAGCCAGTAAGAGCTGGGAAGATCGTTAGAACCTGGTTAGGGCTAGAAAAAAACTTATTCAGAGCAAGTAGAGCAATGAAAAAACCCTGCAAAGACTTGGGGCTGGAAAAACATTCTTCCGAGAGAGTAACAATGAAAAAGCCTGTAAGCCAGTAAGAGCTGGGAAGATCTGTTAGCACCTAGTTAGGGCTGGAAAAAAAAGCTACATTCGAAGTATAAGACGCACCCAAATTTTCAGCCACTTTTAGGGAGGAAAAAGGTGCGTCTTATACTCCGAAAAATATGGTACATGTCATATTATTTTAGATTATTTTAGATTAGATTAGATTAGATTAGATTAGATTAGATTAGATTAGAGTAGAGTAGATCTTCCCTTAACGTCCTGTTTCAGATATTATGTGCCATCAAGTCAGTGTTAACTCCCAGCAATCATATAAAGAGATTTATTCTTTTCAGGAAGATCTATCCTCATGTGATCCTTTGGTCTTCCCCAGTGTGTCCATTACTACTGTAATTGAATCCATTCACTTTGCTGTCCGTCTTTTTTTTCTTTTCTTCTTCTTCTGTTCTTCCACATTTCCCAGCATTATAGACTTTTCAAGATGATCTGAGATAGGATAATTTTACCATGGCCATGCGACCTTTACCAATCTGATGGCCACTGAGTCAGAGTTGCTAAAATAATTTGTTTACTGATTCTTCTTCTGTTGTTTGCCATATTTCTATAGATATTCCATTCCCAATTTAGTAATGAGCAGAGGGCTGAACTGACTTCACTTAATGGTTTTTGTAAATAGGAAATATCTTTTAAGGTATCTTGGGAATTGACATCTCTGCTGTGCAGAATTTTAATGTATTTCTTCTATCATTGTTTGAATTAGTTACTTTGAATTAGTTACTACAATGTCCATTGGCATTTTTAGCATACTGATTTGAGGTTGAAACCACCTTCTGAGTTTGGAGGTGCTTTGAAAAACTTCTCTGTGTTTGTTTCCATCAGCAGCATCTTCGCAGATGACACTGTAGATTGTTTCTTGTCTCTTCTGAATTCTTTTATTAAGTTCCTTCTGGAGATCATTGCCTTTGTTGACTTTGTCTTCTCTTTTCTTCTTGGCAATTTCCACCATTTCTGCTGACATTCAGATTGTTTTGTCTTTTTCTTAATATTTGGAAGTTTTTTTTCCCACATTCATCCTTCACAACTTTTTTTAATTTCATGCCACAGTTTTTCTGTGGTTCTCTTTCAGTGGAGTTCAAAGCAATTCCCGATGTTCTCCTTAAACCGATGGGTCAAGATCACACAATGGAAATAGTTTGATTTTCTTCTTCCACTTTAGATTGATTCAGAACTTGCACATAACATCTTCCACAATCAGCCTGCTGTTATAAGCTTTTCCACCTTTTTTGCACAAATAAAATAGTCAATTTGAAATCTCTGTAATCCACCTGGTGAAGTCCACATTGTTTTGGTTGTTGGAAGACTTGTTAGTAATACACTTATTAAGGACACAAGGATACATCCTCACTTTGCATCTGATCAGTTAAAATTAGAATGCTTTCTATTTGCTTTCTTATATACAGTTATGCATACATGCATACATACATACATAATGTGTGTGTGTGTGTGTTGTGTATATAAAATACAGATATAGATATTGTGATGGCCCCATTGGACCCTGAGTCCGTGGAGGAGGATGAGCCAGAGCTGGGGCCTACGGAGGTTGAGGAGGCAGCCCGGGGTCCCTCGGGCTTGGGATGGCTTGCCAGCAGGGAGGAACGGGGGCAGGACGACCGAGAGACGGGGAAGAGAAAGCAGGCAATGGAGATGAGGAGTGACGGAGCTCAGACGATGAGCAAGGACCGCCCCCTTCTGATCCCCGAGTACGTAGAGTGGAGAGGAGGCGGGAACAGTGCAGACCAACCCGACAACTCGGGAAGAGCACCCCGCCCCTCTTCCAAGGCACAACTGGGGACTGAGACTTAAGAAGATGCTGTGGGGAGGGGTGCTTGTCAGGAACAAGCACTGAATTTGAGGAGTTTTGTGTGCCATTGCCGATGTCTGGAGTTTGCTGGACTTCTTGCCTTATCATTGCCTTGTTCCTTTGCTTCATGGATTCCATTGCATTATTCCTTTGCTTCGTGGACGCATTGCTTTGTTCCTTTGCTTTGTGGACTCATTGCTTTGTTCCTTTGCTTCGTTGGACTTCTTGCCTTGAAGCCATTGTTCTAGCTGCGTTTTGCTGGACTACTCGCAGCCAGAGGCTGCTGGCGGTGTGTGTGAGCGCTTTGTTTATGCTTGCCATAAACGTGGGAGCATTTGGGAGAAAGTTGGAGCAATAAAGGGGAGTCTGAATTATCATCTGACTGTGTTGCCTCCGTGCCTTGCCCTGGGTCATCACACCTATATCTATACCTATCTATCTATTCAGATATATAAACTTATATTTACATAATCACATTGTCTCCTCCATAATTACAATACACAGTGTTAAGAATTTATATTCTGCACTTATACAAGCAATAAATATATATTTTATATTTTAATAAAAGTAGGTTTGATAGAAGACTAAATGATTTTTTTTCTTTTTGGACATTTGAATCAAGCATCTGTGATATATTAACCTACTTGATTATTTAACACCTTGGTTCATTGTCTTTGGAACAGAATTTTGATCCTTGTACATATGAAAATTGGTAGTTTGGCTCTACCAAAAAATCCCAACCAGCAAGGACCCTTATAAATGAATTAACAATCAAGTCTGTTTCTACTTACACTTCTTCGGTGTCAGACATTTTGGCAGAAGGTTTCTGGATGAAAAAAACAAATAAAAGCCAGAGTCAGTCTCAGTGCATACACTTGTAATAATTTATTTATACAAAGATGGCAGTTTAATTAATTGAAAGCACTTTTTTAAAAAAATAGTACATTCATAAACTTTAAATATTCTACAAAGCACAAAGCTAGTTTGAAGCAGGACCTTAATTCTTACTCCTCTATATTTTAGAACGTCGATCTCCCGGTCAGGATAAAATACCACAAACTCTCCCCATCAACCTCACCCAATTGGATTCAAACTCAAGCCGATATTATTTGGTTCAGTGGAAAAAAAATTCAACCTACAACATGCCCTATGTATAAACAGGCTCTTAAATCATGCCAAAGTCATGTTTGATAAAGTAGAACATTCCATGAGACTAGCCTTCTGCCATCTGGAACCTCCAGTTGTGCTTGATTATGACTTCAATAATTCTCAACAAATATATCCAATGACTGGTTTGATTGAGAATTAGGAAAATTCCAGATAAACCTGGAATCTAACCTCTAGAATGCCAGGCTGAAGATTGGTGCTTTGGACCTTCTGACCTACCACACCAAGAAAACAGTCTAGTATTATTTAACCCAGCTGCTGTGGCCTAGAGGTGGAGCTCTTGCCTCCCAATCAGGAGGTTGTGAGTTCGATCCTAGGTAGAGGCAGATTTGGGTCTCCTGCTTGGGCAGGGGGTTGGACTAGATGACCTGCAAGGTCCCTTCCAACTCTGTTAATCTGTTAATTATCCACACATTATTTTCTTATTAATAAGTATCAAGATTGATGGTTCCTAATGCTACCAAACAAAAGACATTGGGGAGCTAGTCCCTTACTTTTTTCTTAACTTTTTCTCCTATGAAGTAAAAAAAAAAACGGTTGCAAATGGTTGAACCCACATAAGATTGTGTGAATGCAACAAGGCAGGTTTCTAGGAGCATCCATGTTCATATAGGTGGTTTGTAATTTATTTACTTACTTATCAAATTTCTCTCACTCATAGAACAGCCCCTTGTGATACACAATACTATATAGCTTGGGGGGGGGGTTTCCCCTTACAGGTGGTCCTTGATTTACAACAGTTTGTTTAGTGGCCGTTCAAAGTTTTACAACGACACTGAAAAAAGTGACGTATGACCGTTTTCCAGTTATGACCTTTGTAGCATCCCCATAATCACATGATCAAAATTCAGATGCTGGGGGACTGACTCATATTTATGACGGTTGCCGTGTCCCGTGGTCATGTGATCACCTTTTGTGACCTTCTGACAAGCAAAGTCAATGGGGAAACCAGATTCACTTAACGACCAGGTTACTAAATTATCAACTGCAGTGACTCACTTAGCAGCTGTGGCAAGAAAGATGGTAAAATGGGGCAAAACTCACTTAACAACGGCCTCACTTAACTACAGAAATTTTGGCCTCCATTGTGGTCGTAAGTCAAGAACTACCTGTATTTATCTTCCTGAGAATCGAGACTGCAAGTTGATGGGATTGATTTGACATTTTATCCCAGGCCCAAATACAGTATTTTACTAACTAGATCACACAGACAAAGTATGCATAAAGTATGTGTATACCATGCCGAGACCCACCCTCAGTTTCCCATACACAGAGTAGTTGTTATGGTTACCAAGCTTGTATTCATACCAAGACAAATATGACCAGATCAGCTGCATCTGCACTTATGATGAAAAAAATGCCAGAAATTACAAGGCTATTTAAGTAATACCATCCCACATGTCCTTACATTTACAACAGCTTTCATACCACAGGGTATGAAAATCAGGAGGAATTTTTATTCTCACTAATAGCATAGATTATCTACAGAACATGGCTTTGTTTCACAAAAGACAAGCAAAACGTCCCCTCTTTGCTTAGGAAACTAAATTCTAGACCCTTTTGGCTTATGTTTTACCTCAAAGAAGGAATTCTTGTCTACTTTGTGCAAAGCAAACTTTTGCATCTCAGATGAGGATGGAAACCACAAAAGCTGAATTTCTTGGGAGACTTAAGTAATTTGCAGAATAATTTCTATAGGGTTCAAAAACCTCAAGGAGGTCCCTGGTAAGTTTTTATAGGAATATTTCTTCTGACACCCACTGGAGTCCTTGAGGGACGAAGCTTTAATTAGAAAACACAAAGCTGCTCCCAAGGAAACCCAAGCCTGGTCTTAACTTAATTACTCAGCTGATACTTGAGAGGACCCTTGAAGGAGCAGCAGATGGATGGATGTCCCAAAGAACATCTGCAGCTTACAAGGTTTCTATTTTAGAAGATCAAGGATTCCTGGAGGCAATTGCCCTGCCATATAAGGAATAGTACATGACTCTAAGTGACAAAACGTAATGGTATAATGTACCATAAACACCAAAAAGGCTGTGTGTTTACTTGGGTTTTTTTGTACAACATTTTGAAGTTCCAGGTGTTCCAATCATTAAATAACTAAAAAAAAGTCAAGGAAGGTATTATTTTAGTTTAAGAGGACAGGGCAGGCCCATTTCATACAGAAAATATCTTTTTAAAAAATCAAAATTTATTAACACTTCCCTCCCCCATACAGGATTCTTAATTTTTTCCTGCCACTTTGATCATATCCGTGGATCAAATTTATTTTCCAAATTGAATTAGGTACTCCAAAATGTATAAACTGATTCAAATCAGTTTGAATTCATGAATAAATAAACACATGGAGCTATCCAAACTCATCCATGCTCATGTAAAATCTATAGAACTTGAAAGCTACTTTAGATAGCTGAAAAAAAGTGGTCATTGCTACTAATGTTGGCTCAATATTAAAAATTGGCCAATAATTTGTGTCAACTCACTGTTATTACTATAATAATGCAGTGATGCAAACCTTTCTTGCCCACACTGTGGAGGAGGGTAAGGTCAAGCTGAAATCTAATATTAATGATATTTCATTTACATTTAAACTGTATTAATACCAAGAGAGTTATTCTTCTAATATTTGGTGATTTAAAACTTCTACCCCTCTATAATATTAACATTATAAATTTAGGGTCTCTTGGGTCACATTTAAGGCTTTCAGAAGTCACACGTGGCCTAGGAATCGTAGGCTGTCCACTTGTGGACTGTGGGCTCATGTTCCTCAACCTTCCTGATGCAAGTCAGCAACACAAATCATTTCAAGATTATCTTATACCTTGTAGGTTTGTGTGCAAAGTGGAGGCAGAAACAAAATGTGCATCATGATGTCAAGACACACGTTCTGTCTGTGTCTTTTCTGTTTCTTTTTGTCATAGTGGTTTGTATTAGATTCCTATATCTTCTCTTCGTGGCAATATCTAAAGTATGTTAATAGAAAATAAATGGAGATTTTGCAACTCTATTCTAGACCTTTTAAAGATACATCCAAAATAAATAACAGTGGGTTTTCAAGTAGTCATTATGATACCCTTTAGTGCAGGTGTGGGTACTTCCCGGTTCGGATGGGATTGCCCGAACTGGTAGCGATCTGCTGGTGATGTCACTGTCGGTGCCGTTCCGTGCACGCCGCCATCTCTTTTTTTTGCGAATTTTTCTCCTTCTGCGGCTTGAAAAATGGCCCTCCCGCCCGCCCGCGGGTGAATTCTGACCGTTATTTCTTCGTCCAAAGCACAGCTGATGACCTCCTCAGCTGTGTTTCGGTCTAATTCTTGCTTCTGAGCATGCGCGTAAGTGAAATTGCACGAGGTGACGTGAACGTGCGTGAAACGTCACGATGCGAACCGGTGGAGAAGGTAAGTGGAACCCACCCCTGCTTTAGTGTTCTTATTTTACTGACATGTCATGGAAAAGATCCCATCTTGGGTCTGAGTACTATACTTGTGTGTAAACTGATCATTCCCAAGAACACTACCTTTGAGAACAATTGGTCCTAGAATTACTCTCAGGGTCAATATGGTATTGGATTAGAATCACACTACTTACAACAGCTTTAAAATAGTCCTATGGGCTTAAGCTACTGTGGTTGACATATTTGGGGAGAAAAAGTTGGCATCTCTAAACCATTATCTAATATGGGGACTTCAATCTCTCTCCTGAATGGACCAGCTTTGACCTCATACTTTTAAAATGAAAGGTTCTCTGAATAGCAATATAATACAAAGAGAAGTGACAAGTTTGCAAGGACTCCTCCAGATGTGGAAGACCCGTAATTGGGAGTTCCTGGGAATCAAAACTACGCTAGCAAGGGCATAATCTCATTTTTAAGAGACATAAGTGTCCCAATCCAAAATGTCTCAACTTTTTATCATGCTCTAAAAATGCTTATGTGGATTTGTAGGGTTCTGAGACAAGCACAAAGGCACAGAAAATCTTCTGTTACATCACTGCTCACTTGTATGACTTTCCTTCTGTTTAATCAACACCCTCCACAATTATGTGCTGCTTTCCCCCTTGCATCAGATTGGTAGCTGTAGTTCAAGATAACCTGTGAAAAGCTGGTTTATTGCATCTCGTGCCTCAGATAATAGCCACTGCAGAGGCACCCAGCAGAATCTGGCTAAATTAGCCAAGATGTTCTAATCGGGGGGGGGGGGATATAGCAGATGGTCATTAACCAACTTTAATATACCAAACCAGAATTCAAACGTCTAATAAATGTTAGTTTAAAAAGACATACATATAGAAACCCCCTGATTGTTGATATGCCTAGGTCAGAGGTCTTCAAACTTGGCAACTTTAAGACTTGTAACTTCAACTCCCAGAATTCTCCAGCCAGCTATGTTGGCTGGAGAATTCTGGGAGTTGAAGTCCACAAGTCTTAAAGTTGCCAAGTTTGAGGACCCCTGGCCTAGGTCATAATGCCACTTTCTTAAACTTATTAAATTGCTGAAGGCACACATGACCGCAGCACTGCCACAGTGTACAGATGTGAGAAAGTTAAGAGAGACTCCAGAGAACTTTCTGTTCTGTGAAAAATATTCCATTACACATAATGAATGAGGAGCACTTTGGTCTAATGGTTAAGGCACCAGTCTAAAAACAAGAGGCAGTGAGGCTGAAGTCCCGTGTAAAGCATGAAAGATAGCTGGGCTGACTTTGGCCCAGACATTCTCTCTCAGCCCAATTCACCTCACTGTGTTGTTGCCATGGAGAAAATAGCAAAAACTGGCCTATAAAAGTGTAGGGTCAGTTCAAGACACTTTACAGCTAGAGTCAAATGCCTCCTCCTCACCTTGCCTTCAAGTCCAAGTTCATAGAAACCTCAGCCTATAAAGCTTCTGAAGATGAACATCCCACGGACAATTCTTCAGAGCAGTGAAAATACAGTAACAACTTCAGTAATGAAGAATTTCCTGTCTAAATTAGCTGCCTAAGATGCAGTCTACCTAATGGTAAAATTGATCATATGGTCAATAAACATGTTTTACTCTGAAAAAATACGTCTGAAAGGAGATTAGTCTTCTGATTTCAAGTCAGGTGAATTGCCAATCTCTAACATTATGACAGTATGGCTGCCTGACTGCCACGTTGACATCATTTTGCTGATTCTGATGGAAAATAGCTGTCCATCCCAGTAACATCATCACACAATCATATTTAATTACATGAAAATATTTCTCAGTTTCATGTTAACTGAAAGCCAGCACAAGCCAATGTTTCAAATGTTAAAGCTGTAAATCATCTGTACTGAAATAAGTTGACAACCTGAGTTTCCCAAAAAAGTATCCTTAGGAAATATTTCAATTCAAGTCTAGTCTGGCTTCTTTTCTAGACAAACTTGTTCTCCATAGCATTCAGCAGGATGAGTTTGTACAACTGTCCAAATCCAATCAGCCTCTAGATCAGGGGTGTCAAACTCGCGTCGTCATGGCGGCATCACATGACATTTCACAACTTTTTCTCCCTTTGCTAAACCTGGCGTGGGTGTGGCCAGCGCATGACATATCTGGCCTGCGGGCCATGAGTTTGACAGCTCTGCTCTAGATGGTAGCAAAAAGATTTTTTGTGTTTTTCATAAAGCTTTCTTACTTCATTTTAGTATTGTATCTTATGCAAGTGCAACTCTCTTGGTTAATTAATGGTTCAGTGTGTTGTATGAATCCACTGGTGTGAGTCAATCATAGTTATTAAGCCACTGCTTCTTTTCTTTTCTTTTCTTTCTCTTTTTTAGATGGAAAGGAAAGGCAATCTATCTTGATTTAATTTGTTTCTTTCTATGGTTGTTTCACTTTTTGAAACAATTAACAGTATAAAATCCTGTACATCTAAGTCAGGGGTCCCCAAACTTGGGAATTTTAAGACTTGTGGACTTCAACTCCCAGAATTCTCCATCCAGCTATGCTAGCTGGAGAATTCTGGGAGTTGAAGTCCACAAGTCTTAAAGTTGCCAAGTTTGAAGACCTCTGGTCTAAGTGAAAGTTAAAAAACAAATGTTTTATCTTCACATAGTTCAAATAATATTTCAACATTCAGGGGGGGGGGGTCAATGAAATAGTTAGGATGATGATGATGATGGTGATGATGATGGTGATGATGATGATGATGATGATACCCATTCATTCATGTCCAACTCTTGGCAATTCTATGCGCATCATTATACTTTGTAAAAGACTGTATAAAAGATTTAGCTGTGATAAGCCTTGAAAGGCTTATCCAAAATACAGAACTGCCACACAAGCTAATAGAATCACAGGCTATAGCCAAATGACCTGGGGTTATTCAGGTGATTCAGATATAAGCATGTAATATAAGGCTGTGCTGCATGCATGATCCATATAAAGTTAATGTTTCACTAGAAAAAGATACAGTTGGGATTAAAAATGATTATTCATTTAGTTGCATTAGGAGCCGAGGTGGCACAGCAGTTAGAGTGGGGTACTGCAAGCCACTTTAGCTGACTGTGATCCGCAGGTCAGGGGTTCAAATCTCACCGGCTCAAGGTTGACTCAGCCTTCCATCCTTCCGAGGTAGGTAAAATGAGGACCCAGATTGTTGGGGGCAATATAAATATGCATTGCTTACTGGTGTAAACCACTTAGAGAGTACTTGCACTGTGAGGCCGTATATAAATCTCACAAATAAATAAATAATAATAAATAAATCTCCAAAGAAGTTTCATTCAGCTTCTGGCTCAAGAAAGCCTTTTATGCACCCTAAAGTGGTTTTTAAGCCAATAGGTTTAATATTTCTAAAGTTTCTCTTAATATTATTACCTTTAGCCATTTCTGACTTGACAGGTAAGTTAGATGGCATACAAGTGCCATGTGTTGTGATGCTTTCCTTATTTCTATGCTTATTGTATACAGTAATTTTAAAAATGAGGGAGATTGAACTGGATGAAGATCGTTGGGTGCCCAGGAATGGATAGCTCAATCCTACTCAACTCAATCTCACATAGGTATGAGTTTTTGTCTCAATGAACTATATTGACTCCAACAAAGTATTGTCCTTTCTTTTCCCTTCAGAGAAATCCTTCCCCACAACAAGCCATCATAAAATTTTAATCTAGAGCGGGATGACACACAAGGCATACATTATTTTGGTTGAGACATCATGCTGGGGGGGGGGACATCAAGAAAACTAGGATCATTTGATAAACATTAAAATAGTAAGGATGTCCTTTCTTCTTATCCTCCAGTAATATTATGGTTAACTAAAAATGCAGTAGATGCACCCTAGATAGAGACACTCCTTTAGAAGCATTAATTTCCTTCTTAGTACAATTGCAAAGACTACAGCTGAGTTCTAGCATTGAACCCAGGTTCCAGGTCACGCCTATGCTCTTTGTTGAAATATTCTACCTGTTTAGCGACTTTATTTATCAACTGAGATTACGTAAATCCTGAACCTTTGTGAATTATTTTTTAATGTCCTTAACCAATCTCTGCTCCGTGTGTGTCTGTGCGCGCGTGTGTGCGTGTCTCTGTCTGTCTGTCTGTCTGTCTGTCTGTCTGTCTGTCTGTCTGTCTGTCTGTCTATCTATCTATCTATCTATCTATCTATCTATCTATCTATCTATCATCTCCCTCTCTCCCTTTCTCCCTTTCTCCCTCTCCCTCTCCCCCCCACCCCCTCTCTCTATCATCTATCATCTATGGTGGTTTTCTTACGGTGCTTAATATTCTTTTAGCTTGATAAAAAGAAAACAAGTTTTTAAATATTATTTTTGTGAAATGCTCGGATTCCCCTCAAATATCCTCATGTCAAGGAACAAGGAACTCAAATAATGTAGAGGTGCCAATGAAACAGATAAATCCAAATCTCCTTCCCAGTGTTGTCCCCAAATAGTTTTCATATCCAGGATGATCATATATTGTAATTAACTGCAAATGGTGCTTACAGTATTTTTTGGGTCATCTCCAGCCCATCATCATAATTTTTTGAGGGAATCAGTTTCAGTGATTGCAATTTAAGCCTAGGGTAGCCTTTATTAAAATATAACCAATTTCTATTTTATCCTAAAATTACGGTACTTGGCACTGAATATCCAAAATACGTCCAATGGTAAGTATGCTAGCAATCTGCTGCCCATGATAAATCAATACCATGACTGGTGAGATGTGGGTGAACACTGGCATTGGTCCTTTGCTTAAGGGCCAAACCTTAAAGCAGCTGATTTTAAAACTTCAAAATCATCTCTTTCATTTTATTTGATTTTCTCAATCCATTTTTCCATGTTTTGTGGGCTTTCAAAATTCTTTCTACCTACCTATCCATCCACCACTACAAGCAAATATAGAGGGGGGGGATAGGATCATTATTATAGATGTACATCTGTATTATGTACAGATCCCCCCCCAGCTAAACTAAGATAAAACGTTTTTTAAAGCAACCCTTTTTCTTTCAGCTCTGCTGTCATCAAATCAGTTCACAGTAACCTAACCACTCCACCCCTGAGACGTGAACTCCTGATACATTTATAAGTCAGTTCTAAAAAATATACTGTTGCCTCAATTGAATATCATATGTGTTTACACTAGCAAACCAACTCACTTTTTTTTAAAGACAAATTCAACTCAGATAAATCAGACAGGCTCTAACCGAAGTGCAAATGTTATAAATAAATGCCTGATGCTGAGCCAATCCGCAGCAGGGAAGGTGGATCATAATTCTGTCACATAAATCCCCGACCAATTTCTCCTTCCCGCTCTGAACTATATGTGCCTTTTGGCTGAAATCTCTTCCAATTCTTGGCTGAAAACACCCAGACCCCATCTCTTGAGGAGCTTCTTAACAGCTGAGAATGTACCCATCTTCCCCTTGATAGATTGAATTCACTCCCTCTCATCTTGGAGACCATTGATGAAAATAGCTGTCCTCCCATCAATCATTCTCTCTCTCCTTGGCCATACAAGGTGAAGCAGGAAGATCATAGGAAGAAGAATGAAAAGGAAAGCTGCTGGTGCTAAACAACGGACTTGATAGGAATAGCTGGATATCAGAGGAGAAAAGCAAATTGGTTCATGGACCCATTTGGCAGATGAAACCATTCTCCTGGCAGAATATTTAATCAATCTGATGTCTCCAGCGTATTGTTTGCTGTGTGCTCTCCATTTTTTTTTCACTGCCTCAAAAATTCTTCTTGGCACTTTAGCTGGGCCGCAATGCCATTCTATATGTGGTTCAAGAAACCAGCAGCTGGAGTTTTTAAAAGAAACAAGGGAAACTTAAGAGGTTCATTTTTAACCCCACCCATTTGTCCAGATCTTATGCTCAATCTTTAGGCCCAATCTGTCTCCAAAGAACCAAGTTCACTAAGAAGGAGAGTCTCAAAAAGAAAACAAACTCTCTCCAATCCTTTTTCACATAGCTGTGTAGGCCTATGACATTTCTACTCTAAAAGGTTCTAGAAGGGTTCTTCAAGGGACTGGGTGCGGCATTAAAGGCCTGCTCTCTAAACAAAATATGCCTTGGTAAAGCCAGTTATAAATGCTTTTATGCCAAATGTTGATGTGGTTATTTCATTACAAAACCTCATGGATGGATAGGTAATTGCAAAGAATTTTGAGAGCAGGCAAAACTTTATAGCCAACAGTGTTGCATTAAAACAGCTGGAGATATGGATACCTGTATAGCCCAGGTAAACCTTTCTCTTCTTTTGCAAGCAAAGCCTTGCCTGCAAAACAATCCAAATGTAGGCACACTCATGGTAACATTATGTTATTAGAAAAGTGCCAGAATATATCATAAGAATAAAAAGAATACCTTCTATTATTTATCTATTTTTATCTATTTATTTCTTTATTCTCTATTATTTAATTATATTATTAAATTGGATTTCCTGTACATTGCAGGGAGTTGAGTTAGATAATTCTTGTGGCCCCTTCTAACTCTACCACTCTATGAGTCTAAGAAAAAATGTCTGCTTATCCTTAGGTTCAAATCGAAACATGGTGGCCATACTCAGCTGGAACTCTGGCATTTCAGAATGAGGAAAATTCTAAGGATGAGGCATTAGAGCTTTTCATTCTGTCCTATTTTATTAGAGAGAAAACAAGGGAAATGCTCTACGTGGCAAGGTGAAGCACAATTGCCCAGAAAGTGTGGGTGGTATTCTTCTTCTTCTTAATGGGATTTATTTATATATTTTGTAAAAACAAACAAATACCATAAGAAAATGGGGGTGGGAGTGGGATGCAAGTAGAAGGCTACAAAATCTGGGCCAGTACACTTTCATGAACTTAAAGTTGGTTAAAGTAAAGTAATTGACCAATAAAAGGTTACCTAGAAATCCAGCAAGTCAGATTAAGAACTGGTGCATATGTTGGAAGCTAACACATGGTGGCAATCTTCGTGTGGTGATTGCCTCCGTAGTCCCCCAATCAAAAAAGATCTGCCACGATGTGCAGAAAGGTATCCAATCTGCCCCACCATACACAAATGGTTTCCAATATGGGACAGCTGCCATACAGGACATAGAAGGTACATTGGTTATATAGTCCTAGGTCATGTCTCAGCCATATCCAATCAGGAGCAGAATTCAGTAACAGATAGTCAGCTTTTTATCTTCCCTTTTTTAGAAGCATCAAAGTACTTTCATGCATGGAGACATAATAGAATATGCCATTATATAATAAGGGGTACATTACTCAAATGCAATAGTTGTGATGATTCACAGAATTTTACCCGAGTGATTCACTCATTGTGAGAAAATATCATCTGGCAATAAATAAATAAATAATAATCGAAAATTAATTAAAAAGAAAACAAAAACAAACCAAAAAAAATCAAAAGGCAGACTTGATAGACTACTAGGTCTTTTTCTGCCATCACTTTTCTATGTTTCTATACACTATTGAAAAGATTTACCACTGATTCCTGACTATTTCCAGGTCTGTTATTTACCATGGACCACTTCATCTCTGCCACCAGTTTCCAAGAAGAAAAACTATATTTCAGCCAATTACACAGTTAAAAGTTAATCCTTTGGCAGATTTTATTGGTCCTGTTGTTTAAAGAACTAAGATAGATATATGCTTTTGATACTTGCAACAATTTAAAGGCCTAACTCACATGTGCTGCTTTCAGTTCAGAATGAAACAATGCCATACTCTTCCCTTTCATATAGTCCAACACAAAATGTATAATTTGCAAGAAAATCAGTAATTTTCAGCATTGCTCATAAGATCTGAGAACAATCCTCAGAACTGAATGTCTAACGAAAATATACAGTATTTAACTAGGGTTAAATCATCCCCATGAGGCAATATTTTTAGTGCAAGTAAAACAAAGCTCAATTGCTACAATGCATGATAACTTCTAACTTTTTTCCTTGCCCAAACTCAGGGACGACTCAACAAGCTGATTTTCGAGTTCACAAAACTGAAAATAACCTCAACTGAAAAATAGTCACCGCAGTCCTTTATTTTACCAATGGTGCTAACACACTACTGAAATACACTTTTTCTTTTTAAAACGTACACATTATCCGCCGTATTCAAGTGTTTTATTTCTGCAGTAATCTGAGAGATGCTTCTATGCAATGGGCTTCCTTCCCACTGACATTTAAGCAATCCTCACGGTCTCTCCACTCAATCCCTTTCTGTGGGAATTCAAGCAGGGAGGAAACCCCCATTTAGGTTGTATTTCAGTTGACAACTTTGGAAAATTTTGAGTGTTTTGTGTATGCGATACATATCACTTTTGACCACAGGTCGCAGGGCCATATAGATTCCCGTTTGATGGATCGCCTTCCTTTTTTTTTTTTAATGGACAGCTGCTACCGCTTATTGTTACTAGCCTGAAGCAAACCCTCTCAAGGAGGAGGATAAGTCCTGTGGTTCTAGGATCTGGAAACCTACTTTTATTGTAGGCCCAAGAACCTCTGCCTTCCTGTTTTGCATTCCACCCTAGTCTGAGTAAGACAACTTTGGACCTGCTTTTTCCTTCTCTTCTCCCTATACTTTACCGATATATGTCTCACTTGAATCTCTTTCTTACCTGAGAGGGGGAGCTGAGAGAAGCAAGGAGCTTTCGGCCGAATGGATCAGGCTGCAGGCTCTGCCAACTCCAGCAGGCAATTAAGTCCTCCTGTTATAGTGACATCTGATCTTCTAGAGAAGCTCATTGGCCACCAGGCTCACAACGGTAAGGAGGGAAAGAGCAAGGAAAGAAAGAGGGGTGGGAAAAGGTCAGCCCAAGTATAGGAGCAGCTGAAGGAGCTGCCCTAGATCAAGATGGGAGGGACATGTTTGGCGAGAGTGAAAAATAAAACACCATATAGCTTAGGTTTCTATATTTAAAATCCCATCAGGCCAGCGAAATTTTGAAGGACAATCAGTTCAAAGGAACCAGAGGTTCTCATGTATATACGGTGAAGAGCATGGTGATCATTTGCCTATGTTATTTTAAAGCCTGTCTGGTCCAAGAATTGTTCTAACTCCCAACGGCACACATATGGTGCAATTGTAATGCTGGCAGAGAAGGCAATGAGGCAGAAGGTTTTCCTAGAGTAATCAGAGAAAAACTAAGGGGAGGCCCAGTCCATACTGTAATTGGCTTCATCAGAGCAGCTAAGAGGGGATTTAGGTCTGCCACTTACTTAGTGGAGTGGCTGGCAACAATGGGAATCAGTTTGGCCTTGCCACTCCAAAAAGTTAAGAGAGAAATTAAAAGATTACCCTGAGAGAAGCTTGGTATATGATATAAAGCATCCTCCAATAACACAATATGTGCAATTGATATATAACAGGGGTCCCCAAACTTGGCAACTTTAAGACTTGTGGACTTCAACTCCCAGAATTCTCCAGCCAGCTATGCTGGCTGGAGAATTCTGGGAGTTGAAGTCCACAAGTCTTAAAGTTGCCAAGTTTGGGGACCCCTGAATTATATAACAACACATTCAGTGCAATGCGATGTTTTGTGACAGACTATACACCTGGCATTGGATTGGACGGATCTGAAACACCTGGGCACGTGGTGAAATGTTGGCAAGTTGTGGTTGGGAGCTCAATTAACGGAACTGCGGCCCTTTTGAAGAAACTTTCCAAGACCCTCGCTTGGAAAGAGACGCTTTTAATCGAGGGATGGAAATGGCTAAGGATGGATTTCATAATGCCGCTCTGAAAGGCTGGGTCGGCAGGTTGCTTTCGCGTGAACCAATCACCCAAAAGTCACGAAGCGGAGCGGGAAGCTGAACATTCAAAGTCCCCGAAGTCGGTTCAACCCGCAAGAAAGAGTCAGCAGAGCACGTGGAAGTTTTACCTCTTTCAGCCTCTAGGAGGCCCGCGGCTCTCAGCTATAAGCGCCCCTCCGTTGCCTCTGCGTTTCCAAAATTCTGCGCCTGTCTTCCTTGGTACCTTGCTCGTCCACCCCCTCCCCTCCCCTCTCCTACCCACCCCCATACACACACCCGATTTGGCAAGTTTCCCTTGCTGGGGAGCCTCCCGCTGCCTCAGAGGGGTCGATCCCTCCGCCAGCCTCTTTCTTCCAGCCTGTGGGAAGGGAAGAAAGTTCCTTCGATAAAGAGCTTGCGGGGGCAGGTTTTATTTTGGGCATCAAGTCTGCCTCCCCCCCCCCCAATCCCTGGCTCGGAAAGGAAGAGTCCAAGCAAGGATGCACCTACAGGGTTTGAAACCCGCGGAGCGGAGCGCGGCAAGCTGCAGCCTTTAAACCTCCGGCCGTAACAGGTACAGTAAATGCAGAGCAAAGCAAATTTAGAGCGTCTCTCTGGCGGTTGTAGAAAGCAATCCTTTCCCCCTCTTGAGTTGAAGGGGCAGCCGGGAGCCAGGTTCTGCCGGCGAGGCAACGGTTTCAATTGTATCGAAATCTCGCTCTGTAAAAGGGAGAAGAAGAAAAACAACCGCGGGGAGGAGGGAAGACACATTAAGAGAGGGAGAGGTGGGGAGTTGCTTCGTCTTAGATTTGAAACGTCGGGATCTCGAGCGAGCGTGCAGGTTAGCCTGCTCATTCGTGCGCGATGCTCGGGTTCGCCTTCCTTTTTAAACTCTGCCTAAGCAGGTGCTTTCCCATGCAAACAAATTGTCGATCAGGCCTTCGTTACTGTGTTGCTTGCGGAGTTTTAAGAAGACAAAACTAAAATACTTGTTACTCAGCTTGGTCAGCAGCTGGCACGGCATTGCCCAATGTTAATGCAACTCTCCGAGCTTGGCTACTTGCTTGCCTGCCCTGATGATGTTACCTAGTCGGGTGATGAAACGTCTGCAAAGCAAAGGAACAAACTCAGAGAGCGCCAAAGACTCCCTGGTCCCTAGTTCAAGCCTGAGTTACAGATATTCTCTTTTATTGGAACCATGTAACTTGCTCTGTCCCGGAGACAGGATTTGTACTTTGGGCAGTGACCTGGCTTCTTCTTATCAGGATGCTGGACTTCAAAAACAAAAAAAAGTTAGAAAATGTATAAGGAAACTTTTTGAAGCTTGCAGCAGAGATAACATATTGACTCCCTGACTATATATATGAAGGCAGCCAGCATCTTACTTACAAAATGCTTGAACATCTGACTATCTTTAGATCCAATTCTTTCTAAAGGTACCCTATTTAAAAAAAAACAATAATAATCCAGTACTGTAAGCTTCATTTTAAGGGTTGGAAGAGGCAACTTCTTGATGTTCTTTGATGTTGAGACTCTAGAAAGAGTGCAGAGAAGAGCAACAGAGATGATTAGGGAACTGGAGGCTAACACATATGAAGAACGGTTGCAGGAACTGGTATGTCTAGTTTAATGAAGAGAAGGACTAGGGGAGACATGATAGTAGTGTTCCAATATCTCAGGGGTTGCCACAAAGAAGAGGGAGTCAAACTATTCTCCAAAGCACCTGAGGGTAGAACAAGAAGCGATGGGTGGAAATTAAACAAGGAGAGAAGCAACTTAGAACTAAGGAGAAATTTCCTGACAGTTAGAACGATTAATCAGTGGAACAGCTTGCCTCCAGAAGTTGTGAATGCTCCAACACTGGAAGTTTTTAAGAAGATGTTGGATAACCATTTGTCTGAAGTGATGTAGGGTTTCCTGCCTAAGCAGGGGGTTGGACTAGAAAACCTCCAAAGTCCCTTTCAACTATGTTACTACTACTACTACTACTACTACTACTACTACTACTACTACTACTACTATTATTATTATTATTATTATTATTATTATTATTATTATTATTATTATTATTATTATTATTATTATTATTATTATTATTATTATTATTATGAATCTGTTTGAGATCGTATGGGATGAATATCCATATTAGTCTGAACTCTGTACTTTTTCATAGGCCTTTGGGCTGAAAAAGGGTTATCTGCAGGATTGTATCATTTGTTGCCTCAAAGAAACAAAAGCAATCCCTTCTAGCACCTGTTTAAAAGATTCATCCCCATGAACCTGCCTCAGTTAAAAACGATTAGCTTACTGCTCACTTTTGACTTAGGGGCAGTCCTACCACTTGTTGCAAGAACAGTTTCACCTAGCAAGTGCTCGGGGTTAAGGTACAGGGGCAAGATCTTGGGGGGCATGCTGTGCCACTTATTCTGCACCTTCTCAATTAATCAGCTGCCTTCAGATGCAGCAAATAAGGCCATCCTGTTTCCAGTATTGAACAGAAATTCATTCACCTGTACTGTCCCATTTCTATATGCTGAAAGAAGAAATACACTTTTCATTCCAACAGGAATGGACTAGTTTTGTTCTTGCAAAATGCTTCAGTTTTGTGCTTCTCATTCCTTATGCATGGATTGCCTGCTTCCCATGTGTATTCATGATTCAAGTTTCAGTTGGCAGCAAAATTTACCACTGGCAGCCAAGGATAAAATTGAGGTGCCTTGCTATGTGGTGATAGTGAGACTCTTACTATTCTTATCTTCCGAATGATAGTTCTGCTACGTGCTTGACTCTTTGGGGTGTCTTATAGACGTGTATGTTATGTCGAGGATTATCCTGGTGAGAACATGCATGACATAAAGTGAAACGGAGTGTCACAGTAGTGTACCCAGTAATGTGGATAAGAAAGTTTATTCCTGGATCTAATGAGGCGAGAACATTTGAAATGATAAAATAGATACTTTGAAATTTGGTAAACTGGCATTGTCCCTCCATTCTCCCTTTTGACATGTAGACCCTCGAGCTGATAACATCTCTGCATTATCTGATTTTCTGGTACATTTCAGCTACAGTTTGGAGCATCTTTATTTGGGCTGCTCATCTCACAAGTTTTAGATTCCCAAAGAAACTGGAATAGTTGGTGTCATTATCTGTTTGTTTTAATTCCTGACTTGTTATGGCCAAATGTATTCAAATCAGTTGAGGAGAACTAAAACTTATGAAGTGTTATATCAGAAATAAAAAAATAACTGTAAGGCGTTTAAAAGTCATTCAGAAGTCATCAGAAGATAAGGGAATATAGAAAAAAAATTCTTTAAAAAAGGAAATGTTCTAAAGAGTACCATGTAGAAGAATAGCCCAACCTCAGGGAAGAGTCACAACTTACTAACAAAAAGCAGACTTTATATGTAGAATGCTCCTGATTTAATCCCTGCCATCTCAAGTTCATAGACATCAGGCTGTTGGGTCAGGGTTGATTTCTGCCTGAAAAACTCCTGTCAAGTTAATGGAAACGCACTGAGCTTGAGAGTTCATTCATTTTTACTGGTATAGACAGCTTTCCACTTCATGTACATTCTAGAGGTCTCATGAAACCAACTAAACAACTATATCGTTTCTATGGTAGACGTGCTTTTATATCATCAACCAAATTCAAAGGTTCATTTAGAATATTATTCATGATTTATTTACTAGGCCAATATTTATTCATGAGTCTATTAGTCTACCCAAAACTAATGTCTTCGGGAGGCATTAAATGATAGCTCACATTATTCTGGATCAATGGGAAAGCTAGCAGAGGTGATGGGTTTTAAAGGGCATGTATCTGATGCAATGTTTCTCAACCTTGGGAGCTTTACGATGGGTGGACATCAACTCCCAGAATTTCCAAGCTAGCTTGCTGACTGAATAATTCTCAGAGTTGAAATCCACTCATTTTAAAGCTGCCAAGGTTAACAAACATCGATCTGGTGGATTCCAGGTCTCTTGGACAGATGAGCTGTCTGCTTTCTAGGCACGTTCTATGCATATTTGTCTTGTTTCACAGAATTTCCCAAGGCAAAATCTTAGGTGACGTATACAACATGCAAACTGCTGTCTCTTTGTTTCGACCTTTCAAGGCTTTCAAGCAAATAAATGAACATATATGTGTTACTTCTTTGTTCAGCATCACAGGCCTTATATTCATTGCTTCCTACTGTTTTCATACAATGAATTTCCTCATATTATTACCTGGGATATAAGCATCGATTCTAGTAATCATAAACATTTCTTAATCAATTTCTCAACTAATCCTTAGGGATATGTAATAATGTTCCATTGATTATTATGATTATCAATTAGATTTAACATAGCCACCCAGTCCAGTGGACTCTGGGCCGTTTACCAAATATAGCATTAAATTAAAACAAAGAAAAACAAACATAACCAGACAGCCTGAATTAAAAACAACCATTAAAAAACTAGGCCTAACAGCCATTTCCAGCCCTACCCCAATACATTAACCCAGGCCTGGGACCAAAGCCAGGTTTCATATGTGTTATGCATATGCTTTTCTATTATCATTTTTCTCCATCCTAACAGTTTCGTGTGCTCTGTCTGGCACAATGGCATTCATTATAGCAAATAAGATGTCCTACAGCAATTAATTTTAGGGGACTTCCAAATAGGATTTTTTGAGCTACTGATCTCACAATATTCACTGTTTCTGGGAGCTGAGTTGGTTTCTTCTGGGTTTTTATTTTAACTTTCCACAAAACTGGCACTCCACCTCTGCAGAGCTTTTGGAGGCAAACTCTCGTTTCATTTTATCTTCCAGCAACTTAATCTTTCCCTCCTCTAAAAGTCCAGGCACTATAGAATTTCCAGAATCTCAAGGTTAACAAACTAAAGATGATTTTGATCTGGCTTCAAACCACTGTTTAGGGATTACATTAGAGATTAGCAAACATAACACTGGCATGCTAAATGTCCTGGTCAGCTTAATCCAATGAAGCTAGAGGACACAAGGTTAAGCTGAGGTATTTTCTTCCCAGAGAGTCCCCTTTTCTTTCATTCCTTTCCATTTTTTTAACATTATTGATGTATTTCTTCAGTTTTTATAGTCTTTTACTTCCCAAGCCATCATATACTGTAGTTCTTGGATGTTTCTTGAAGGGCAGATCTACACAGAGCACATTACAACAACCCAACTGGAAGAAGATTAGGGCATGAATTACTGTGAAGACGGTATCCTGATCCAGGAAAGGTGCACAAGATAGTTGCACAAGATGTTCTGCAAGGATTTAGCTGTTCTACACAGAGCACATTACAACAACCCAACTGGAAGAAGATTAGGGCATGAATTACTGTGAAGACGGTATCCTGATCCAGGAAAGGTGCACAAGATGGTTGCACAAGATGTTCTGCAAGGATTTAGCTGTTCTACACAGAGCACATTACAACAACCCAACTGGAAGAAGATTAGGGCATGAATTACTGTGAAGACTGTATCCTGATCCAGGAAAGGTGCACAAATTGGTGCACAAGATGTTCCGCAAGGGTTTAGCTGCCACCAGTTCCCGAAGCAGAACTGTGAATCTAGGAGAACTCCTCAATTGCGGACCAGCTGTGAACGGGATAGTGCAGTCCCTTCATAGTCAAATATGGAATTTCCCTGGAATAATTCTGATTATTACTGTAATTGGGGTCTCTTCCTCCCCAGCCAGTCTCTAATAGCCTCTAAGGCTAAGCAGTGGGACAACACTGCCACCACATCAACAGTTTGGCCTAGGGACAAAATGTGTAACTGAGTATTATCCATATTTCATTGCTACTGAACCCTGTGCTAACAGATGACCACCCCAGTGGCTTCATGGTAAAAAGGAGTGAAAAAAGGAGAGAGCCCTTAGGCACTTTACTAAATTAAGATCTCCAGGAAGATGTCATCTCAAGAGAAATTCCATCTCTGCTACAGTAATGAATGAAGCCATGAAATATGCTGCAATATTCTTATACGTCAATCCCCAAATATCACCTCTGTATATTTTTAAACTTTTTGGGAATTTTTAACTTAGTGATCGCCAGATAAGTCAGCCTGCAGGTCCCCTGATCTCCAGTTAGTTTATGCAATGTTTATGTGAGGCTGTTTCAGGGAATAATCATTTGGCCTTTTCTGGTGAATCCCACTGAAATCATTTTCCGGCTTCTTCTTGTCACATTCTCCATTCTGCTAGGTTTATTATTCCTCTTCCAGCATTGTTATTGTCTCCAAAATGCAGGAAGCCTTTCTTTTTTAATGCTAATTCTGAATTTCATCTTCTGATATTGTTGCAATCAGGGCAATCCACCATTTCCACTTTCCAGTAAAAAAAAAATTTTCATTTATTTATTTATTTGTTTATTAGTGAGACATATACCGCCTCATAGTGCAAGCACTCCCTAAGCAGTTTACACCATTAAGCAATGTATATTTACATTGCCCCCAACAATCTGGGTCCTCATTTTACCTACCTCGGAAGGATGAAGGCTGAGTCATCCCTGAGCCGGTGAGATTTAACCCTAACCCCCTCTATCAATACTCTGTCCCCCCCTTAATGTTTTTTTAGAATGCATTGTTTGGCATTAGCCTGTTATCTTCCCACCACCTCTTTCCCCCCAAAAAAGATAAGTTACTAAATGGGGGAGACACAGAGTTGCCTCCAAGGCCCCACCCCTTTCTTGCATTTGAAAGATCCCACTTATTTGAAAAGAAGGGAAAGTCACTTGAAAGTTGAAGAAACTTGAAGATGGGTTGAAACAATGGGAAAACAGACTCTTACAAGCTCTCTAGAGCTTCCAACACTCCAGATGGAAATATTAGTCTTTATATGATTTTAGATGCATGGAAGCTGAGCCAGAAATTAATAGAACCTTGTGCACAGCTGCTGAGCTGCTTTTAGATCAGTGCTAAATGTGAAAGTGTCTCAGTCTGAGTGATACTGTATCTTCCATGAAGGTCATTTTCAAGGAGGTCTGAGTAGCCATTGTATTTATTTACTTTATTTATTTATTTATTTATTTATTTATTTATTTATTTATTTATTTATTTATTTGTCAAACACGTATAAGATAACAGATATAGGAATAAACATGATTATGAATACAGGATAAGGATACGAATAAATGGGGACAGTAGGACAGGGACAGTAGGCATGCTGGTGCGCTTATGGATGCCCCTTACAGACCCCTTAGGAATGGGGGGAGGTCCAGGGTACCCAGTCTAAGGTAAGGTGACCAGACGTCCCGATTTTGGCGGGACACACCCGCTTTTTCGCAATTTGTCCCGCGTCCCGCCTGCCCTCTTAAAAAGTCCCGATTTTTAAACCTCCGACGGGAGAAGGCAGAGATACCAGCAGTTTAAAACGAAGGTCCACCCAACACCCAACGCCCAAAATCTAAAGGCAACTACCGGCCAGTTACGGCAGTTGAGGAGTCCGACAAAGAATTCGGAAATTGCATGATTGGCCGCCGAACCTGAGCACCCCTTCCAAAAACCCTAATGGCCAGCATGAAATGCGGCTTTAAATCTCCCTCCAGTAAGCAGGGAGGGCGTGGCTTTTTGCAGACCTCCGGCCTATCGCAGAGTAGGAAGAAAAAAGGAGGTGGACCTTCGGTCAGTTGATTGGCTGGACGAAGAGTAAGACACATGGGCGTTATCTCCCGAACACAGCGCGGACAATAACATACGTGCAAAAACCCCGCTCTCATTTCTCTTTAAGAAAGGCAGCCAATCATTCTTTCTCAGCCCAACTTATTATCTTGCAGAGTTGATGTTGTGGGGCGAAAATAGGCGGAAGCGGTATTGGGTATGTTTGCTGCCATCAGTTATAAAAAAATAACGAGGCGAGATTTTTAAAAAAATTAAACTGAATATATCTTTTTAGCTTGATTGTTACTAGATTCCTCCTTGTTTCCGTGGTGCCTTCCGCGCGCGCGTCTCCATTGATGACAAGCACGCGGGCTCCCTGGTACAGCCACAGTGATCCTATTTGCTCTAGTTTTTAACTCTTCGGGGATCTCTCCCCCCTCCTATTTTACTACTCTCCCCTCACCTGCATTATTAGAGGAACTGAGGAAGAGTCGTCCGGAGCTGTTCCAAGGATGAGGAAGAGAGAAAGCCATTGTGCTTCAACCTGAGCGCCTTTGGTGGCCTATCGCCTTCTTATATCGCCGGGCTTTCTAATTTGCATGCCCCAGGTAGCGGTCATTGGCTCCCCGGTCACTGTGGCTGTACCGGGGAGCCTGCGTGCTTGTCATCAATGGAGACGCGTGCGCGGAAGGCACCACGGAGCAGAGGCACCTGGCGAGCGAGGCGAGTGGCGGCATCGGCGGCAGGCTCCTGCCCGCGGCTCCTGCCTGCTCGCTCGCCAGGTGCCTCTGCTCCGTGGTGCCTTCCGCGCGCGCGTCTCCATTGATGACAAGCACGCAGGCTCCCCGGTACAGCCACAGTGACCGGGGAGCCAATGACCGCTACCTGGGGCATGCAAATTAGAAAGCCCGGCGATATAAGAAGGCGATAGGCCACCAAAGGTGCTCAGGTTGAAGCACAATGGCTTTCTCTCTTCCTCATCCTTGGAACAGCTCCGGACGACTCTTCCTCAGTTCCTCTAATAATGCAGGTGAGGGGAGAGTAGTAAAATAGGAGGGGGGAGAGATCCCCGAAGAGTTAAAAACTAGAGCAAATAGGATGCAAAGAAAGAAACGCGGCTGCGCCCAAGCCACTGCCGGCTCCCGAAGGGAAGGCGGGAGGCGAGGAAAGGCCTCCTGCCTCCCCCCCCCGGACGCCGACATTGGCGGTCTTTTGCCCTCTGCGCATGCGCAGCGTTCTGCGCATGCGCAGGGGGCAAAACTCAAATGGGCGGCCCCGCCCCCCGTCAGTGTCCCGCTTAAAAAAAAAATCTGGTCACTTTAGTCTAAGGTTAAAGTTATGGGGGTTTGGGGAAGTAACTACAGAGTCAGAAAGTGTTTTCCAGGCATTGACCACTCTGTTGCTGAAGTCGTATTTCCTGCAATCGAGTTTGGAGCAATTTTCCTTAAGTTTGTATCTATTGTGTGCTCTTGTATTATTGCGGTTGAAGCTGAAGTAGTCATTGACAGGTAGGACATTGTAGCAGATAATTTTGTGTACTACACTTAAGTCAGACCAAAGGCAGCATAGTTCTAAGTTGTTTAGTCCCAAAATTTCAAGCCTGGTGGCATAAGGTATTCTGTTGTGAGCAGAGGAATGGAATACTCTTCTCGTGAAATACCTGTGGACTCGCTCAATTGTATTAATGTCCAATATAAAGTGGGGGTTCCAGGCAGATGAGCTGTATTCGAGAATTGGTCTGGCAAAGGTTTTGTATGCCCTAGTTTGAATATATACAGGAAAAGAGTAGGCCAATTCACACATCTGATTTCATGTGTTCCATTGCTTGGTGCATCTTATTAGTGTTTAAGAAAAAAGGAAGTGATTTTATGAAACTTTATAGAAACAAGAATTGAGTTCAGTTTATTGGTGGTGTAATGGTTAAGTGCAGTATTGCAGGTAAACTCTGCCCATAGCCTGGAGCTTGATCCTGGCCAGATTAAGGATGACTCAGCCTTCCATCCTTCTGAGGTCAGTAAAATGAGGACCCAGATTGTTGGGGCAATATGCAGACATTGTAAACCACTCAGAGTGCGCTATAAAGTGCTATACTATGGGGCAGTATATACTGTAAGTCTAAGTGCTATTGGTATTTGCCTTGCTTAAAACAACCAAACTTGGAAGAGGCCTATCATGTCATCCAGTCTAAAAGATTAATCCAACTACACCACTTTCAAATTGTCACAGAGATGCTAGTTTGATTCTTTCTTTGTGCTGTGGTTCATATGAGTGTATCAGCTCAATTATATTTCTGAGGAAGCAGGTATTTCAGGGTGTGCAATGAAATGGAATTTCTGCTCCACCAAATTCCTTTTTTCAAAAGACCGTTATCGACTCTTTTCTTGTAACCTGTCAAGGAAGACTCAAATCAGCAAAATTTGAATATCTGGAGACACTCCAAGAGCAGAATGTGGAACAGATAGACAAGAGTATCTGAATAAACAGAGCAAATATAATGACAAGGCTGTTACATAACATTTTTTTATTCAAATGCAGGTAATCCTCAACTTATAACAGTTCACCATTCAAAGCTACAACAGCACTATAAAAGTGACGTATGGCCGTTTTTCACAATTATAAACATTGCGGCAGCCCCTTGGTCACATGATCAAAATTTGGATACTTGGCAACTGGTTCATATTTACGACGGTTGCAGTGTTCCAGGGTCATAGCAATAGCAATACCACTTAGTCTTATATACCGCTTCAAAGTGCTTTACAGCCCTCTCTAAGCAGTTTACAGAGTTCAGCATATTGCCCCCAACAATCTGGCTCCTCATTTTACCAACCTCAGAAGGATGGAAGGCTGAGTCAACCTTGAGCCTGGTGAGATTTGAACAGCTGAACTGCAGCTAGCAGACAGCTGAAGTAGCCTGCAGTGCTGTTATCAGCTTTCGACAAGCAAACTCAATGGGGGAGCCAGATTCACTTAGCAACCGTGTTACTAACTTAACAACCGCAATGATTCACTGAACAACTGTATCAGGAAAGGTCTACAATGGGGCAAAACTCCAGTCAACAAATGTTTCACTCAGCAACAGAAATTTTGAGCTCAATTGTGATCGTAAGTCGAGGACTACCTGTAGATAAAATCAGAGGGAGATTATACAAATGCAGCAGTCTCCTCTAGTCCACTCTTCCCAATCCAGGACTGGGAAACAAAGATGCAGATAAGAATAAAACATATTGTGCCTGTGGATCTAGGAAATGACAGCAGGAAAGCTCACTGCGTTACCTATAATATTAGCTGGGCATTAGCCAGGGGTTAAAACATTTCTAGAATGCAAAATAAAGTGGCTGATGTTTCTAGGAATCTAATTGAAGCTTGACAAATTACTGCATTTCTTTAATTCACCTTATCACTTTATGATTGTCCCATTAAGTACAAGTATGTTGAAATTGTCAGAAGAGCAGACAGCAATCACTGTAGATCAGCTTGGATCTGCTCCATCTATTCCAGGGATCCCCAAACCCCGGTCCATGGACCAGCACCAGGCTGCGTCATGCCAGAAACTGGGCCGCATCCGTGGGATGCAGGCAGCATGCAAAATCATGCTCCCTCCGGTATGTGGAAAATCCTCTCCCCACAGATGTCCCAAAGGTGCTTTTTCAAGAGGCAACTCGACTTTCCAGAAAATCCAGTTGGCTCTTGAAAAAGCACCTTTGGGACAACCATTACTTGGATGGCTGTGTTCTGCCCCAGCTACGGACTAGGAAGAACGTAGCACACATGCAGTTTGTTCAAACCTATGTTTACTCAATTAACGACTACTAATAAGCTTGCTTAGTAGTTGACACACACAAACACAAGTTAAAGCAATCTTTTCTTGAAAAACCAGCTGTTAATTAAACTGCATTAACAGCAGTTTCATGGACTTCTGCTGCATTAACAGCAGCAGAAGTCCATGAAATCAGAAAGCAAGTCTAGGTATATAGTCCTGGATATATCAAGAAGCTTACAAGGGTTGGCAAAACGCCTAGAAGCAGTCCGCAGGAAGAATGCCAAAACAGATAAGCTGACCAGACGTTTTCAGAACATGAAGGCACATGAATGAACAAGCATTGTTTCCTGCAGAGTTTTTTGCTGTTGTCATCATCCCTTAAATAGGCTAAGGGAGTGGCCAATTAGCCCCAAGCCTACTCCCGAGGAGACCTCCTCCTGAGGAACCATTCCTGCCTTTCGGCAGCTCTGCGTGCCCGTGCATTAAGAAGAGACGCCTCCTCTTCTTCCTCATCACTGATGGGAGATGCTGGAGGCTCTGAAGGCGCTGTCTGAATCTCTGCCTCTGGCACCGAGTCCTCGCCAGCCTCTTCACTGTCTGACTCATGTGCCAGCTGCACGTGCCGCTGGCGTATCACCACATCGGCCTCTTCTTGGATGGGATCCGCTACAAGCTGCACAGGCTGCTGGCGGGCCACAACAGGCTGAGAATCTCCCTAGACACTCTCTCCACGGAACTGGTCCCTGGTGCCCAAAAGGTTGGGGGTCACTGATCTGTTCCATGAAAATTTTAAGCTCCCGTTAAGCTTAAAAGATCCCATTCTGTTCTTTTGTACATCCAGGTTTAAATAAAGTCATGGTGGTACCACATTTGAGCTCCATGCACTTATATTGAGGAAATCTACTAGTTAACTTGTTCAGAGACAACTTTTTTCTTCCAATCAACAGAGTATTATTTTTAAAAAGAAAAAAAAGTGTTGTGCTTGCAACAACAGGATTCTCAAGTACAGATAACCTATTTCCAACAGTTCATTTAATGACCATTCAAAGTTACAGCTGCACTGAAAAAAAGTGGTTCATGACCGCTTTTCACACTTACGAGTGTTGCAACATCCCCATGGTCACATAGCAACACGTCATATTTATGATGGTTGCAGTATCCCAGGATCATGTGACCTGACAAGCAAAGTCAATGGGAAAGCCAGATTCACTTAACAACCGTGTTACTAACTTAACAACTGCAATGATTCTCTTACCAATTATGGCAAGAAAGGTCAGCAAAATTCACTTAACAGCTGTCTCACTTAGCCACAGAAACTTTGGGCTCAATTGTGGTTGAAGGTTGAGGACTACATGTATGTACATGGGTGTGCATGCGCACATGCAAGCATGTACCTTTATGGATGGATGGGTAAATTATAGAAAACTCCCATTTTTTTGGGTTCTTCCTCAGGAAAGATTGACAAGTAAAAATCTGGCAATGTTGAAGTTCACAAAATTTATCCTTCACAATTATTCAGTTATTCTATCAGCAGCTCATTTTCTTACAAGACAAGTCAATTAGGAAAGTGAATTAATTCAATTTCTCTGCTTATCATGAGAGTTGCAACAGCAACACATTTGGTTCTCTGAAGTTTTGACCTCAAAGAATGCAGTATCTAGGAGGAGATCCAACTCCTTCCAATCATTTCACAGTATATTAATAAATTTCAATTAACTTAGATTCGATCAGGTTTCAGTTATTAGCAGTTTTATCTGGAATTTCTATCTTTGAATAATTTATTTGTTGATGAAAAAAACCTGTTCTCATTTAGTTGCATTCCAACGGTAGCTGTGCTAGCTCAACCTGACTTTTAAGAGTTGCTTCCTGCATCTTTTTTAAAAAAATGTGTTAAGCAACTGCAGTATCAATCTATTTATTATGTCCTTAAAAACTATACACTGCAGAAACATTTAGCGCTATTGTTCCTTAATTTATAGCTTCTCCTTGAAATGTATGTTTCTGAGAGTTCACCAACACCAGCCACAAAATTGAATTAACTTCTCTCTTACATCTTCCATTTGCCATTGGCTACAAAAAAAAGTGTACTTTAATTTTTGTTTCATTTTTATTGTAATGAGAAACATTAAAAATTCACTAGCCCCTTGTCCTCTTATATTTCAGAGAAAGGCCATGACTGAGATACAGCACTGAGGGCATTCAGCTCAAATCAAATCTTTATTACAATCAAAACCAGCATAAGGATGGAGTACACTCAATTAAAAAGCATACTAGAGGCTAAAAAATATACAAAAATGGAAAACTAGAAGATAGTAAAACAGAAAGCATGTATAAAAGTCTATAAACATCTGAAAGAAGGGACAAGAGCGTTAGAGGTTGTAGGGGAGCTTAAAAGGTTAGTATATGGAAGACTATCATAGAGCACTCTAATATGATGTACTAGGTGCTCATTAAGTTTGGTTTATGGCATAGGTCGTCTGATGAATTTTAAATGCTGCTGTGCAGATGCTAGCAACCCTGTATGTTGGAGCAGGGCTGGTATTTGAAAGCAGCAAGAAGATATAGAATTATCCTGAGTGCCTTGGGCATTTATGCAGTAATGGGAAGATACTACAAATGTTTCCATAGTGCAGGCATTGGAGAAGCATATGTTCTGTTATATCTGTGTGTCCAGAGTCACGGGGGCAATGTCTCTCTGGGTAGGGAATCTCCTTGTATCAGCCTTCAAGGACAGCTGAGGGGATGGCATAACAATTCAGCGGTGGGCTTCAAAATTTTTAGCAAGGGTTGCCCGGTTGCTGGGTGGGTGTGGCCATGGTAGGCATGGCCTAGTCAGCATCCTGAACCACAGTGTGCGGGGGGGGGTCATTTTTGCCCTCCCTGGGCTCCAGAGGCTTTCCTCGAGCCTCCGGGAGGATGAAAACGGCTTCCCCAGGCTCCAGAGGTCCTCTAGAGGCCAGAAAGGGGCCCATTTCCAGCCCTCCCGAACTTCTGGTCAGCCTGTTTTTTTCCCTCCCTGAGCCTCCACGCACGCCCTGCACTTACCTGCATCCAAACAGGCCGCGTGGGGACTCCGGAGAGGTGGGAGGGGCGTGGCTAGCCAGGAGTGGGATTTGGGGGTTCTCCGAACTGCACAGAATCATAGCTAGAGGTTCTCCCAAACCCCTGCAAACCCCCAGCAGCCCACCCCTGCATAACATCATGGCGGAATAGAGGCCCTCTTGTGTTGAGGGAGTTCAAGACTAATTTGGTATGCCACAGAGGAGAAAGAATACGGGCCGGATGCATCATGCACTGGCCACGCCCACCCCATTTTAGCAAAGGGGAGAAATTTGAGATAAACTTAGTTTTAAAAAAGAACAACCTAAAACTAAACCCCATTTTTTAAATTATGCAATTAGGTTCTTCATAGAATCATTGTGTATACAAGTAGTTCAAGACTTACAACCATTCAGTGACAGATCAAAGTCACAACGGCACTGAAAAGGAATGACTTGTGACTGGTTTTCAGACTATGAGGATTGCAGCATCCCCATGGTCATGTGATCAAAATTCAGTCACTTGGCAACTGCCATGTTTTTTATGATGATTGCCCTGTCCCTGGCGCAATGGTTAAAAGCAGCACTGCAACCTACTTCAGTGACTGCTAGTTCAGCAGTTCAGCTGTTCAAATCTCACCAGGCTCAAGGTTGACTCAGCCTTCCATCCTTCTGAGGACGGTAAAATGAGGACCCAGATTGTTGGGGGCAATATGCTGAACTCTGTAAACCGCTTAGAGAGGGCTGTAAAGCACTATGAAGCGGTATATAAGTCTAAGTGCTATTGCTATTGTCATGCGATCGCCATTTGTAACTTTCCCAGCCAGCTTCCGACAAACAAAGTCAATGGGGAAAACCAGATTCACTTAATGGCATGATTCACTTAACAACCGCAGTGATTCACTTAACAAGTGTGGCAAGAAAGGTCATAAAATGGGGCAAAACTCAACAACTGTCTTGCTTAGCAACAGAAATTTTGGGCTGAGCTGTGGTCATGAAGTCTAGGACTACCTGTATTATATTTAAATATACTGTAGATCAGCACCAAAAAGATCAATACATTATGTCACTTGGAAATTAACTTAACCTTTAATATTTTTTTAAATGTTTGTAGATCTCAAAAGCAGTAGATGCATAGTTCAAGAGAAATCTAAATATATTTAGATTTGTTCTTTCCCCTTAAGCAAGCATGCAAAGTTTCTTGCTTCTAATAAACATCTTTACAGTAATTTGGAATTTACTTCAAATTCACAATTGAGCAAACTCAGAATTGTCAAAGTTTTGAAGATAACGACTTAATAAGACATGGTGACCCACCCATACTATGATTAATTTGATTTCTGAATTAGCATATTGTATGATTATTTGTAAACCCAATTATTTGTAAACCATGATTTAGGTTTGGTACGCCAAGCAATTCAACCTCTTGTTTTTTAATTCAATAAACCAATTAAGCCACAGCCCCTCATGTTTGGACTCAGTATAACTGACATTACAGGACTCATTTATGCTTCACAGAATTTTTATTAAATTGTTAGGAAACATACCAGATCACACAAAAAGTTAACAGATAAAGGCCAAAGAAAAATGAAAGATACAGAAAAGAACTGTTTTCTAAATGCAAGTCTTAGGAGAAGCAGGATATAATGGCCATATTTTTTTAAAAAAAACCTGCAGGGTGGCAAATACTATTTGTAATAGAGAGGCAAAGAGATGCATTTATATTTCCAGAAATGGATCTATTCAACTAGGTCAAAAGGTATCAGCAGCCGTTGGGGGAGCAGGTGAAGGATTGTCCTGTAATTTGACTGGTTCTCAGGAGCTACCATTCATCTTGTTAAATGCACCACAACAGGAACTGCACCTCAATTGCCCCATGTCTCCTTCAAGGCAAGAATTATTTAGATAAGGGAGATAAAGGTCAAATGGTACATTAGATCGCCACTCATGCTCAAGATAATGTCCTGCGTTTACTCTTCAGTCTTTTTTTTTTTGTCAGAAAATATTTCAAGAAACATTGCAGTGTTCCAGTTTCAATATCTACATCTGAGAGGAGTATAGATCTGAAGGGAATAAAGGCTCGAGTTTGTTCACATGAATCGGCCATCAGAAGAAGAAAAAAAAATAAGCAAAGCAAGCCAAGATGGCTTTTACTTTGTGGTTAGGATAGGCACTTTGGGAGACGGTATTTCCTGAAGTGCATTTTAGCCAGATAACCATAACTGAAAGCCTCACCACAAAGACCATCTTAGAAAAAAATCTTCATTCAAAAAGAATACTAAGGGCAGTATTTAAATAGAGTGGCACCAAAACAGTCATTAAAATTCAGTTTAAAATTCTGTGGTATTAAGAATGGTATTAAGAAATTATGTTCCCACCTGCAAAACATCATCTTTTAGTCAAGAATAGACATTCTGGTATCTCTTGCCATTTGATAAGCTTCAATACTACAAGAATCCTTAGCATCAGCTATACTGCTTAACCCTCAATGTTATTTCTATATTTACTTTTGTTTTCATTCTTGGATCTCAGAAATCTATTCTAGCTATCTTGAGGCTGAAGATTCCTCCCTCCTTAGCAAGGGTGTAAAAAGAAAGGTGGGAGGGAGGAAAAGTTTCACCTTTTCCTCCTAGTCAAGGCTAGGAATTCAGTTCAAAACAGAATTTAAGAAAAGCTCAATGCAGCCCACAAGTTAAATTTCTCAGAATTAAAAATCTAGTCTAGAAAGGGTTTCAAATTCATTATTGCTTCTTGAGTTGATGCCAAGTCCAAGTTCAAATGAAGTCTGCTTGGAGAAATGCTTCCGTCGGTGAAGAAATCGATAGCTGGTTTTAAAGCAGTTTGAGCTAGGAGGGAAGAAATCCTTTCACTATAATTCCCTTATAGCCAGGGAAACATCAGCGTTGCATGAAGTATTGCCTCAGGTTTCCAAGCTGGGTTGCAAAGAGAGGAGAGAAAAAACACGTCAAAATGGCATCACATACTTGTAATTAAAATGAATTTCCCAAGGCGATGCCCAGAGAAGAATTTATTAATGCAAATGCTAATTGTGACTATCATGTATACTTTTGTGATCGAAGAGAGCAGACTATCAGAACATAGGATTAGATACTACAATTATTAGCCTATAAAGGTAGTAGCCTTGAAGGAACTTCTTTTCTCAGCTAAAAATATAATAGCATGATCAATCATTGGTATGAATGCATTTCCCCAGAGATTGTGCTGTCTTTGATGATACTTTTTCTTTATTGCATTTAATTAATAAAGAATTGCATTTAATGATTGGCAAATGGGATGGGGACCCTCTACCTGCACAAATAAAATAGTTTTGTTTGGCTATGACTTCTTTTCTGAATATTCCAAATAATAGAATGGAATGGAATGGAATGGAATGGAATGGAATGGAATGGAATAGAATAGAATAGAATAGAATAGAATAGAATAGAATAGAAAAGTTGGAAGGGACCTTGGAGGTCTTCTAGTCCAACCCCCTGCTTAGGCAGGAAACCCTACACAACTTCAGACAAATGGTTATCCAACACCTTCTTAAAAACTTCCAGTGTTGGAGCATTCACAACTTCTGGAGGCAAGTTGTTTCACTAATTAATTGTTCTAACTGTCAGGAAATTTCTCCTTAGTTCTAAGTTGCTTCCCTCCTTGATTAGTTTCCACCCATTGCTTCTTGTCCTACCCTCAAGTGCTTTGGAGAATAGCTTCACTCCCTCTTGTTTGTGGCGGCCCCTGAGATATTGGAACTATTGCTATCATGTCTCCCCTAGTCCTTCTTTTCATTAGTTCCTGTAACCGTTCTTCATATGTTTTAGCCTCCAGTCCCCTAATCATCTTAGTTGCTCTTCTCTGCACTCTTTCTAGAGATGCTTTCCCACATTTGGTGTCAAAGCTACCAATTCATTTCCAGCCAAAAATACCCAGTCATTATCTTGAAGGCCCTCTATAGTTTAGTTCTAGACCTCCATCCAGAAAAATCTTCACTCTTAATAAGATCATCTCAAAAGGTTTACCTATAATTGCTATGAGTTCATCTGGTGAGGACTCAAATTCTTCCTCTGCTGCTGCTGCTCTTAAGAATGGACTCCCTCTGACATTGAGCGGGCCTAATCTCATTATCAGCTTTAAAGGTGGCCCTCAAAACACATCTTTTCGTAGAGCCTTTTAACTGCTGCTTCTGTCAATTCTCACCATGAATTATATTCGATTCACCTATTTAATTTCTATGTTAGCAATTGTTCATACTCACATTTAAAATGCTTTCCGTTGTAAACTGTTAAAAGCCTTTAGTCATAGGCATACCAAGCTGAGTAAATGCATGCATTAATTACTATGCATGCAGCATTAATTACTATGCATGCATGCATTAATTACTATGCATGCAGCACTTAGGAGCTGACATGCATTCCTACTGAGTACATGTAGTAGGGAGATGTTTTGAAAGCTGTCTATATATCAAGGTATATCACTGGCCTATCTAATCCAGTTTTATCTGTACCATTGGCTACTTCCAATCCCATCAGCCTCAGTATAACCAACATTCATACTGCAGAATAATACAGATTCCTGGTCTGCACTGACAAGTAGCACTTCGCCAGTATCAAAAAATGCTTTAGCCGGATAAAAGGATAAGGGTTCAAGCAACCATTCTGAAACCAACCCATAGATGCAGAGACCTCTTTTTTTTTAGATGAGCGCCCTTTCCAGTGCATCATTTATTTTCTGAAATTCCTGAGTTAATATTTTCTAGTAAGGAAAAAAATAAGTTGAAGAAATGTAAGAACCTTGGGAGAGAGTGAGTTTGGTGTTCTAGGTGAGGAACACTAATTTCATGAAAGCTGAGTTTACTAAGTTAAGGAAAAATATATATGAAGGAGTGCATGATAGATTGATATCCTGAAATGAAAAACAGTTCAGGAAAGCTGGAAGGAAAATATCACTGAGGTCCAAACAGAAAGATGGGAGACCTGTTGAGACCAGTGCGGTTGCAGAGAATGTTCTCATAAATTAAAAAACAAAAAGGACATGTTTAAAAAATGGTAAGAAGGATATTTAACAGAAGCAAAATATCAGCAAATAACCCAAATCTTTAAGCAAACCTAGGGTTCGGAATAAATCAAGGCTTGCAATGAAGCCAAAAATAGCATAAAGGGATATGCAGAATAAGAGGAAAGCCAAGGAAAAGTTTGATCTGCTACTTGATGACAAGATATTGAAGGGCAACAGAGAGAAGGCTGAACTGCTGAATTGCTGAATCTCAAGCAGTAGGCTTGCATGCATTTTGAAAGGTAAAAAGTGATTACTAGAAGCCCGCATGGGTTTCTTAAAATGTCAGACAAATTGTAATGACAGAGTAACTATATTAGTGGACCACAGGGAAGCTATGAATATAATATACCTCAACTCAAATACCTCAAGTGAGGCATTTGATAAAGTTTTCCTTGATAAAGTGGGAAGGATGATCCCACTGCAACCCTACTTCTTCAACAGATGGCCAACATTTCAGGAAATGGACTCCAAGTCAAAAAAAAAATCTTGATAGATTTCGACATTGGACCCTATCCAGCAAAATGTTGTTCACTAGGGAGAAAGGTAATGTTTTTAAGAAAAAACAACAGGTTTACACATTTAGGATAATAGTACCTAATTTAGCAGTTGTTTTTGTGATAAGGATCTGGGCTCCTAATAGACCACAAATTAAGTGTGAGCCAGTAGTGTGTTATAGTTCACAAAGAAACCAATGCAATGGTTTTGTTGACTGCATCAACATAAAAGTTATGTTAAAATCATGGGAAGGGGTAGCTTAGGCTGTACTGGTCAGAAATACGGCATCAAATTTCATTGACAACAAAAAGGATGCTGAGGAAAGAATGCAGAGAAGAATGACAAAGAAGGTGAGGGGCCGAGGATAAATTCTATGAGGCATTATTAAAATAACTAGGTTTCTCTAACCTAAAGAAGAAAAGGGGAATTGAAGGTGTTATAGTAGTTTTAACAATACTTGAAAAGCTGTGACAGTGAAGAGGATATCGATTTATTGTCCATAGTGCTGAAGATAAAATGACAGCCAACAAAAAGAGATCCAATCAGAAAATAAAGACTCGTATCTTGACTGTGAAAGCTATTAAACAGTGGAATAGCCAGCCCTCTGGAGTTGTGGATAGTCTATCACTAGAAGCTTTTAAACAAATGTTGGACAGGCATTTGACTGGGATGGCCTGAGCATTCCTGCCCTGGTTAAGGGTTAAACTCAACACCTCCAAGATCATTCAATTGTTAATACTCACCCTAAAATAGCTCATTTTCTGGAATTTTTGAATCACTGTTATTTTCCTGTTAATAAGTCCCGCTAGTGAAATTTCTGAATTTCTTGCTGGTTTTGGTTCAGGAAGTTAAGAGAGGGTAGAACCTCTGAAGTAGAACTTCTGCTTACAAAATGTTGTCACTGGGCTATGACTCTTATATTTTGCACACACATACCCAATCAAACTTAAACCATTGTGTGGGAAGGAGATACATTGTTCATGCATCTGTTGCCTAGTTAAGGATGGAGAAACAAAAAGGTCAAGGCGCTCTATCAAAATATAGTTGTTCTATCCTTCAATAGCCAAGGAAGCTTAAAGCCAAACCTATTAAAACCAAATCTCATTTCACAGTCTAACATCCATGTAATGAGAGGTCCTTGGTGCTCTCTGAGCTTGCTTGTTTTCTTGCAAACATTTCATTACCCTAACTAGGTAACATCATCAGTGCTGATGATGTTACCTAGTTAGGGTAATGAAACATTTGCAAGAAAACAAGCAAGCTCAGAGAGCACCAAGGACCCTTCATTTCAACCCTGTGCTACAAATATTCTCCTTTATTGGTATCCATGTAATGCTTTGAGCCCAAGAATTTTACATGGTTTTTCTCCAATGTATTCCCAACAGAATATGTATGTTTGATAGAAAAGAGGAATCTGTTGGTTCTCATTGTCTGATTTTTGGACAATGGAAACTTGCTGTAATCTATAGCAACCTGCAGTAGCTAGGGCTACTGCTAGGGCTACTGTGTGGCTAAAAGTTTATGCTGGGAGCTTCTTTCTGTTCTTCTTATCACTTGGTGCTGAACATAGAGGCAGAGGCAGAGCCTCAGAAGAGCTATTTTCTATCCTCACAGCTGCCAGAAGCATCTGATCTCTGCCTGAAGCAAAATCTCTCTGTCACGGGGCCAGACACTCACTTCCATTTTGGACAGTTTTTCAGCTTCTTTGAGCTGTGTGTTTTTTTTTTCTATGGCTCTAGAGCAGTGATGGCTAACCTTTTTTTCCTCGGGTGCCGAAATAGTGTGTGCGTGTGCTATCGCACGCACGTGCGTGCCCATACCCATAATTCAAAGCCCCCCACTCGTCCCCCCTGCGCGTGCGTGCCCCCCCCCATTCCCCGACTTCCAGTGGGCCCGGTAGGCCCGTTTTTTTGTCCTCCCCAGGCTCCAGAGGCTTTCTTGGGGAGGGCGAAAACACTCCCTCCTGCCACCCTGGAGGCCCCCCGGAGGCAGAAATCGCCCCCCCCCGAGCCTCCGCATGAGCCAAAAATCAGCTGGCGGGCACACACATGCACACTGGAGCTGAGCTAGGGCAACGGCTCGCGTACCGGCAGATATGGCTCCGCGTGCCACCTGTGGCACCCGTGCCATAGGTTTGCCATCACTGCTCTAGAGCAATGCCCTTCAACCTCAGCAACTTTAAGGTGTGTAGGCTTTAACTCCCAGACTTCTCCAACAGCACATGGAAGTCATACATCTTAAAGTTACTAATGTTGAGAAACAGTACTCTAGAAAATGTTGGTCAGACTGGTTGTTTTTTGTTTAAAAAGGAAATCAGCGGATTAATCTTTTATTTTGCAAATCAAAAATCCTCCACAAAGGTTACTTTCAATAGTGATCAGCTGGCTATTTCATTGGTTGTTCTTATAGGAGAGGCAAAGATTAACACCTTTATCTTATCTCTTATTAATTTAACACAGTTCCATTCTTCCCGAGTTGTGACAATAATCAGTGAAGTTAAAACTGCTTTCTCACCACCCATTGCACAAAGAACCATAATGTTAAAAAAAGAGAGAGACTCATCTGTTGCACATACTGTACTTGTAACAGATGTATTTCATTCTTCTTTCCATCTAGTCTAATGACAACAGCAAAAATTAGTGGGGGAATCCAATTTTACCTTAGCCATTCAGCTCCAATGACACTAGGATCCAGTTTCTTCATAACTCACTCTTCTCTCAAAGCTGAACAGCTGGGTCTGCATTTGGCTCACAGATTGCAAATAACTTTTCCATCTCACAAGCTATTCCCTCTCTGACTCTGCTTTCTTGAAGCTAGGGATATACAGTTGACGTAAAGTAGAATAGTATGGCTCCTTAAAATTGGCATTGGGTTAAATTAAATGCTTGTTAATCTCTGGCGTTTCCATGCATTTCTGGCTTTATTGTAGTTACCTTTCAGCTTGAGAATCAGTAAACTATCTAGGGTGTGGGTGTATACATATATATGTGTGTGTGTGTATGAGGTGGTATTCAGCAGGTTCGGACCGGTTTGGGCAAACCGGTAGTAGCGACCTGCTGCCCCGGTGCTATCCCGTCCTATTTAGCCACATTTTCAAGCCATGCGCATGCGTGCAAGCCGCAAGCATGAGTAAAGCGCATGCGTGGAAGGCTGCGTGCATGCAAAGGCACATATGTGACCGAAGCGAGCGAGTGCGCGCTGGGAGAACTGGTAGGGAAATTATGAGAATACCACCTCTATATACATACATACACACACAGCTGCGATCAGTTATGAAAATGGCTCTATCGAATGGGATTCTGCAAAATGTATTTTATTATTCAGGTATGTGTGAAGAATTCAGAGCAGACCTGGAGAATGGGGGAGAAATGGGGAACACACCTATCTTCCAAACATGTCACACACACTCACAGAAAAGTTAACAAACTTCCTCCAAATCTGGCTCAAAACATAAAAACTGGCATTAACAGAAATCCAAAACCAAAAATATTTAGTTCAACAGATTTCCAGCTGACAATTTAGAAATGAAACATGCAAATTCTTGGAATGACCGCAGTAAACATTTTAAAGATTGAAATCTGCCAAAATGCACTAAACTGAAAAGAGATAGGCAGTGGAGTCTTAGATGCTGCGCCAAAGATGTCTTGAATCTCTTATAGGTGTACAGCAGGGCCACAGAATCCAAACTGGAAAAGAATTTGGAGGCTTAATATTTTTATTTGGCATGCACTTACCGTACATCTAAGTACAAGGTAAGGGGACCTGAAAGAAAATGATTGGCCCAAAGTGACAAGTTCTTTCCTCCTTCATAGCTAATTTTGGACCACAGCTAAAATTGGACCAACATCTAACAGCTGTGGCCAGAGGGACCTTTGCACAAGTCCGTCTTGTGCACCAGTTGCGTCCTTTCTTGGATCGGGAGGCACTACTGACAGTCACTCACACCCTTGTTACCTCACGCCTTGACTATTGCAATACACTCTATATGGGGCTACCCTTGAAGAACGTTCAGAGACTGCAGCCAGTGCAGAATGCGGCAGCGCGTGTGGTGATGGGTGTCCCTAGATACACCCATGTGACACCCATCCTTCGCGAACTGCACTGGCTGCCCATAGGGCTCAGAGCGCAATTCAAGGTGTTGGTGATTACCTTTAAAGCCCTACATGGCTTAGGACCAGTTTACCTCCGAGACCGCCTTCCCCAACATACCTCCTTAAGACCGATTAGAGCCCACAGAGTTGGTCTGCTGGTGGTCCCGTCAGCCAAACAATGTCGGCTGGCGGGCCCACGAACGGAGCCTTCTCTGTGGCGGCACCGGCTCTCTGGAATACACTACCCCCCTAAGAGCCACATAAATCCCACCCTGCCAGCCTTCAGAAAAGCATTAAAAACATGGTTTTGTCGACAGGCCTGGGGCCAATGATTTTAATATAACACCGATTATTCTTGGCCCCATGAGTGCATTATTAGGTTTTTAAATTGTGGTTTTTTTAAATGGTTTTAAATGTTTTAATTGTTTACATTATTTTAATCGTGCTCTTAAGTCTTTTAACTGTTTTTTAGATTTTGTATTCAATATACTATGAGCCGCCCATTGTGATTAATTAAATTAATCAAATAAATTAAATAAATTAAATAAATTAAATAAATTAAATAAATTAAATAAATTAAATAAATTAAATAAATTAAATAAATTAAATAAATTAAATAAATAAATTAAATAAATAAATTTAGGAATGATTTCAAAGTTGCCAAATGTCTACATTTATTCATTTAATTTTATTTAAGAATGTATATGATTGCTCAGCTGCAGCATTTCAACTCTTAGTGGTCTATGAAAAACAAGGCAAATAATTAAAATCCAAGGAGTTAATAGTGACCAGTAAATCACATTAATAACCCATCCAGAAAGAAGTTCCAATTATCCTGGCCTCAAGGCATGCTGAAAAAGTGAAGTTTTTATTGCTTTCCTGAAGGCCTGCCAGGAGATGACTAGAACATGAGTGACTGCAAGCAGGTCCTTCCAGTTTAGGAATGAGTAGAATTGGCACACTAGATAAAGTTGTCCAAAGGCCTTCCTGGCCAAAGCTGCCATTTGTCCTTCAAATGGGAATTGAGAGCGCCAGATTGTCAGGCTGTGCCCAACTCACATATAGCATTCCATGTAGGTGAATGACCTCCCTCAGTGCTTTTATTTAGATGCCAAAAAGAAGCAGGGAGCATAGAGCCCTGAGGCATGCTAGAAAGAACCACTCAACACTAAGGTGACCAGACGTCCCAATTTTGGCGGGACAGACCCGCTTTTTAATGCTTTGTCCCGCGTCCCGCCCGTCCTCTAAAAAGTCCCGATTTTTTAAAAGAATGCACGACTAGGGCATTCTTTCCAAAAATCGGCCTGCAGGCACTCGAGGACGGCCAGGTTGGGCCCGGCCGCAGGGGCAGCAGCAGCAGGCCCTCTCAAAATCGGGACGTCTGGTCACCTTAAAACACCCACCCATGCCTTTCTCTCTGCAAGGCGGGCGCGGAGAGATGACGTCGCTGCTGTCGGCGCCCCACGCTGATTCGCTGTTGAAGGGTGAGCGGCAGCGGCGGCGGCGACAGCAGCAAGCCGGGAGCGCTCGCCCGGAATTGGAGTCAGCGAGCAGCTGGGCTCTTCCCCCGCCTTCTCCATCCTCCAGGGTCGCCACTGCGGGGGTTCCGTCTCTCCGGTGGTGCCTGCGTTGGAAGGGAAGGGGGGGAAAGGCAGCCTGCGGGGCTTGGCACGGCTGGGAGTTGCGAGGCGGCGTAGCAACCGGGCTGTTCCTCCGGGTGTGCTAAAGTGCTTGAGTTTTTTCTCTCACACACACACATGCACAACCTTCCAACGACCGGGTCGGACTGGATCTCCCAGCACGACTTCCCGGTCGTTGGAAGGTTGTGCATGTGTGTGTGAGAGAGAAAAAACTCGAGCACTTTAGCACACCCGGAGGAACAGCCCGGTTGCTACGCCGCCTCGCAACTCCCAGCCGTGCCAAGCCCCGCAGGCCGCCTTTCCCCCCCTTCCCTTCCAAAGCAGGCACCACTGGAGAGACGGAACCCCTGCAGTGGCGACCCTGGAGGATGGAGAAGGCGGGGGAAGAGCCCCGATGCCCGGCTGCTCGCTGACTCCAATTCCGGGCGAGCGCTCCCAGCTTGCTGCTGTCGCCGCCGCCGTGCGTGAACGCGGTCCGCGGCGGGAAGCGAGTTCAAGCGACCCTCCGCCGCTGCCGGCCTGCAACCCGGCGCCCCGTCCTGCCTGCCCCGCCCCGTGCCCCGTACTCAGCTCTTGACTTTTTCCCTCTGCGCATGCGCAGCGTTCTGCGCATGCGCAAAACTCAAATGGCGGCGTCCAGGCGGCCCCGCCCCCCCCCCCTTTAAAAAAATGTCCCGCTTAAAAAAAAATATCTGGTCACTTTACTCAACACCAACTACAATGCCCCTCCCCCCGGAAAAAGAAAAATCAACTTCCTGTCCCAACCCTCTGGGCCAATCCAGAAAGGAACTGTGATCAGTGGCATTGAAGGCCACTGAGAATCAAGGAGAACCAGGATGGGTGTACTTCCCCAATCTCACACCCACTGGAGCTTATCAATAAGTGCACCAAGACTTCTGCTACTGTATCCTGGCCTGAATCTAGAAAGGAAAATTTGTAGGCAAGGTGAAAATTGTCCAAATTTATTGGTCCCAAAAAGGTTTCTTGAGGAGAAAGCACACAGCACCTCTGTCAAAGCTTGTGGTACCACCACCATCCCCTCAAAAAATCACTGCATGAATTCACTCACCTGGCCCCTCCTTTGAGGATTTAAACAACGAGGAAGAGAAAAAATCTAAAATACAGATAGTTAAAGCAACTATGCCAAGTACACATTTCCTCAAGATCAACAGTCTCAAACTCCTCCCGTGTATCAATATGAAAGCATGGCCTAGTCAGCTGCATAGGACCTGCAAAGCTAAAATCCCAACTTTAAGCAAAACCGAGTGACTTTACCTACCAAATGGTTTAAAAACAAAAAGGCACAATAAAATTTATTGAAAATGAAATCTTCTAAATATTAATGCAGAAATGTGATCAATATGTGGGCAACATTGCACTCTTTCAATTCTGTCTTTCTCCTCTTTCAAGGAGCTAAATAGAATTAGTTTTGCTTGTATTCCACAGCAATGCTAAAAAGGCTGTGTTTAGATTCAAGCAAATACAACTGGAGCTGTGAATATACCAATATTTAGGCAGTTAAAGTGGGCCTGTAGGTACAATCGAATTGTGTTCCTACATTCAGTCAAATACTTCACGAGGACTTCAGAAATAGTCTTTATCTCAGAAGAAGTTTAATGGTAGTAGTCACCGGAAACATTTTTATCAGCTTAGGTTGTTATGTCAATTGCGATAGTATCTGGAAATGGCAGGTCGTTTGTTTAGTATCCATATTGCTTTGATATAGTCTGTGTGCGCTGCCTTTAAAGACAGATTGTTATCAGATTATCTTGCGGATACAAAATGTGGCTGCTTAAAGTATGGACAAATGTCAAGTAGTCAGTCTCTGACTTATTGTCCTGCCGTGTTGTGTTCTGCATTTTGAAGTCCCAATTTTAAAAAACGGGTATTGGTCTTTAAATTCTTTAAATCTTTACACAGTCTGAGCTCAGCTTAATTTAAAGCTCACTTTTATCTGTTCCAAGTTACTCCTATCTTTCATTTAATGTTAACATACCGTATTATAATGCCAATTCTGTGCCCATCTATCAAAGTCATTTGTATTATATACTTATTTCTCAAAGCAATTGAAAAAAAGATAAAGTCTTTTGCATCCATTAGCAGAAATCTAACAAAGCTCAATTGGCTTCAACTACACTATACAAGTGAATCTTGTCATCTTCAGCAGTTCAGCTGTTCAGCTGTTCAAATCTCACCAGGCTCAAGGTTGACTCAGCCTTCCATCCTTCCGAGGTGGGTAAAATGAGAACCCAGATTGTTGGGGGCAATAGGCTGAACTCTGTAAACCGCTTAGAGAGGGCTGTAAAGCACTATGAAGCGGTATGTAAGTCTAAGTGCTATTGCTATCTTGGCTTTTAACTGAATTAAAAGGGGGGGGGGGTTCTAGGATAACTCGCCCACGGGACAACTCACTGCCGGACAAGAGTTACACTAATATCAAAGAAATAAGTGGAATACAATAATTAAAGAAAGGACACCAGAAGAGGGACAAAATTAAATGTGAAAAATTAAAATAATTTTTAAATTATTTTAAATAAATTGAATTGTTGAATTGTCCCACAGTGACTTATCCCATGGTGAGTTGGCCATGGCGAGTTGTCTCATTCCTTTCATAGGGTGTGTATGTATGTATGTATGTATGTATGTATGTATGTATGTATGTATGTATGTATGTACTGTTCTTTAATTGTTATGTGTTACTGTGTGTAACACCAGGTGTTAATGATTTGTTGTATATGTTGTACACGGAGTTGAGTTTTTCATCTAAGAAGCATCTTTAAATATAATTCTATTTATATGTAGTCCCATCTCCTGGCCATGATTTTGTACACAATGCTTGTTAAGCACAATACAGAATTCACTAATTCGCCTGCCTGCCTGCCTGCCACACTTATCTTGGGTTATATCCTTTCCTTTTCCCTATTCTCTTCATTCCCAAAGAAGGTGGCTCAGTTCATATATCACACAAAGTGAAAATGGAGCAAAAGTACATTATAATTTAAGCATAATGTGTGAATGCAACCAATACTCAAGAAGCTAGTTACAAGAAGCGCAGGGGATTTTGTTTCCTAAATTCATTATTTAATTTGTAATTGGGAAAGGAGGTCATTCTTTTCTTACAGGCTTTTTTCTTTCACTGAGAGGACCCACACAGTGACCCAAATAAGAGGGAAATGTGCAAATTACTCTTTGAAAGCTATAGAAGCAGTCTGCAATCTATATCCCACAGGTTACATCTAAATGGTGGCTGTATTTGGCAGCTGCTGTGTATGGCAAGCCATCCATGAGCAGCTGCAATTTTTAGCAATCTTTTTGGCATTTGTAATCACATCTTCTAATTTACTGGGAAGACCGGAAGCTATCCTCCCATGGATTGCTTGCTATGTGGATTGGATTCCAGAATTGTGTTTCTAATCACTTTCAAGCCAATGTATTGCATATAAGATTTGGAAATTACAGTAAGCCTGCAAAAGGTGTACTCTGGGCCTCTTTACTCAGATCAAAAATTCATCTATCCAGAAGGGTAATGAGTTTGTGCTTAAAGTTAGGCTTGCAACTTAAGCAAATGCTCTTTGAGCCAGTTGGCAATATTTGTTCTGCACATGAGAAGCGTGGATATGCACTAAACACAGAGCTTTTCCATTCCTGTAGATGCTCAGCGCCTTCCCAAAGGACCAGCTATCAGCTGAGCCATGGGTTTTGGCTTGCAAACCATAGCAGGTGAAATCAGTTGTGGTCAGATCACCAAGGAGAAGCATGAAGGACGGACTTCATGAACTTTTGCAACTGAAACTCAATACTATTTCTTGCCGGGAGCTAAAATTCAATTCGTGCACGAGCTTCTTGGCTCTCGTGTTTCACATTTCACAGTTTGCTGACCCTTGGTTGATATTGTAGCAGAAGTGGGGCTGTCAGCATGCAAAGAGAAAAAACTTGTTTCCAAGAACGAATATCATGTTTTAAATACAATCAAATCTAAGCTTTGCATATTGTTGCTGGCTTGCCTCCTGAAACACATTGAGGAGGGAGCATACAGATAGGACTTTAAAGAGTCAGAAGTGAGGAGAACTTGCCTATTTTCTTCCTCTGCCCTCCAGTTTCTTCTCTCAGGGGCTTTTCTGCCAGCCAAGTACAATTCTAGCATTGGGGCAAATAGGTAAGAAAGTCTGAAGATCACACAGAGAATAAAACATATTGGTAATGATCAGGGGCGGGTTCCTAATATTTTTACTACCACTCTGTGGGTGTGGCTTATTTTGTGGGTGTGGCTTGCCAGCCATGTGACCAGGTGGGCGTGGCTTCTCGGACTGCTGAAGGGAGGGGAACTGAGATAGGTCCTGCTGCCCATTCCCCCTCCCCTCAGCAGCTCGAGAAGCCTCGAACGTGCAAAAATGCCTAGGATCATCACCGCACGTTCGTGGCTTCTAGAGAGGCTTCTAGTTTGTGCTGAAGGGAGGGGAATGGAGATAGCTCCTGCCACCCGTTCTTTCAGTGTCTCACGCACTCCCTCAGCCATCCTCCCCTGCTTGGACTCACTGTGGGGTAGGAAGGCAGCGCATGAGCAGTGCCGGAAACTCGGCTTCTGGGCATGCACAGAAGAAAATTTTTTTAAAAATCAAAAAGTTTTTTTTTTAAATGGCGGCGCCCAGGCACCGGCAACCGACCGCACTGGTACTGTGACATCACCAGCGGGCCGCTACCGGTGCTATAGAGTGGACCGCACTGGTAGGAACCCACCACTGGTAATGATAAGAGTTTATCTCAGTGATTTAACAACCCTAACACTTTGAACGTGTTAATGATTGCAGCCATGGAATCGCTCCTATAACATCATCTCTTAAAATTGTGTGACCCCGTTGCCACCAGCTTTTTTCTAATGGCCTTTATTGCTTGAGAATATCTAAACAAGAGAAGGCTGCTTGCACTGGCGCTATGCATTTTGGATTCCAAGGAAGATGGATTATACTGATTTTGTGGGAAGCTAGAACCCTACACATAAGGACTTCCCTTTTTTATGGTGAGATAGATTATTCTTTCCTAAGATAGGAATGTTTGAGCATGATTCACACATTGGAAGGCAGCTCAATCAGAATAATCAAAACTTGTTATTGTTCATTTAGTATTTTCAATCTATATTTGAGGGTTAAAACCACTGATCAAGGAGCTGCGGGGGGGGGGGGGGTTCAGCCAGGCACTGAAAAGCATCAGCTCTGAGATACTACGACTAATTTTTGTGAAGAATGGGGTTAATGGGGGTTTTTCCAATGTGATAAAGAGACATCATAGCCCAATCCTCACATTTTTCTGATTGATATCAATTTGATGTCTCCTAAAAAAGTTTTAGCATTTTTAAGCATTTTTATCTTTAATTACTTGAAAAAGGTAATTTCAGGCTTCGTGCCAAATGCAGCAATAAATTTCAACTCTGCAGACACGCAATCCTGCATTTAAGAACCTTGCTTACAGCAGAAGCAACATGGCTACATAAGTTTTCTTGCTGAAGGCAACATAGAAGGCATATGCACACACAAAAAAACAAGTATCTGGGTTCCAAAATTTAAATTTTCAATAAAAATTGGGCCATTCACTGCCTTGAGAATGGAAGACATCTGCTGAACGCTGGCCTGGAACCTTTTGGTTCCTATCCTGATTCATTTCTTACAGGTATCTGGGTTAATGGGTTTAATCTTTCCTGAACAAAATGTTCATATCAATAACCCTATATGTTTTGGAGGCTAGAAACCTGAAATAAGTAACTTGTAAAAAAAAATCCATTTTTCTGTTTTGATTTAGGGGGTCAAAATGCTGATAACGGTGACGCCACCCTATGAACCTATCACTCTCCAATCACAGGCTCCACCTCCACCTATTCTACCAAAACCTGGAACCGACAACCTCAGGCTACAGAAGGTTCTGAAAAAAGCAGCAAAGAAGAAGGCCACCTTATCAGCACAATCAACCACATCATTCCGGTCTAATCTGTCTCCTGTAAGTGAAGCTAGTCCAGACTTGGAGCACAGTGAACGCACTTCCCCACTCAAGCCAACAGAAACGGAAGCCCGCCTCACTATCAATCTTCCACCTCGTTTTTCAGTCAAGCCCATCATCCATCATGTTCCTTCTCCTTTTCCTAAAGCGAGACCCTTCGCGTTCACAGTTACAGAACAGAGGAGTCTTTCAGAGCATCTCAAACTAACAGTCTCACCTGCCATATCTCCGCATTACAGACCGAGAACTCCCGAGTCACCAAGGCCATCCACAGTGTTCCCTTCAGGTCCCTCTCCTCTCTTGTCCCCTGCCTTTGTTTCTCATGAAAATCCCATTTCCTACACTCAAGTGGAGACTCCAGTCATGGTCACTCATGTGGCTGAAACGCATTCCTCTTTTCATAGCGTGCAAGCACCAAGGGTTAAGTCTCCACTAATAGGGCAGCCAGAGGAATATCCAAGTCGTGTTCATTTGCCAACCAACTATGCAGCTTCGCTATCAAGCCAGACATATGACACATCTTTTGTACAGCATCCCAGGTCACTTACCCCCAAGTTACATGTTTCTGCACCCCCTGAACCACCCGCCAGGAAAATGAAAGCTGAAATACTCCATATCCCTAGGCAGTATACCGTGGTTACATCCCCAACTCATCAGCTTGTCAGGCCTGTAACTCCAAGCAGCAGCAAAAGCCCTGAACCACGCACTGAAGTCCAGAGACAGTCAGGCTCCAACACATCACAGTACATGGGGCCAGAAACAATCCTTCCTGCACCATCCACTGTCAGTAAGCAGGAGTTCTTGCCAGAAAAGATAAACCAGCAGGCTGTATCACCACCACCGCCACCACCATCTGTCTCCCAAAGTCCTGCCAGCTCGTCACCCAAATCAAAGCCAGCAGTGCCCCCCAAAAGCAAACTTAGTGGCTGGTCTCGTCTCAAAAAGCACTTGGTGGTGGAATCTGACGTTCCTCAGTTCCCAGTCTCAGAACCTGAGCCAGAGCAAGGGAGAGAAAAGGCAATAACTGAAATCTCAGAAGTGGATCCAGGTCAGGAGAAAAAAGGAACCAAGTCAAAAGCCATCAAGATGTGGGATGCCATTTTGTACCAGATGACAATCAGCAAGGAAAAAAGGCCACAAGCTGAGGAAGAAAAGGAAGTAAGAAAAGAGGGAATGTTTTCATTCCGGCGACGTTTACCCCTGCTTCTCCACAGGCCACGCTTTGATGCCCGGAAACTAAAAGAGCTGGCTTCCAAACCCATGACAAAGATCACTACTCTGTTTGATGTGCGTCGGATCCAACGCCAACCACCTGAAGAAACACAGACGGGTTTTAATAGGATGGCATCTGGGTGGCAGGTGAAGGAAAGAGAGGAATAGATGTTTCCTTGAGAAGATGACAAGTGGGCTGAGAAAATATGAAATAAATCCAGATTTTACTAAAGCAGCACTTGAGAGGGAGAAAAATAAAATAAAATCCTTCATACAGGGTTACTGTCTATAATACCGAAAAATGAATATGCCTGTTTTACTCAGTTTTAACATGGGGCTTGAGAGAGTCTTGTTTTTTTAGAATAAGAGCCTATATAGAAGAAAGAAGTTAAAACATCTGCTGAAATAAATATAGGATGGGGCAGAAATGTATTGGCTTGCTCCACCAAGCCTACCTTTTATTCTAAAATAATGCTAAAGTTCTTGACTTTTCTTCCATATCCAATCAAAAGCATTTTGAATAGAGCCAAACAATCATCCCATATCATGCTACACACATGTTCAGACATGTTCTCTCTCCCCATCCCCCTTTGAGGTCAAATGATGTCCAGAGGTTTAGGCCTTTTGGTTAGAGGACAAGATGAGTAGTATAATAGTAGGAGCAATGGTTGTTTTCACTAGCTACTTTCATGTTTCTGGCAGGAAAAATGAATGTTTCTCATGCACAGCCTAAACCTAAATTGTAATACTAACATGCACACAAAATTGCAGTTCGAAATCAACAGTTATACAAGAACAAGGTTCAAGAAGGCTTCAGATCCTAAAAATATGACATTAAAAAGATTAAACTGTTTGGCTTAGCTCACATGAGCATAGAAAGTTGTCCTGCCAGCCAATTTTTTTGAGACAAAATTTCATTTTCTCTATCAAAAGAATCCTGCTCTTTAGTAACTCATAGATGCACCTTCCTAGAGTAGAGCCTTTGCCAGATGAAGAGGCACACTAATAAAGAGAGGTTTTCCTTAAGGTGCTCTGGTAATCAGGCCATTTGCAGCATCACAAAATAAAACACTGAATTGAGAAAAAGGGTAAGCAGTATTGATTGCACAAGAGTCAGGATAATATTTTTTCATGAGCAACAGAAACCCGAGTTGTGGAATCTGGACAATTCTGTGCTTCTCTTAGTGCAGTGAAATCAATTTAAACCATTTGCAAAATATAGCATGACCATGTCAAGGCTATTTTCCCCTAGAAAGCAGCTGCAGACCAATTTTACATATTAAAAAAAGTGAAAATCCTGTGCAAATATCAATTTATCCCACTGAACCTGGCTTTTAAATGATGTCAGACAATCGTCAATACTTGAAGCAATCAGCTCCAGAAAATTGACAAGCTTTTTTTTTTCTAACTCATAGAGGGAGCCTGGAAAAAAGGACTGTTATCATTATCACCTCCATCACTAGCCATGGATTTATAAAAGAGTAATGCTTTTATGCTAAGCCATCTAGAATGTTTTCCAATGAGATACTGCAAGAACGCAGAAGAGTCCAACATTCATATCACTGTTTCATGGAAAGAATTTACAAACATGCTATCGCTAAATTGGCATTTTAATATCCCAAATGCTAACATACAGTAACTGCAAAACAGGAAGTAGCCAATGGCTACTCATGTAGCAGAGAAATAGCCATGGACTTGGTATTTTATACCTTATCAAATTGGGCAGTTTGGGGATTAATGGCATAGATCTTTGGCCATTTCACTATCTTTTTTCCCATTGGTAGTTGCAAAACAGGAGCATCAGCTATCAAAAGCAAAATTGGGAAGATTTGGGGGAAACCCTACCTGCCAAAATCCAGATAAGGTCTTGACTATCAAACTAGACTCAAGGTGAATTTAGGAGTCCTTGACGCTATTCCCCTCATAGAGCCACGTTGTGTATGCATATGCTACACAGTGACTTCTAACACCAGCATAAAGATGTTCCAGCTATTGTTTTCTCCATGTTTCACCTAATCTCACATTTCCGTTTCTTTACACTCAATCACAAATTGAGAATGGATGGCTTGAAGTGAGAAATGGGAGCTGGTTAAAATAGCATCTGCCTGAGAGACTGTACAGTTATCTCTTTATGTCTTGCTTGTTTAACCACCTCAATGAATGTTCAACCATCCCATTCCACAATGTTGTGGATAAATAGAATGGATAAGGAGGAATGCCATTCAATACTTCCAGGCTGTGAAAAAAAGCACACATCCTTCATGTTCAGGTTGGCTAGAAAGTGTGTTAGTATGAGTTGAGTTTCATTGTATATAGTTGTATGCCCAGTTTTTACTCCAGCATTGATGCTTTGAAAAGTGTGATGTGGATAGCAGATTTTAGGCTACTATAGATCTTTTGCAAGCCCTTTGTTTTATATCGTAGAACAGAGGACTACCATCACCTCATGATCTGGGGTTTTTTTTTTCAGAAAAATTGCCAAAAGAATGACAGCAAATACACAATTCCAAAAATGCCATGATAGAAGGGAATCCCTGAGTTCTTTTCGGTTGTACCAGTATTTACACTCTCATCATATGCCATGCAGTATCTTAGTTTTTTTTATCAGATCATTGGAAAACAGATTTTTGTGTCAGCTGCCTGTTGCTTCAAGAAATCTCAAATGGGCATGTAAGATATGGAGTGCAGTCTCCTTTAGTGCGAATATATGGAACACCAGAACATCCTAGCCACTTTCCTACATATATCTTTAGCCCTTAGTACCTCAGGGCTAAGAATCAAAATGTTGGATTTTGCAGCAGGCAGGAAAACTGGTTTCCTACCAACCACTTACCAGACTGATTCAACTGATATGTTTGTGTTCACTTTTAATTGGTGTGTTCTACTCATTTATATTAACAGTGCCTTAAAATTTACGTATAGGTAAGAATCTAAGGGTATCCCATACTGTATTGCATAAAGGTCAGGCAAGTAAAACAAAGTAAAGGTCTTCTGTCCTAACTTTAAGGGCAATATAGTAGAAGATAAATATGTCCTGGACTGATTAAGCTGCCTTATTCTTTTAAATAGTTATAAAAGCCAAGTTCAGTTTCAGACATCTTCAAATATGTTTTTTAGCCAAAATTAGCTGGGTGGAGAGATAATTCTAAGTAAAGAAAGTGTACATGAACCACACTAAGGTTTCAAATGTTTGGTAGAGTAAGTGCCATGTTTTAAGATGATAATATAAGACACGAAAGGTATGTTGAGCAATGAGGAAATAAAAATGTTTGGTTCCTAAGAGAAACGGATATACGGTAAGAAAAAGAACAGTGAAATGATGGAAGCAAAAGATGCTCTAAGCTTTTTCTGAACTTATGAATAAGTGCTAGGATGGTTGTCATTACACCAACATTGAAAGAATTCTTTTCACAGCTAGAGACCCACACGTTTTAAAGGCAGTTCATATGAAATCTTGACTCGAGAACAATTTTTATAAACATTGAATATGTAGATTGAATAAAGTGTTCCTATGAAAAAAATGGATTCTCATTGCTAGTAGAGAGTTGAGAAATGTTACTCCAAGTAAAGGCATGCCTCCCCCATACATCCCTTAAAATACACCACCTAAATCATTCCTTAAATACTCCAAATCCAATCCTTTGAGCTTAAAATGTGACTGTACCAATAAAGGACCATGTTTGAATTGTCCATTATCTTAGTAAGGGAGGAACATGACAAAGAATCACTTGATAAAGGAGCACTTTCCGCGTGTTCATGTAGAATTCTGATAGCAAAGCCAGTCAGCACTTGGTGAATATTACTGACTTTATATGTGCAAAAAGAATTTGCAAATGCCATTTAGTACATCAGCCTACCTTTACCTGTGAGTTTGGTACCAGCACAGCTATTTTTCCGTCACCCCATCATCGTCTATTGGTACCCTTTTGTACTGTCCATGTCCAGTTGCCACATACTTATATTTCTTGCCAGGAATCTTGACCTAAAAATGAGGATGAAAAATTGCAATTTCAGTGGTTAAAACCCAAATCCTTACTATTCTTCCACCCTACAGTTTTTGAAGTGCTTTGAAAAAAAACTCAGTTTGACCATTAGCCATCAAATATGGGCTGATTTTATGCACTGTGATTCTGTTCCTTTTTCTTTGGCCTGGAAGTTTAAACTACAGTTTATTATTCGATACCAGGAAAACCTGAATCTCTATGTCAAAAACCAAAATCACCTCAAAACCAGTGGTGGGTTCCTACCAGTGCGGTCCAGTGCACCATTCCAGTAGGGACCCACCAATTGTGCAATTTGCACGCGACGGCTCCGGTGCTGTCTTCACCGGTCCGTCGCGCGGCGCCATCTTTTTTCTGGAATTTTTGGGCTTTTTTTGCTTCCTGTGCATGCTCGGAAGCAAAATCTTGTGAGGGGATGTGCGTGCGTGCAAGTTGTTAGCGATTTTTTTCTTTTGTGCATGCGCAGAAGCAAAAAATCACCGAAATCTCGCACGCGTGCACGTCCCCTCGCGAGATTTTGCTTTTGCGCAGGAAGCAAAATTGCGCGAGGGAACATGCGTGCACGAAACGAGATGATGCGCACGCAGCACACCGGTAGGCAGGTAAGAGGAACTCACCCCTGCCTCAAACCTCTGCAGCAAGACAGCTCAAAAGGTAACAAGCAAATCTGCTGAATAGTTATTCCAGATGCTCCAACACTTTAAATCAGAGGTCCCCAATTCCCGGTCCACGGATGGGTACCAGTCTGCAGCCCATTGGGAACCAAGCCCTGAAAGTGGCAGCCAAGTGTGGGAAACCATCCTCTCCCCACCCACCCCAGCCACCATTGGTCCACGGGGCCCAAAAGGTTGGGGACGCTGCTTTAAATGATATTTTTTATTTTGCATTGTTTTTCTTATGAACTGGTTGTTAGTCATTCAGAATTATTTATATAAGCTATGCAGTTGCATACATTTCCCTCCCCCCCCCCAAATAATGCAATAAATGAAATAAGAACAGGGTCAAGAATAAAGATAGAAAAAGCAAAATGGAAAAGAGAACGTACGTACACATTGTAAAGGGGAATTTTGGTGAATCTTTCTCTCTTTCCCCCCTTCTGTTTCCCATCCACTCTTCACTTCTTAAATATTTGTGTGAATACTTCACAAAGCATCGGAGGTTTTTCTTTATATCTATTTAAATCATCCACTGTTTTCAATCTCTTGACTCTTTTCCTCAAAACCATATTCCAAATTCCTGGATCTGCTTTACTGTGTGATATGTTGCATATAAGGGGGCAATTCATAACTTTGTTTTTTAATTATTAATTTGTATCCTGCCTATATTATTTTTACAAGCAACAAGCTGCAAACATACCTGAAACTCCTTATCTCCTCCTATTTTCCCACAACAACCCTTTGAGGTGTTGGGCTGAAAAAGACACAACCTTCCAGGGAAGACACAATTGGCCACTAACATGGAATTAAATAATATATCCAATCCATTTTATAGAAAATTAAGAATATATTTGCACAACTACCTTGGAGTTAGTTTACTTGCAAATTTTCCTTCCCTGTGTTCCAGTGGTGGGGTCTGAATTCATTTGCCACTGGTTTGCATGCACGTGTGATGCTTCTGCGCATGCGCAAAGCTTCTGCGCATGTGCAGAAGCATCCCGGGCGGGTGGGTGGAGCCTCCCGCCGCTACCGATTGTAAGAACCGGTCCGAACCGGGAGTAACCCACCGCCTGCTGTGTTCAACCCCTCTCCGTCCTCTTTTTGGATGGAGACATTCACACCAACCAAAAAGATGATGACAATGAAAAACATAGAATTCTGATTTGTGTGCAGGAACTGGGCAGGAATATGTGACCCAGGATTAATCAATGTGAACATTTGTTTTTAGCTCCATAGGTAGAGGCAATGTGCCTCTGTATGTCATTTGTTGGGAAGCGCAAGCAGGAAGATGCTATCACACTCCTGACCGAGGTTGTGGGCTTCCTCGGGCAGCTACTATGCTTCTGGCAAAATAAAACACTGAATTAAATACATATTTCACTTGATATAGTGGAACAATTTTCCTTTAATACCATGAACAGAAGAGCTTGCATTCAATGAGCTGAGGAAGATCCAACTGCATACACCCACAATAATGGAAAAAATCTTCCTTTTAATAGTCACAGGATGGCTATAGAAGTCCTTGAAGGGTGCTTTAATTTGACAATGTTTTACGCGAAGTATCTTTTCAAAGCTACATTAGGAAGAGTGAAATGAAGCTGCTGTGTTGTTTCATTTTGCATCACTTCTAGGCCCTCTTCCAGCAAAGCCCCACCAGGCCTAACATGCTTGGCCACTTATACAGAAAAATTAAGCTTCATCATGGCATTTCTCCCAAAGGAAACAGCAATCCTCACCTTAGAATTTGCATCTGTTTGGGGGCTCTCCTTTTGCTCCCAAAGGCTTCTTATGTTCACAATGTCTCCAGCCACAATGTCCTAGGAAGAACACAGACGTGATGTGAGACGTTTGAAGTGCCCTCTGTGAAAGAAGTCTTTATGTTTTGCAATCCAGGTCAAATCTAGAGTCCATATTGGTACCATTTGGTTGGTGACATTTATACCCTGACATCAGTTTCATCAGAAGATCAATCTTTAGAAGAAATTGTATCTTTCCAATAGTAGAGATTTGACCACATTTTTTTTTAAAAAAAAGAAGTTACCTTGCAGGGCGTTGATTTTGTAGATGACTGAGTCACTTCCCCAGTCTCCCAGAGGCTTTTTGTGCTGGCCACTGCTGCGCTATTGGTAGGAAGGTCAATGGAAGCTTGGCGTGCTGGCTTCGGAGTTTTGCTGGAGATCTGCAAAATAATATAAGGGTGAAAAGAGCCGAGGTGGCGCAGCGGTTAGAGGCAGGTACTGCAGGCCACTTTAGCTGACACTGATCCGCAGGTCAGCGGTTCAAATCTCACCGGCTCAAGGGTGACTCAGCCTTCCATCCTTCTGAGGTAGGTAAAATGAGGACCCAGATTGTTGGGGGCAATATAAATATACATTGCTTACTGGTGTAAACCACTTAGAGAGCGCTTGCACTGTGAGGCGGTATATAAATCTCACAAAATAATAATAATAAATAACTGTCTTTCTAGTTTAAAACAACCTCTCTCTTATAGTCAAACATCTTTATGAACCATTGAGTTGATGCACCCATTGGGCAGAATCATCATTATGGTAGCTATCCAATTCAGCAACTGATAAGAAAATGTCCTCTCCTTTGTGCCAATAGAATAGCAGCAGTGCTTAGACTTATATACCATCCCATGGTGCTTTACATCCCTCTCTGGGTAGTTTACAATGTCAGCACATTGCCCCCCCAACAATCTGTTTCCTCATTTTACCACTCTCCAAGGGATGGAAGGCTGAGTCAACCTTGAGCTAGTCAGGGTCGAACTTTGCTGTGGGCAGAGTAACCTGCAATACTACATTCTAATCCAGTGATGGCGAACCTTTTTTGGCTCTGGTGCCAAAAGGGTGCGCGCGCGCAGGCGATAGCATGTGCATGCCCACACCCATAATGCAACACCCTGCGCGCAACCCCCCCGTTGCCCCCCTGTGTACATGCGCACAGGCCTCACTGAAGCCTCCTGACTTCCAGTAGGCCCATTGGGCTGTTTTTCGCTCTCCCCAGGGTTCAGGAAAGCCTTCTAAAGCCTGGGGATGGCAAAAAATGGCCCAAAGTGCCAATTGGAAGTTCGGAAATGAAAGGAAGTGGAGCTGCTCTACTACTTACCTTCAGATAGTTGCAACCAGGCCTCGCACACCTCGGCCCATTTTTTCTGCAGCCAGGAAGTCTTTCCTGAAGGCCTGTGTAGCCGATAATAGAGCTCCGGATCGATCCGGAACTCTGTTATCAGCTACACAGGCCAGCTGATAACAGAGCTCCAGATCGCTCCGGAGCTCTGTTATCATCTAGAGAGGCCTTCAGGAAAGGCCTTTAGGAAAAGCTCTGCAGCTGATAACAGAGCTCCAGATCGATCCAGAGCTCTGTTATCAGCTACACAGGCCTTCAGGAAAGCCTTCCCGGCTGCAGAAGAAATGGGCCAAGATGTGAGATGCCTGGCTGCAACTGTCCAAAGCAGAAGTAGTTCCTGAAGACCTCTGAAAGCTGAAAGGAAGCGGAGGGTGAGCACACAAGTGAACTTCCGGTTGGGCCCTCAGATATGGATCCACGTGCCACCTGTGGCATGCATGTCATAGGTTTGCAATCACTGTTCTAACCTCTGCACCACCATAGCTCTAATCTCCCATCAATGGCCATGCAAAGAAAAACAGTGCAACAAAGATCAAACACCTGTGGCACACACATTGCCTTCATTTCATAGTCATCAGCTACATCAGATAAGAGAAAGCCATCAGCCAGGCGTTCAGCATCCATAAGCAAGGATTAAAGTACCAGAAAAAGGTGGATTTTAGCCCATTGGGAATTAATTGCCAAACAAAACATTATAACACAACTCTACTTTTTGGCTCCCATGAAAAGGAGGACATCTGCAGAAACACATCAAAAGCTAAAATCTTGCATGGGTGACAGTAGTGCTCCGTTAACTTGCCAATGAGTAAAAATCAATGGAATTAGGCTTTTGAATGGGCTTGCTGTAACACATATCTTAAGATGACCCCAAAAGTACTTGTTTGAAAAGCTTGTCAAAGTCAGTGAGTTTAAACTCACCTCAATAGCTTGAGTGTATTGCTCAAGTTTATCATCAATCTTGGAAACTGGAAGTGGTGTTTGGGTCTTCTTCATACTGTTACTGGAAGGAGAAAAGATGGCTTACTACAGACCCAACATTTCAGAGCCTAATCATCATTGTTTATTCAGAATTATGATCAGTGATTTCCACAATTTGCATAGATCACATAGCATACTGAATGGCAGCGTGGCTTACTTACTTATGGCTTAGTTTTTGTATGAGCCCAGCCAAGATGATTTGTAAATCATGATTCATGGTTATCTATCTGTATCAAATGGAGTTTATTTAGTGGCCTTTAGTTAAGCAAATCGCAGCTTAGTATGTTATATAAACATACACAAGAAGAACAAGTGGCAGCAACGATTCAGAGTGATTTGTTGACTGAACCCTGATTAGGGCTCTGTAAATTCAATGAATATTTTAACTTGCTTGATAAATTCTGACTGCCTAGAAAGAATGCATAATAGAATACTGGAGAGATGGAAAAATTGCCTTAACAGGAAATATTTTCTGCAGCTCAACACATTAGAATGGATTATGATTATATGTACTCAGGGAAGGAAAAGAGGGAGAAAGAGGAAGTAGAAAGGAAGGGGAGAAGGAGAGGAGGGAAGTAGGAAAGAAGTAGAGGGAGGAAGAAGGTAGAGGGGAGAGAGGGAGACGGAGGGGAGTAGTATGAAATATAGAAGGGAAGCAGACTGGAGATAAAAGTATAAAAGGAGCAACTAAGGAGCTATGTTTATGATATTTTGGATAGAAATATATTACTATGGATGTTTTGATGATATGGTATATGTATGTATATTTGTGTATGTTTGGTGAAAAAATAAAACTTTAAAAAAGAAACATTAAAAAGTGATCTTTCAGACACACAATGATCATGAACAAAGCACCAGTCTTGAATTATTTGCAGAGCTCAAAGCAAAGCTTTTTCAATAGGTGGCATCATAACTCTTGAGCTTTCTTCTAAATGTTATCCACATGCTTGTACCCTGTATTTGGCATTTGAAGTGGCATTTTAAAAGTTTCTTATTTTAATCTCATTTTATTTAACGTATACTGCTGAACTGGGCCTCATGTTGTTATAACAGATTCCCCCCCCCCCCCTCTGTCTTTAGTTACTTGGGAAGATTGTAGCCAGAAAAACAGTGTACAAATAAAATTACTTAGAGACAGCTACCGGTAGCCAACTGAAAGGTCACACAGTTTGGAACATTTATTATTTCATCAGAAGTTACCTTTTCTGCACAGATTGGTTCAGAGATTCAGTCCTGTCAGTGATCTAAAAAACAGAAACAATGGGCTTCATTTGGACAGTGGTCTTGAGGAAAGATGCAAAATGCTGGTTGGTGCCAACTTCCTTTCCAAAAAGAAAAATGGGCATGGCCAAGATTTTTCTCCCTTTCTTATGTTGTCAGACATTTAGGGGATTTGAGAGGAAAACATAGATGTGCTTAAAGTGCTTATTCCATCCCTTGAAACTGTTGAAACTCCCTCAAGTAGGGCCTAGCATACCATTTAAAAAGTCTTCATATGACAAACCTTGTTGAGCTTGACTGGAGGCTAATAGAAAACTTTTTGGGTATTCCTCTACTTTGATCGCTTCTATAAGGCTTTGGGCTTGAAGTTATAAACTGATCTGTTAGTCAGCATTTCCCTTGCCTTCCTACGCAACTCAACATATACCTTTAATGTTGGGCTTAAAGGAGCTTGAAACTCATCTTCCTGACTGGAAGTACTTGGGGTCCTCTGTCGTTTTTCTGGGACCTCTTCTTCCTCATATCGCCTTCTTTTTTTATCCTGAAGGAAGAAAAATGCATAGAAGGGGAGCATTTGCTCAAATGCAATCAATCCCTCTCTTCTCAGTCAACACAACAAAGCAACAACTTGCTAAGGAGAACCCACCTCAGCATACAGTATGTCACGGGAAATCAGCACGTGGTTAAGTTTGACTTGGTCTGACAAATGTGAAGTGAGTCTGTGGCTTTGTATATGCATGGTTTATAGCTCACTCTTTCTTGTAGTCGCAGCCACTTTTGACTTAATTAAAAGATCCTGGGTTTTAGAAAAGCCGGTTTAGACTAATATCTGATCTAGTATGAAGCTGGAGTCAGTCTTGCAGGTTTTCTAGTCAAGTTGCTTTTTTGGAAAACTAAATCTAAAGTATCTATGGCGGCAACCTATATGCAGGGTTTGAAGATTTGGGGTGGAGATGGGAGACAGAACCTCTGATTCTCCATCACTAAGGGTTTCAATGTTTACCTATTCCTAGTAGGACTAAGCATCAGAAAAATGATTTGGAACGTGCATAAGCACAAACTCTGTGCCATAAACACATTTAAAACAGCCCAGCCACATTTTTTCCAAGCTAGCACAGAATCATGTGGAGGGAATATTTTCTAAGTAACAGCAGAGAAGTTTGTTGTCTTTATGCAATGTTCAAAGCACTTCTTTTATCAAATTTTATGAAGAACTTTGGCTTTATCAAAGCAAGAGTTCAACAAATACATATTTAGGTGGGGAAAAATGACTCTCTTGATGTTGAAGAGTATCTTCAAGAGTTGTATTAGTCATCATTTTTTAATGATGACTTTAGAAAATATTCTAAAGTATATACTAAGAAGTATTCCAAAATATACTAAGAAGATGAAGCTCTGTGTTGCTACATTTAATAATATGCTATAGGAATGAGTGTTATATCAATAGCACATAGCTTTTAGTTCATTTTAATCAATATTTTAATTTAAAACTGTTGTATTACTTTTCTGTTATATTTTATCAGTACATTTTTAAGAAAACCATGTTCCTATCAATGCAATCTAAAATCACATTCATTTTCCTGTTGTTTTATTTTCAAACATATGCTGCTAGATCCACAACCATTTTTCACATGTATATTGCAGAGCCAGATACATTTCCCATTCTATACCATTTCTCTCAATAAATAGTCTCTCCTATCAAAACTTGATTTTTTTTAAACTGAGTTTTATCAAAATAAAAGTACTTGGATATATGTATCATTCAAGTGCTAAGCCATATACAATTATTTGTAAGTTACAATGATCTGATTTGCACTACAAGTAGTCCTTGCTTAATGACCAGACTGAGAATTGGGCCAAAATTAAGAATCATTATGAATCTTATCCCTGTTTTATTGTTCTTTCTGACAAGGATTAGTAATCTTCATCCCGCTCTTATAATATTATATTTTTCACTATTTAATAGCAGTAGAATGCAAAGCTATGCATGTGTTTAGAGTTCGGCTTTCTCATAGCCTTCTTTTGACGATTTATTTTATTGTCCAGCTATTCTCTTTTCATTTCTTTTCCATGGAGAAGCCGAGGTGGTGCAGTGGTTAGAGTGCAGCACTGCAGGCTACTTCAGCTGACTGCTAGCTGCAGTTCAGCTGTTCAAATCTCACCAGCTCAAGGTTGACTCAGTCTTCCATCCTCCTGAGGTGGGTAAAATGAGAACCCAGATTGTTGGGGGCAATATGCTGAACTCTGTAAACCGCTTAGAGAGGGCTGTAAAGCACTATGAAGCGGTATATAAGTCTAAGTGCTATTGCTATTGCTATTTTAATCCCTTCATTCTCAGGCATAAGAGAAGAATTATGCTAAAATTATGTTTCTTTAATTTCTCCTGTTTAACTGGGCAATTTCAATTTGGAAAAAGTATTAAGGATACTTGAAAGGTACCTTATTAGAAATGCATCTTTCATTTTATGACCTCTCAAACTCAGATGCAAAGTAGGAGGAGGAAAAAAAATAATTCATTTTTTTCTAACCTCTTGTATTTCCTCCTCTTCCTCAGGCTTATTCTCTTCTGTAACATTTTCTTGGAGCTTGTCCTCAGCATGCTGATTCTCTTCTCCAAGCTCCAAGGTTTCCCTAAGCTGTTGCTGCTGCTCTAGCTCTGCTTCAGGCTGATATTCGGAAATTGAAGTAGAAACAAACTTGAGGAAATTGGATGGTCCGGTTTCAAAGTGGATGAAGGTGGGAGGCTCCTGATCCAGATTGACTTGCTCCAGCATTACTTCGGCTTCCTTCAGATTGTCTTCTTCTTCTTCGCAGGAGCGTGTTGGTGACCTGGGACTGAGAAATGGCAAGTGGAAAAAAAATATGAGAGGAAAGGACAAGTGACCTTTTAAGAAAGAAATGCAATTTTTAATATTTTTAAGGTCACAAACAAGCTTACTCTACTAATTTAAAAGACAATAATTCCTGCCAGTTTGATTTTAAAGAAAGCAATTGCTTGGTGAAGTGATAGATATCTGTGAAGACTGAATATTATAATATTCCCTTTCGAGCCAAGGCAATTATTCATGCATAGTGAAAAAGGATTTTGGAAATATTGATGTGGAGCAGTTTCTTCACTGAGAAACGTCACATTCCTTGTTACTGTTTAGAATGAAAGCTCCCTCTAAAAGCCCATTCTATGCAAAGCACTAGGAAAGGAAAAGCCTGACTGCAAATGGGCTCTGACTTAAGAACTATTAAGAATTTAAGTCTAAAAACATAATCATAATTTAATGCCCCACCTTACCCCCTGCTAGCTTGGAGCAAAACTCCACATTTATCTTCCGATGTAAATCTATATTCATGCATTAATAAGAAAGTTGTACTATTTTAAAACAAGTAGGAATTGCCCTCTTCGATAGTTAAGAAGGTTATAATTGCTACTCAAACATTTCAGACTTAGGCATAAATCTACCAATGGCAAAATGCAGCTGCGCGAGCTGTGGTGGGTGTACCCAGATGCACCCACGTAACACCGATCCTCTGCCAGCTGCATTGGTTGCCCATTAGTCTCCGGATCCAATTTAAGGTGTTGGTCGTTACCTTTAAAGCCCTACATGGCTCAGGGCCAGGTTACCTTTGGGACCGCATCCTGCTGCATACCTCCCTACGACCGGTCAGGGCCCATCGACCAAACAATGTCGGTTGGCAGGGCCGAGGGGGAGGGCCTTCTCTGTGGGAGCTCCTCCCTTTGGAATCAACTCCCTCCAGAGATCAGGACTATCCCCACCCTGCTGGCCTTCCGTAAAGCAATAAAAACTTGGCTCTTCCGGCAGGCGGGGTATGAGTGAAAGTTCTTTTTAAAATATTGATAGTATTTTAACATTTTTTTAATTGCCTTTATTGATTATATGTTTCTATACCTGTTGTTAGCCGCCCAGAGTCCCCCGGGAGTTGGGCGGCATAGAAATTTTAATAAATAAATAAATTAATTAATTAATTAATACAAACCTGGTTTACAATGTTATTTGATTAACTGAAATAGTCTCATTCAAAGGCATTTTTACACAGTAGTTCTGTGCCACTTTATAGCAATTAGCCAATATTAATAGCAAGCTTACTGGTTCCACTCCAAACTACTGCAGTTCTGAAAGATAAGCTATACTTGAAAGTCACACAAGCTTCATTTCTCCTCGAAGTCTGTACTAATGTATTTAAAATAATTAGAAGTTTATGAACCAGAATAGGTTCAGCTAATACGCATGTGGCCTTCACAATGCATTCCAAATCCTATTTTATGATTTTCAAGGGCATAGAAGGTATAAGCTGTTTATTACAGTAGAAAATTCACTACCAGTTTTCTACTTTGTAAGAGAAGAGTTCAAGCTCATTTAAGACATCTAGAGGTAGAGTGGGCCTCATGGAATAGTGCTATAATTTATCAAGGAAAATGTCAAACATCACATATAATTTGTCCCTCAAATCATTTCCCATTTCCATTTCCTAAAGCTAAGTCCTATTACTTGGAGCTTGCTTATATAATTACTTTTGCATGTAAAAACTAAATCGAAGTTGACTTAACCTGCATCTGACCCACAATATCCATACCAGGAACATCTGGGCAGGCATGTGTAGGCAGTACAAAATGTTATACTATTTTTATATAGTTCCTTTGAACTACTTTGAAGAGCAGCATATTACTACAGGGGAACATGCAAAACAAATGCACCTGCCAAATTATCCAATTGAATGCTAGTTATATCTTAGATATACCGTTTTGACTATCTTCCACCTAGACCAGGGGTGGGCAAACTACCGCTCATGCATGGCTGGCTCAGGAATTCTGGGAGTTGAAGTCCACAGGTCCTCAAAGAGCTGTAGTTTGCCCACCCCTGGTCTAGGTGGAAGATAGGTCTACCCGACCTAGACCAAAAGCAAAACCCACATGAATTATGGACCGGATTAACAAAAAAAAAAAGGGGGGGGGGACATTTACAACCTTCAAAGCATAGTCTGAAGAAGACCATTATATCGAGTCACAAATCTCTTAAGCAAAAAAGAATTTTACTGAGAAAAAAGACATGTCACTATATTTATGAGACACCTGGTCTGTTTTGAGTCATTGACATTAAAATACCCCCCCCCCTTGGTGCCTTTGAGTTAGAATTGACCCCTGGTGACTGCCTATATAGGTCCCTGCAGTTTTCTTGGCAAACTTTTCAGAAGTGATTTGCCATTGCTTGCTTCCTCTGGCTGAGAGTATGTGAATAGCTCAAGATCAACCGGCTGGCTTTGAACTCACAGTCCCCAAGTTTCTAGCTTGGTGCCTTACCCACTATATCCAGTGGTGGGCTGCTGCCGGTTCCAACCAGCGCACCCACCCTGGCGCTATCATGTCCTATATAATCGCTGGTTTTTCGATGCCATGCGCATGTGCTGAAGGCATGTGTGTGAGCTAAGCCAGCCTGCGTGCGCGCGCTCACATTTTTGGTTTTGGGCAAACCGGTTGTTACAGTATGTGACGCCCACTTCTGACTATATCACACTTACTCTGTGAAAAGAACATCTATAGTTGATTCCAAATCGTTCCTTTAAATATATTTTCATTCTCCCAATTCAGCAGTACAATTTCAAAAGCTGATTTCATTTGCTAAGGTAGGTTGAAAAGGACATTCAAATTTCTAAAGTGAAGGGTACACAGACGCACATCCAAACCAAGCAAAGGACTGAAGTCTATCATCTTTATTTTTAAGAATGTTTCTTGGTTTCAAAATTCATGGAAATATTTCACTGTGTAACATAGCTTAATAAGTTTGATTTTTTTTTGTAATGAAAAAGAACATAGTCGCACTCACAAATACCATACTGGGGACAGAGTGGAATGGGATACTGTTTGCCCAACATTGTTCTCCAATTCTCCACAGGAATTTTAATTTCAGAGTCGTTGCTTTATTTCATTAAAGGAATTTCTTCAAGAGGTAACCCATTTTCAAACTTAAAAACTATCAGTTTCTGCTTGTCACGATGTGAATAATTGCCAGTTGTGCATCTCTACTATTTTTGTATTTATTGTATTTCTAATCAAGCAGACATGTGATATGTTTTACTACGCATGCGTGCATTCCAGGAGTTTTGTCTCCTCCTACCTCCCTTCTTCTTCGATGCCTCGCCCGAGGCAGACGTGAATCCATTAGCTGAGAAGATGTAGCTTATTAAAGGTTTGTTCTTTTGTTATTTTTGTACTGAAATAAACATTTTGTTAATTAGAATTGAATCTCGGTTTTATTTTCTAAGTACGAATGACTTCAGGGAAGCAAGATTCTAAATCGCCTCTTGATAGGAAAATTCCTATCTGACACTGCTCTGTCTTCCTGAGCAGAAGCAAGCAGCTTCTTTTAATTCTCTCCTCACCCTTATCCAAACAGCTGAAACAGCTGTTTTAAATAATTGCTTCCTGAATCTTTCCTCCTCCTTTTTCTCAGCACGCTGTTGTGTGTGTGTGGGGGGGGGGGTATTCTTAGGTTAGTGCAAATGCTCCAACCTCTCTAAAAATGATTGCTTGCAAAGTAGTTTACATTGAAGTAAAATTGAAGATATTGAAAGGAAATCTAAAAATAAAAGCATTGCCTGCAACACGGAGAAAAAAGGAGGTTGGGGTTTATCCAGTTCTTGCTGAAGAAAATGAGTTAAGCAGAGAAGTTTGGAAGAACAGATCATTGAGTTTGCATTTATATTGTGTGTAGGAGAAATTTTGCTTAATGTACTCAATTTTACAATCTTCCTGGACCTGAAAGAGCTAACCATTATAGAGGGGGGGGGAGGAGGAGGGGGGGACCCCAAAAGAAACTTAAGCATAATGAATTAAGTTTTCCAAAGGAAAAATCTTCCAAGTTATGTGCCAACATTAGAGATTTAAACCCCCTTGCTTTAACATTTGAAACTACAGAACATTTTTTTCAGAAACTCTAAAAATAAAACCCGATATTGGGAAAGGGTGTGTGTGTGTGTGTGTGTGTGATAAAATTGAAGTTATCTTACTAAAGGCCTTGAAATAGAATTACAATTTAGAAAACACACTGCTAGAAATCCACTTTCATTTCAGTTGAGTCCACAAAGTAGAAAATTTAAGTTTTATCCTTCCTAAATGTATTTCTCTCGGTTAAAGTTGGTAGCACCCTTTCTTCTCCTTTGCTCTGAGCTGTGGCAGGTGTTCTACACTTTTTTTCTATCAGTTTAAATAATTTACCAGTTCAAACACATGTTTGTATGCAGCTATATTTTTTTTAGAAAAATATGGGGTGGCAAAATTATACAATGCCTGCAAAGTCATGCAAGTAAATTCAAAAACATATATACTACAAATTAGTTCCACAGATAATCATTTGAGAAGCACCAATAGTTGAAGTGATTAACCACAGGTTGTGGAATAAACTACAACTGACTACATTCCCACAACATACTAAGACAAAGTTTGCAGATCACAAGAGCTAAGACTTTTGGTTGGTTGGTTTTGCTATTCCAAAAGTTCCCTGCCTAATTGCTGAGAAGCATTTACGTTGACTCTGGAGCAAAAGAAGATACTTTAGCAGTTAAGTAGAGGCAATAATTTTGAAAAAATGACTTACATAATAAAGGAAGTAACTTTTTAGAGATCTGGAATTTTTAAGGCAACTATATGGCTAAGATTAGTGGAAGCTGACTTTAGTAATACATGGAGATTTTCCTTGTTTATTAAGCTAGTAATTTAATGCTGATATAAGAACAAATACATTTATATAAGTCCATTTAGCCTACCTTAAGCCTGGGTTGGCATCTTCTTCCCTGGCAAATGCTCTATGCTTATACCACCAGGAAAGGCAGCTCCCCATGTGACTTAAATCTTTAATTACAATTTGATTAGTGTTCTGCCTAGTCATGAAGTTTTTAAAGGTAAAGGGTTTCCGTTAAGAACCATTTAAGAAAAACAAACCAATTACTACAATATGCTGCTCAGAGTTGCTTAGAACTGTGAGATGGGGGACAAATAAATTCGATAATATATAAATTTGATAATAATAACAGAAACAATCAGGCTGGTTCATTGTTCCAGGCAATTTCTTTGGCTCTGTTTGCAGAACATATCAAACTACAAGTTAGCCACCACATTGTTGTCTAGTATATTGTATCTCACTACCCCTAATCAAGGTATTTAGCTTATGGTGAAATATGTTGTAGGGACGCGGTGGCTCAGTGGCTAAGACGCTGAGCTTGTCGATCAGAAAGGTCGGCAATTTGGCGGTTTGAATCCCTAGCGCTGTGTAATGGAGTGAGCTCCCGTTACTTGTCCCAGCTTCTGCCAACCTAGCATGTAAAGCATGTAAAAATGCAAGTAGAAAAATAGGACTACCTTTGGTGGGAATAGGACCACCTTCGGCGTTTAGTCATGCCAGCCACATAACCGCAGAGACATCTTTGGACAGTGCTGGCTCTTCGGCTTTGAAACAGAGATGAGCACCGCCCCTTAGAGTCGGGAACGACTAGCACATATGTGCGAGGGGAACCTTTACCTCTACCTAAATATGTTGTATAAAACTAGAAAAGTGGGTTTAATTGACTAACCATATGAAAAGTAACCAAGTTAAAGTTGACATGTGACTACAGCCATGGCATGGCAGTTAGTCAAGCTAGACTGTATTTGACCAAGCTAATGTGAATGTCAAATAGAAATCTGCCTGCTTTGCAGTATATTATGTTTGGAATATACATTCAGTCATGCCATATCCAGAGTAAATTCTGCGGGTCTTACTTCAAAGTTCAAGGAATCTGCTATGTTTTTTCCAGCTTTTCTGGTTGGTTCTTGTTTAGATACTACTTCCTTTCAAGCAGTGAAAAAGATTCCCTACCTTTCTTCACACTGTATAGGCTCTGCTTCTTGGGCTTCTCTGCATTCCCCTTGGTGAATTTCTTGCACTCCCTCTCCTCCTGGTCGCTGCTTGAGCTGTTCAAGTTTCTGGGACCAGTCACTAAAGCCCTCATCTTCTTCCAGTTCTAAGGTTCCAGGAGGCTTCCCATCAATTCTGAAAGATGAGGGGGAAAAGGATGTTGAACACTACCAGGTTCATACAGAAAGTTATGAACATTGTGTCTGTTTATGTGCAGAGTATAGATTTCTGTTCCTAACCAGAGTGATGCCCAAATGTGCACAGTGGCATCATGTCAAGTACTGCCATGTTGTTCTTGAATTACAATGTTTTCTGCAAATACACAAGGAGCAGAGCTTGCCTCTTGATGCTGCCACATGCCTTCATCAATCCCTCTCCCTTGCTCCCTTCCAAAACATGGTTCTTCCTAAAGTTTGATTTTATTCTTTAGTCCCAAAAGGTATGTTGGTGATCTATTGCATAAGCTAAGTCCACACATCATACTAAGGCATCTGCTTTATTATTGCCACTATCATTCTATCACTATCACAACTTGTTTTCTTTCAGAAACATTGGGATTTAGGGTGGTATCTAGAGCAGGCATCTTAGGAAGGATATCAAAATGAAAACAGGTGTGATAACAAAATCATAAATACAGCAATTATACTTGCATCCCAACATCTGACACAGGTACATATGTCCTAGCATTTGCATGACACAGGGGTGTCAAGCTCACGCGCTGGCCACGCCCACACCCGGTTTAGCAAAGGGGGGAAGTCATGATACTTCATGTGATGAAAACATGACAACGTAAGCTTGCCACCCCTAGTATGACAACATCACAGATGTTCCACCATTTTCCCTCCTCTATAGTCTTCTATGAGGAAAATGCAAAGATAGAGAAGGGAGTCCATCCTACATTCTGACCCATTTCTATTCCCTCACAGTGGCACAGGGACCAACGAAGAGACACTTAATGAATTAAGGATACCTGATGCATTGTCATTTCTACATATCATTCAGAATTATAAGTAAGGGAAAGGAATGGTGAAAACCATTTATTTTCTAGCATGTTTTGTGAGCCCTTCTGATCTGTAAAACATGGCCTACAGTGTTGTATGAAGTTTAAATCAATTAAGTGTAATATAGTCAGCATCTTTTGGTTAAACAAATCATGACTGTGTGAACTAAATCTCAGAAGATTCCAGAAGGCAAGGATGCCACAAACATTGAGACTGGATTTCTAACAGCAGGGATGGCTCGGAGGCGGAGCAGAACAACCTCTAAGAAGCTGGACTTGCTCAAATGCATAGGAAGAGCAAAGAACGAAGGGTAAAGGTTCTGGGGCTGTGGGATATGAAAGAGATTGATGGCAATAAAGCTTGGCATGGAGGTGAAATAATTGTATTGGGGAAGGTACTTTTGAGATTGACATTTGAATAATATCAGCAAGAACTGGATCAAGTATGCAAAAAGACACCAGCTCACTTTTAAATTTGCCTCAGGATGAAAAGGGATTTCTCTGAAATAAGAAGCCAGTCCAAATTCTGCCCTTAAAACTTACCAACAAACAGCCTGTCAATGGACTTCTGTGTGTTCCCTAACAAGGTTATCAGAAAATTTCCCACCACTAAACACTAATTCACACAGAGAATTCAAATTGAAGCAAGCAAAGCACTTGATACATTTGCAGGAGTTCACTAGAGCTGAAAAATGCATGTTTTATTGTGATGTGTGTGTGTGTGTGTGTGTGTGTGTGTGTGTGTGTGAGAGAGAGAGAGAGAGAGAGAGAGAGAGAGAGAGAGAGAGAGAGAGAGAGAATGACTCTTCTCTTCCATTCATTAATAAAGGAAGAGAGGAAAGAAGCACTGAAACGCAACTGGCCAGAGTCCAGCAATTGGCCTTCAAAATATACAGACTGCATTCCAAACTTATGATCCATTGCAATTCAATAGAGAGATGCACAAGCCTCTAGAACACACTTAAGTAAAAGGGAGATCCTAGTATGATTACAAGCAAATGGAAGGGAGGATTGCTTTATTCCTTTTCTGGTTTCCTCTCCCTTTTAATACTGAAGTTTCTTTTTCCCACGGAGCAGTGGGACTGGGCACCTCTAACCTAAACCCAGTTTTATTAAGGATACCATACAAATGTTATATTTCTAAATATAAATATACTTGTAAGATGATAGAGGAAAACAAAGGGAGAAATGAAAGGGTATCCTCAGCTATTTTCTTTTCTGATGCTCAAGATGACCTAGCTAAAGAATAATTCAAGTCTTGGCTCCCTAACATATGTTTTAAAACATTCTTTTAATTAAAAATCAATACATAAGAAATTGGCATCCTGCAAAGATTAAGTACCAATACACAGTATTACCTTCTGTTTAAGAGAAAACCTGTAGGAGAAAAACAGACAGAACCGTGGTCCAGAGTTAACCAAGTAATCACCCTGGAGTTATAACATTCCCACAGTACAATCCCTCTTGAATTCCATTGACCCTTATCTACTGTCAATTTAGCACTGAGCATTAATTCACTAGATTCTTGTGTATAAGCTTGAGCAATAAATCTTCTTGACTGCATCTTAACATATGGTCCTGATTCTTTGTGCCTGACAAAACCTCAGAAACCCACAGAAACACCATTGGGCTTTCGTAGAAGATTATACCACCAAATGTACACTCTGTGGGGTGTAACTTGAAACAACGTCTACCTGCCCAGAAAACAAGGCAAAAACTTCTCTAGAATGATAGAGAAGTTGGGATGACAGCTAGAGAGGCCTTTTAGAAGTAACATCCCCTATTTTCTTTCTGTTCAATTGGGGGAAATCACGGCATGTTCACAATGTCAGCCTTTTGTTAGGAAAAAAGTTAACATTGCAGCTACAACTCACAAATGTGCCTCATGGGCCACAAAATATTACCTACTCTTTTTTTTCTAATTCAATTAGATAGAATCTTAAAAACAGCTTGCCACATTTTATTATATATACCAATTTCTTCCAGGCAGTTGAGTAGTATGGATTTTTTTAAAAATCACCTTCACCACCAGTTTAATCAATAGAATTTTAAAACTCTGATTTTTCTGATGTTGGAAGAAATAAAAAGTGACCCTTCTTTTCTGACAAGGTAAAGCAAATAAGTTCTTTGGGGTATCAAAGGGATACCCCTTGATATTCTTATCAATATCCATGACAGAATTAAATTTTGCAATTAGAAAGACACTTTTAATGATTTATTTATTTGATTTATAGCCCACCTTTGATTTAAGAGGCAGCACACAGAACACTCACTCATTGTATTTAGTTCTCACAGCAACCTTGTGAGGTAGGTTGGATTGAGAGAAGCAAACTTTGGAAAATTACTCAAAAGATCTACTTTTCCCTTACCATACAAAGAATGTAAATTAATTTGAAAACTGTTGGGGGGGGGGGCAACTTGGAAAAAGAAATTGAAACTGTCATTTCATATGGGCAAAAACATATGAAGAGATGTCTAAATTTTGAAGAGATTTAGAATCTGTTCTAAAGAGGATTTTTATTGAAATTTTAAGTCTGAAGAGAAGTTTAGTGAAGCATTTTTTCCTCCTTAATGTAATCAGCCAGGTGCTCAGGAAACCACAAAGGCATGGAAATAATACACACTCCCTTACTTGTGTCCAAAACATTAGTTACAATACTCAGAAGTGACTAACTTCTAAGCATGGAGATCAATACAGTCTCCCACAACTCCATGTCTGCCGGATTTGGGGATCTACCACACTCCCATCAGCCTTGACCATTAACACTGTTGTCTTTAGCTAGGGAAGTTGTAATCCAAAACATCTGGAGAACATCTGGTTGGGAATGGCAGCTTTGGAATAAGAAACTAAGTAAGGGATGTCAAGCAAAGGTAATCTGGACCTACAGGCAAGTTATGATAGCTGTATTTTAGTACAGCAACATAGCTTACCAGAAGTGGATGAGTCACTGTAAGGGGGAGTTGAGTTTACTGAAGGGGAAAAAAAATCTATATTAGCATTCTGGCTTTTGTAGCTAGAACCACAGCTGCAGAAATGGCTAAGGAGGAGAATGAAACCATCAAGTCCATTGGAAAAGGAAAAGAAACATTGGTTTTTTTTCCTGCAATAATTCCTTGTGTGCATTTCTTTTTTATTAACCTTTCCAGAACCACTTCCATAGCCACTTGATATCACTAAGGCTTTGTTTTCCAATTGAATGTTGTCTCAGCAATCACATGGCTTAGTCCTAACCAATGAAAAGTTAGGAGTGAGAGGAACCCTTCTAATGATGTACTGAAAAGAAAGAGTACTGACATATACCACCACCATTCAGTTTCCTTTTGCCATTGCTGTCCCCTGGGCCAGCTCCAGCTAGGTTGGTGAAATGTTTGCAGGGAATAACTGGCAGGCAAGTCAAAGCAGAAATGTTCTCTTCTATCCTCCATCTCTTCAATCAATTTCCTTCCCTTCCAAGTGCTTGCTTTCTCTTATGGAGTCTCTCCATAAAGGAAGTTCCCACAATAAATGGGATATGAAGCTGTGCAAAATTTAAAAGGGGTGCTTTGCTTCAATTATACTTGGAAGTGGTTAAAGTGCAGCACTGCAGGCTACTTCAGTTGACTGCTAGTTCAGCAGTTCATCTGTTCAAATCTCACCAGGCTCAAGGTTGACTCAGCCTTCCATCCTTCTGAGGTTGGTAAAATGAGAACCCAGATTGTTGGGGGCAATATGCTGAACTCTGTAAACCGCTTAGAGAGGGCTGTAAAGCACTATGAAGCAGTATATAAGTCTAAGTGCTATTGCTATTGCTACTTCAACTGCAGCATCTTCACACACAGACACACAGACACACACACACACACACACACACACACACACACACACACACACACACACACACACCCTACCAGGAGCAGGATTTTCTAGAAGAAGCAACTGGCGGACACAGACTGCCTTGACTGATATAGACTTTGCATTGCAAAGGGCTTTGTAAAAATAAATTTGGGCCGCCTCCCACTGACCTAGTGGAAAATATTGGTTTTCACAGTGTTTGTTGCTTGTTATTTTCTGCTCTGGGAGCTTTAGGCAAAGAATCTCCATAAAAATCAATACATTTTAGTTAAGTAAGGCTTACATAGATTTGTCTACAATTTGTACCATCAAATATACAATAGACACTTTCATAATTAGAAACAACTAATAAAGAGGTACTTTATTAAGATTCATTTTCATATCATGCACACTGATGTAGTTGCCCAAAGTGGAAGGTGCTGAGGAACGATAGTGAAGATGCTTTGTGGCTGGTCCTCCATTCTCCTATTGCTGTCTCACAACCCATTTTGAAGCAATCACTCTGGACAGCTTTTGGAGAAGGCTGTCACTGCATCCTAAGTCTCAGGTAGCAGCTCTGCATTTCAAGCAGCTAAAATATCTGAGAGGATTGGCATTTCGGAAGCTGAAGGAAAAGAATAAAATGACGAGTTTGCAGTGAGGGTTCATTCATACACCTTCTCCAAAGTATAGTTGGGATCTTTGTTGGTAGGATCCTCATTTGCTGGTTTCAGCTATCTGGACAGAGTTCCTTCAAATGCCACTATCAAATGAACTTCAGCCAGTGGCTACAAGTCAGAGGGCCTATTTGTGAAATATCCTCCCTAAAGAGGCCTGCCTGAAAATCACTCACTGGCTTTTCAGCAACAAAACATTCTTCTTTTCCTTGACATCTTACATGTATGGGTGTGTACATAACAGCTGCAACAAGGATTCCAGCAAAGATTATCCAGTGAATTGCTGCTCTGAACTATATTTGGAGAACACAACCCATCAAGATGATCCATCCTTGAGCTAAGAACTAAACAATCAAATTAGACAAATGGCAGAAATTATGGAATAGAAACTATAAGCTTACAATGTCGACAGCGTATAAAGAAAATCTCTATAAAATGTTTTATAGATGGCACTTTCACCTGCAAGAATAGTGAATATGTACAAAGATAAATCTGTCAAATGTTGGAAATGTAACCAAATACCAAGTTCATATTATCACATGTGGTGGACATGTCCCAAAGCAAAAAAAATACCGGAAGAAAATTCATATATGGCTGGAAGCTATGATAAAACAGCACATGGACTTGAAACCTGAGATATTTCTGCTGGGCATGCTGCCAGAAAATTATAATAAAGGTAATACCTATTTAATTGTACATATTTTAATAGCAGCCAGAATTGTATACGCACAATATTGGAAAAATGAAGGAACCCCCACAGATGAGAATATAATAAAGAAAAATAATAATGGAATGTGCAGAAATTGATAGGTTAATGCTAAAAATTAAAGAAAAAAAAGATTCTGAATATTTTATGACATGGGAACTTTTTTACAAATGGTTAGTTGATAGATACAGAGGTCAGATAGATGGATTTATGTGCAAATATGGATTATATGAGAAAGTAAAATTGATTAGTAAACATTTTGATGCTTATATAATTGATGTCAATATGGAAGATAGTATACTTTATAACAATGATTGATAGTATCTGCTATATGTTTGTATATTGATATGATTATAATGATTATGAGGATGTTTAAATTTCAACACCTTTGTTACCTAGAAAACGCACTGTTCATTTTAGAAATGGAATTTGCAATATAAAAACAATAAATAGCACTTAGACTTAGCAATAGCACTTAAGACTTATATACCATTTCATAGTGCTTTACAGCCCTCTCTAAGCAGTTTACTGAATCAGCATATTGCCCCCAACAATCTGGGTCCTCATTTTACCCACCTCGGAAGGATGGAAGGCTGAGTCAACCTTGAGCCTGGTGAGATTCGATCTGCCAAACTGCTGGCAGCCGGTGATGAGCAGAAGTAGCCTGCAGTACTGCATTCTAACCACTGCGCCACCGCGGCTCATAAAAAAAAAGATGATCTATCTTGGTACACTAATTAATGCAGTGCTTTCTAAAGCATTTGCATGGAAGATCACAAAATATGACACAGGTAGTCCCTGACTTACGACCACAGTTGAGCTTAAAATTTCTGTTGCTAAGTGAGACATTTGTTAAGGGAGTTTTGCCCCATTTTAACAACCTTTCTTGCCACAGTTAAGTGAATTGGTGCACTTGTTTAATTAATAACACGGTTGTTAAGTGAATCTGGCTTCTCCATTTGACTTTGCTTGTCAGAAGGTTGCAAAAGGTGATCACATGGCCCCGGGACACTGCAACCACCATAAACATGAGTCAGTTGCCAAGCGTCTGAATTTTGATCACGTGACCATGGGGATGCTGTAATGGTTGTAAATGTGAAAAATGGTCATAAGTCACTTTTTTCAGTGATGTTGTAACTTCGAATGGTCACTAAATGAACTGTTGTAAGTCAAAGACTACCTGTACTTATTTAGCCCATTTATATGACTGTCTGGTTGATGGTTGCTCCCTGACTAATCACACAGAGCAGCCCTTCCCCAACCTAATGTGCTCCAGTCACACTGTTGCAACAACATCCAGTATTGGCTGTGTGGGACATTCTAAGAGGTGGAATCCCTTATCTCTGGAAAAGCCTTCACTAGATTTGGCAAGCCAAATTTAGAGAAAGTCCATGATATTCCTGAATATTACTGCATCCACAGTGCAGTACTTAAACTGCAATCCCAGTAAGTTGATTCATTTGGTGTGTTCTGTGCTGGCATAACACGCAGATTTATTTATTTATTTATTTATTTATTTATTTATTTATTTATTTATTTATTTATTTATTTATTTATTTATTTATTTATTTATTTATTTATTTATTTATTTATTTATTTATTTGTGAGACTTATATACCGCCTCATAGTGCAAGCACTCTCTAAGCGGTTTACACCATTAAGCAATGTATATTTATATTGCCCCCAACAATCTAAATCCTCATTTTACCTACCTCAGAAGGATGGAAGGCTGAGTCAACCCTGAGCGGTGAGATTTGAACAGCTGAACTGCTGATCACAGTCAGCTAAAGTAGCCTGTAGTACTGCACTCTAACTGCTGCGCCACCTTGGCTCTTAAGATCAGGTATTCCTGTTTCTCAGTATGCAATTTTGTGTGTGTGTGTGTGTGTGTTGCTATGTGCATCAAATTAATTTATTCCTACCGGTAGTAAGGTGCCTACATATTTCTTTATCAGCCACATATTCATTTATAGCTGATGATAGTTGATGGACAACTTTACAGTCGATCATTATCTTTTGCATTGCCTTTTAGGCTACAAAGCCCCTTTAAGGCAACTGGGAGACAAATCTCTGCAAACAATAAATGTACAAATTAACCCCACTGGCCATGGTTGTGTTAATTAAGCATCTTTACCTTCCAATAATACTAAAAAAAAATACTGCAGTCCCCACAGCCATACAAGTAAAGATAAGACTGAAACTCTGAGGAGTTTCTTAAAGACCAATGGAAATAGATGAACATCAGTTGACAATGAGTTCCAAAAATTTGGAGCTATTGCAGATAAATACCCATGCCTCACACCTGACAACTGCCTGTTCTCAGAGACTAAGATAAGCTACTTTTGCTGATATAAAAGGGAAATCAGATTGATAGGGATAGTCCTTCAGAAAACTAGATTTTTCCCCAACTAAATCAGCCTTTTAGCTGAGCGTTGACAATATTAAGAGTCTATGAACCAAGCCTAGTGAGAAGACTTCATTCTGCATTAACTGAAATTTCTTAACTTCCTTTAAAGCATTACAGTAGTTCAGCCTGACTCTCATTGCTCCGTTGATATGCCAGGCACAGACTTACCTGCTTTCTTGTACTGTCACTTCAGAGGTGCTGTTGAGGCCTTCTTCTACCTGGGACCTCAGCTGTCTCTCACGTTCCCTTCGACGTCGCTCCCTTGCGGCTTCCTCCTCATCCTCCACACTCCATTGAGCTGTCAGCCTACCAGTCAGAGAGAAAACCCATGGATACGTACTTAGCATTTGCTAATGTTTCTGTTCCCAAGTCCTCACCAGAAACAAGGGGCGCCAGAAGGAAATTATTCTGTTAGGAAACATTCGATACAAATAAGAACTGCTGCAAATATCCCCATGTTCCCCACCCCTACCCTCTAAGCAGTGGTGAAGATCAAGCTGAGATCCCAGCTGGCATGGTGGGAGGGGGGGAATGAACCAATCAAAATCCCACTGCATGTGGTGCTAATCCTACCTCTTTCGGACTGGCTAAGTCAGACCCGTGCGTTAATGACTTCAAGACACTTTCAAAAGTATGGACTTCAGCTTTAATCACGCTACAGATAAGAACTCAGACCATTCCGAACCCATTCAGGTCAAAGTCAGCTCTGAGATCATCCTCCTCTCAGTGCTATTTATCCAAATCCTCACCATTCCCTCCCCCCAAACCACCATCCGGTGCTGTGAAGCCCTCCCCTCTCAGCTGGTCATGGCTTAGATTGTCTCTTTCCGGTTGCAGCTTCACTGTGCTCGGCTTTCTCTGCATCTCATGTAACATGACATTGATCACCTGCGTCAGGCATTGAACTGCTGAGAAGAGTTTGTTGTGCTGGCAACCATCGATTCTCCGGTTCAGTGTCTCTCCCTCCCACCAAGGTGCATATGTCGAGCCTTGGCACGACAACCACAGGTTGTCATTGAGTTGCAACCAAAATTGAGCCCAAAATTTCTGTTGCTAAGGGAAATGTTTGTCGAGTGATTTTGGGCCATTTTACCATTTTTCTTGTCATGGTTATTGCATTTGTTACGTTAGTAACATGGTTGTTAAGAAAATCTGGATTTCCCGTTGACTTTGCTTGTCAGACGGTCACCAAAGCTGATCACATGATTCCAGGATACTGCAACCTTCCTAAAGATGAATCGGTTGCCAAGTGTCTGAATTTTGATCATGTGATCAAAATGGGGATGCTGCAATGGTTGTAAGTGTAAAAAACGATCATAAGTCACTTTTTCCCATGCCGTTGTAACTTTGAACGATCATTAAATGAACTACCTGTACAGAAGGAGAAAATCTCTGAAATTAACACCAGGCAAACAATCAGGCAGTAAACAATACTCTAATCAAGGACCTACTGAAGATAAAATTATCTCTCTCCCCACCCCTTGACAATGGCAGGGCAAGCTACAGTATATAAGCAGGCAGTAAACCCTACATTCACTAGCACTGATGCTGCTGCTTAGTAGAGTAATGAAATGTCTGCAAGAAAACAACCAAGTTCAGACCAGCACTAAGAACTCACTGGTGGGTTGCTGCCTGTTCGGGCCGGTTCGGACCGGTTCGCCCGTACCGGTAGCGGGAATTTGCCCCCGCTCGCCGAATCGGCAGCGATGGCTGGCTGGCCACGCCCCTGAACTGGTCCTCCGTTCGCCGCTTCCTGAAAGCGGCTTGGAAAGAACCCTCTGTACATGCAAAACACGCACTTCCGACGCGATGCGAACCAGTAGGGAAGGTAAGTAGAACCCACCCCATAAGGACTCCATAGTTCAACCCTGAGCTACGTACATTCTCTTCTATTAGAAGGAGAAAAGTTAAAAGAGCTGAAGAAATGGAGCCAACATTTGGGAAATAATTCAGGCCATCCAACATCTTTTGTGTATATTGCCTGCAGATTGAAGCGAAAAATCTGTCAAAGCACCGATGATGCAGGAACTGATTAGGTTATTAGTGCTATGCTATACTTTCGAATAAATGTTTAAAATTTGGAATAATTCAAAAAAGGCAGTAAAAGGCAAAGGAAATAATCAGCTTTTAACTATGACATCTCACTGAGTTGACTGGGCCAGTACCCTGTTTTCCCCCAAAATAAGACATCCCCTGATAATAAGCCCAATCGGGCTTTTGAGTGCATGGCAATAAGGCCAAGCGCTTATTTCAGGGTTCAAAAAAAATATAAGACAGGGTCTTATTTTCAGGGAAACACGGTAGTTTTTTCTTAGCCCAGTCTATCTCACAAGGTACTGTAGCTGTTCCGGGGAATAAAATCAGTAAGCTATTTGCTAAGGAGAAAAATAAGATATCAGTTTAAATCAGTGGTTCCCAAAGTGGGCGGTACCGCCCCCCAGGGGGCGGTGGGAACCCTTAGGGGGGCAGTGAGAAGCAAGGGTGGTGACAGGGGGACGGTGAGAGGGGCCAGGGGGGCGGTAGGTGGTAGGTGGTTTGCCATGCTTTTGCACTTGAAGCTCCCTCGCATTCCTCACTCTTGTGTGCAGGGCAGCCCATTCTGAAAGAAAGCGCGAGATGTTTTCTTTCAGAATGGGCTGCCCTGCACACAAGAGCGTGGAATGCGACGGAGTTACAAGTGCTAGATATGAGGCCCGTCTTGCGGCCCGCCCAGGCTCTGCTCCACCCCACCCCGCACAACTGGTCACCCCAAACTGCGTCCAACCACGCGATGGGTGTCCTACCTAGCACTTGAAACTCTCTCGCATTCCTCGCTCTTGTGTGCAGGGCAGCCCATTCTGAAAGAAAACACGAGATGTTTTCTTTCAGAATGGGCTGCCCTGCATCCAAGAGCGTGGAATGTGACGGAGTTACAAGTGCGAGGTACTGAGCGCGGCACAGCGATGAGGGAAGCCGACCACTCCCGAAGCTGCTCGGGTGAGCGCTCATAGACCCGCGGGAAGGCCCCGTCGCGGAACCTGCGCATGCGTGGACTTTCCCACCCGGCGTCCCCGTCACCTAGCAACCCGGCACACGCAATTCAGCAGGCTCCCCTCCGGCATGGCACACCCAGGGATCTCAGCCCAGCTGCCCCCCAACATCGACCCCACCAAGGTGCCTGTGGCCTTCGGCCGCCAAGGCCTCCCCAAGCTCAATGAAGAGCTGCAGCACCCTGAGCTGGTGACGTGGCAGCCGGCCTTGATGGCGCTCTGCGACCTGGTGCACGACCCGGAGAATGCTTACCAAGCCATCGGCCTGGGTGAGCGATGGCAGCGGCCTGGCCATGGCTGGCGGGAGGGAAGGGAAGGGAGGGAAGAAGGAAAGAAAAAGGAAAGAAAGAAAGAGAGAGGAAGGAAGGAAGACAGACAGACAGAAAGAAAGAGACAGAACGATGGTAGGAAGGAAGGAAGCAAGATAGACAGAAAAAGAAAGGAGGGAGGGAAGGGAAGGGAGGGAAGAAGGAAAGAAAGAAAGAAAGAAAGAAAGAGGGAGGGAGGGAGGAAGACAGAAAGAAAGAAAGATGGTAGGAAGGAAGGAAGGAAGACAGGCAGAAAAAGAAAGGAGGTAGGGAAGAGAAGGGAGGGAAGATGGAAAGAAAAAGGAAAGAAAGAAAGAGCAAGGGAGGGAGGGAGGAAGGAAGGAAGGCAGAAAGAAAGAAAGAAAGATGGTAGGAAGGAAGGAAGATAGACAGAAAAAGAAAGGAGGGAGGGAAGAAGGAAAGAAAAAGGAAAGAAAGAAAAAGAAACAAACAAAGAAAGAAAGATGGTAAGTAGGAAGGAAGATGGAAGGAAGGAAGGAAGGAAGGAAGGAAGGAAGGAAGGAAGGAAGACAGACAGACAGAAAAAGAAAGGAGGGAGGGAAAAAGGAAAGAAAAAGGAAAGAAAGAAAAAGAAAGGAAGAAGGAGGGAGGGAGGGAGGAAGACAGAAAGAAAGAAAGATGGTAGGAAGAAAGGAAGACAGACAGAAAAAGAAGGGAGGGAAGAAGGAAAGAAAAAGGAAAGAAAGGGAGGAAGGGAGGAAGAAAGAAAGATGGTAGGAAGGAAGACAGAAAGAAAGAAAAAGATGGTAGGTAGGAAGGAAGACAGACAGACAGAAAGAAAGAAAAGATGGTAGGAAGGAAGGAAGACAGACAAAGAAAGAAAAGAAAGAAAGAAAAAGAAAGATGGTAGGAAGAAAGACAGAAAGAAAAAGAAAGAAAGAAAGAAGGGGGAAGGTAGAGAAGAAAGAAAGAACGAAAGAAAGACTTATGGCCACAATTGAGCCTAACATTTTGGTTGCTAAGCAAGAGCGTTGTTAAGTGAGTTTCACCACACTTTACAAGTTGGCCATGCCCACCCGGTCACCTGACCACTAAGCCATGCCCACCTGAGGGAGTGGGGTGGGGGGCGGTGAGGATGAGTTTGTAGCACCAAGGGGGCGGTGGACTGAAAAAGTTTGGGAACCACTGGTTTAAATAATGACATCATCAGTAACAACAACTAAAGCCTTCACTGGATCTCTAGAAACGGCTATTCTGAACAATAGATGATTTCAGCAGGGTTTTTTGTTTTTTTTTTCAGAAGCATTGTGTTTTAATTGGAATATTAGAAAGGAATTATTTTGCTACAAATGGAACAGATACTGCCTGAGAAGGGCACCATGTACTATTTTATTGCAGGTTTTCCTTCCATGCCACATAAGATTAAAAGCCTGGCACAGCTCTTTCCATAGTCTCCTAGGCACCAGATAAGCAATTCCTTGATAGAATCCAGAAGAGAGAACATTGTAACAGTCATTTTGTAACCTTCCAAAATGGATTAGGTTTGGATATCTAGAGCCAGAATCATCTCTCTCCTCTTTTAGCAGCAGGCTGCTTTTCTTCTTCTTTTTTCTTGCTGTAATATGTATGTGCTTCTGAATGAAGTTGTTTGTAAACAAAACATGAGGTCAAATTATTCTAATTTTGTAAACGGTTTTTTGCCAATTCCGTTATTATATTTCTAGATGTTCTAATAATTATAGGGAAAACCTTGGCTGGATTATTTTCTAATCGCTATATTTCAGTTACTAAGGTTGTAGTGATGTTTGGTAGAATCTCTGTGATAAAAAAATGAATGATGTTGCATAGAGGAAGACTAGATTTACCTTACTTTAAATTGTGTTTTGCAGCCTGCTGTTTAGTTTGGATGAGAGAGTGGGTGTTGGTGAGAAATAGAAGAATGATAGAATTAGGAAAACATAACTTGAGGTTTGGTTGACAGAGCTTTTTAGGGTATGATAGAATTTATATAGTTTTTAAAATCATTATGTGGGAAGTGTAATATTAAGAAAATGGAATAAATTCAAACCCAGAATTGTGCCCCAAAACAACTTTTACAAAAGACAAACAATAGAAAAATCGTAACCTGACAAGATTTATTAATACAGGAAGATGGTGAATTTAAGATTAAGTCAAGAGAACCATTGGCTGGAGAGGGACATAGTTTTTCATATACACTACTGAAAGTAAGATTTAATATATACAAAAAGGTAATTGGAATTGAAAATTATAAAATGGAATTTGAAAATGAATTATGTACAAATTATGAAGATATAATTGCAAAAATGTATAAACTTTTGTTAGGATTTGAAACTAAATAAACAAGTTAAGGATTGTATGATAAAATGAGCTATCAATTGTTATTAATATACAGATGGACGCATGGGGAAAATGTGGGTAAATGGGACAAAATCTATAGAAGTATTAAAAGTATTTTTTATAAAATGATGTATCCTTGGGGCATTTTAAGTTCTAGATGTTTCTCAGTTTGTGTCAGCTGCCACTGTATGCTTGCTTGTGTGCTTCGTTGCTCTGTGGTGACAATCTGCCATGAACTCTGGGGAAGGTAGATGGGAGGGGGGATGCTTGGGGGAAAATGAAATTAGCTGCTGTATCACCCAGGGATGCTGCTTCAAAGTCACCCAGCTGGGAGAAGAATGCAGCTGCATACCAACCTTCACTTGAAGTGACTGTTCTGAAAACATCTTGCTAAAACCTGATTGGCCATGGGGGGCGGTCAGCGATGAGAGGCAATTAAGAGAGCAAATAGTTGACTTTAGGGATTTTGGTGCCCGATTCTCAGTTCTGGCTAGGCACTTCTGACTGCTAATAAAAATATACTTTTCTCAACAAATAGGGCCAAGGATTGTTTCTACTTAGAAGTTTAAGTATTTGGCAGGTCTGACAAATTGAATCTGAAACCTACAAATGTTTTTACATGATCATTCTGGAGCACTTTCCCAATATTATGGTTGTGACAATATTTGGGGGCATCAGATCCATGTTTTTTGCACTAATTGCAAATTTCATTTTTGCTGTCTGATTATATCACAGACTAACTGACAATGAGTTGGGCAGCCATATAAATTTTCATAGATAGATGATAGATAGATAGATAGATAGATAGATAGATAGATAGATAGATAGATAGATAGATAGATAGATAGATAGATAGATAGATAGATAGATAGATGATAGATAGATAGATAGATAGATAGATAGATAGATAGATAGATAGATAGATAGATAGATAGATAGATGATAGATAGATAGATAGATAGATAGATAGATAGATAGATAGATAGATAGATAGATAGATAGATAGATAGATAGATATCTTGACTTATCTGCTACAGCCACTGATTCTGTAGTCAATAATCTTGTTTTTCTCTTTTTGCATAAGACTTTTGAACAAGGGGGGTATTTTAATTTTTATCGCATTGCTAATGCTTGTTCTGGTGCTGCAAATATCAAACCTTTTGTTTCCTTCTTGATGAATCTAACCTGAAGCCATTGCCAAACTTTGTTTACTATTCTCCTTGCCTTCAGTTTCTTTCAAGTATTGATTCTAGAGATTTATGTTTCCAGTTTTTCATTTACTGTTGTAACTGTTCAGTTTTGTATGTCATCTTTAATTCTGCTACTTTTAAAATGTTTTTCTTGTCAACATTTTTAACATCTTCTCTTTGTTTGCTTTTATACAATCATTTAGACTTGGGATTTTGTCCTTCACTAGCTGTTTCATTTGCCACAAAGTAAAACAAACAATTTTCCTTGGTAAATAGCAAATGATCTATTTCACTTTTTGAGTGTAAGGCATGATTTATTGCCATAAGCTGTTGGGTTTAAGGCATCTAGTTCTACCTGTGTCAAATCAACAATACCTGTTATGTAGCATATTCCAAAGACAGCTTAAATATTAATAGATTTTACAGTATTGTATTATCAGCATTCAGCTTTAATTTCAAAACTCTTCTAACTCATTTTACATATTCAATCCTGGTTATTTTTCACTTAGGAATACAAAAGTTGAAGATGATGATTTATATACCACATTCCTATGCCAATTGACATATGCTTTCTCAAAATAGTTTACAACAAAAAAGACCACTAAAATACATAACAAAGCAATGCTGCACACAATGTAAAACATAGAATGCAATATTCATTAACATATACCGTATTTTTTGGAGTATAAGACGCACCTTTTTCCTCCCTAAGAGTGGCTGAAAATTTGGGTGCGTCTTATACTTCGAATGTAGCTTTTTTTTTTCCAGCCCTAACTAGGTGCTAACAGATCTTCCCAGCTCTTACCTTGCAGGCTTTTTCATTGTTACTCTCTCCGAAGAATGTTTTTCCAGCCCTAAGTCTTTGCAGGGTTTTTTTCATTGCTCTACTTGCTCCGAATAAGTTTTTTTCTAGCCCTAACCAGCATCTATCTATCTTCCCAGCTCTTACTGGCTTGCAGGCTCTTTTATTGTTACTCTCTCCGAAGAAGGTTTTTCCAGCCCCAAGTCTTTGCAAGGTTTTTTTCATTGCTCTACTTGCTCCAAAGAAGTTTTTTTCTAGCCCTAACCAGGTGCTAACGATCTTCCCAACTCTTACTGGCTTGCAGGCTCTTTCATTGTTACTCTCTCCGAAGAAGGTTTTTTTAAGTCCTAACCAGGGGGAAAAATAATGTGCTGAAGCTGACCAGACTAAGGACGCTAGCCAGATGAATACCTGGTAGGCAGATTGTTTTCCCCTATTTTCCTCCCCCAAAACTAAGGTGCGTCTTATACTCCAGTGCGTCTTATACTCTGAAAAATACGGTACTTAAAAAGGTGGTGAAAAAGAGAAAAATAAAAACTTCCAGCATTCATATTATGAAAGCTGGGTGGAAAGAAAAGACTTCAACCCTGTTGGCTTTGCAGAGACTCCTTAAGACTTGGTTTATCATCATGCTTGGGCGCCAAATGGTAATACAAAGCCTGCTGGTTCTTAGCAATTTATTGTACTCTGCCACAAATTCATTTTTATTGTTTTAATTAACTGTGTTTTATGGCTTTTATTTTGTTTTTATTCCTAATCATTTTGTAATTATACAAGCCACCCAGACTCATTTAGGTGAGATAGATGACAATATAAATTGAATGAATAAATAAATATAATTTCAAGTGGTACCTAAAAGATGTTATAGTAGATGTCTTCCAACTTTCAGAAGGAAGAGCATTCCAGAACAACAGAGAAAGTTCACTTAAAAGGATCTACCGGAAGGCATTTGGTAACTCTTGGTACACATCAACTAGGCCTCTGTCATTCTGGGGTTGTTATTGCTTAGCCGACCTCATCTACCCTGACTCTGCATCCAGGCACCGGTTAAAAACATACACAACCTTTCCTGATTCATATATTATCAAAAAGGTAGAACTCAATATTGTCTGCATGTCAGTGACATCCAGTTGCAAATAGTTTGATCGAAAAGCTCCAGATATTCCATATGAAAGTTAAATAGCACTAGGGACTAAATAGTGCCTGATAGTACCTCATAGCATTTGAGTAGAGGCACAGATACTCCACATTTCTCTCAGATAATAGAGGCAGACAGTGCCTGAAAGAGTTCTGTAGACCACCAGGGATGATGGTTCTCAAAGCTGTTTAAACTTTACACAAGATAATCTAGACAAGAGGTCATCTATCAGCGTGACTATGACAGATTCTGTTCTAAATCAGACCTGCACCCAACTGAAAATGAGTAAAAGTAATAAGTAAGCTTGACTCAAGATCCCTCCTCAGAAAGAGTATTATAATTGGGGAACTGCTGGCAAAATCTTCTGGGTGCTGGAAAGATTTCTTCAGGAGTGAGTGAACCTCTTGCAAAGCCACCCACCCTTCTGCCTCATGCAAAGATGTAATCACCACCCCTTGGACCCAGCTGGGGAGAATTCTCTTTCCCAGTTCTATTCAATGTAATATTAATCAACCCATATACAGGGAAATGGTGGTTCTGTCCTAAGGAGGTTCACATGATGTATAATTATTTCAATTAATGGCTTGAGAGAAATCTATCACTAGTAGATTCTAGTACCAGGAATGACTTTTCCAATAAAAGAGAATATTTGTAGCTCAGGGTTGAAATGAGGGGTCTTTGATGCTCTCCAAGCTTGGTTGTTTTCTTGCAGAGGTTTCATTAACCAGACTAGGTTAACACCATCAGTGCTAGACAATCAAACTCAGAGAGCAATTAAAAAAACCCTGATGAGTTTTCTTTTCTATTGCAGACGTCTTATATACTGATCAAACATTATCCTTTTGCCCCCATTATGTTTAAGACTTTTCAGTTCCCATAAATGACATGTAATGCGATGCAGGAATGATATTGTAATAAAAGCAAAGTAAATATTGGGTGCTTTGTGCCCTCTGCCAATTTAAAAAAAATGGGAACAGTTCGTTTCCATGGACTTAAGAATGGTTCCTTCTGTTTTAGATTCAGAAACATATCTGTTATTTATTTGAGATTGATGGTGCCACATTTGCTACAACCTTTTCTAATTTGATTACATATGGAGGATTGTTAGAGATGTGAGCACATCTATGTGACACACGAACAGCTTGGGACCTCTCATTTTGCAGGGTTGGGGTTCCATGCCAACCTTTTCTTTTTCAAATAAGCTGACAAGGGTGAAATTCAAATGTTTCTTTGGATTCCCAGAGCTATAACCAAGCCTTTTTAGCAGAATTTTAAAAGTGAGGTCTAAAGGTATACAGATTCCTCCTTTTTTACTTAGATGACCTCATGCATTTTTTTTTCTCACTGTGGAGCTTTTCACACAGACACATACAGAGACGTTTCCTGGTACCTCCTTTCTATCGTTCTCTTTCTTCCCATTCTGTTTCATGATTTCATCATCCTTTTGAGCTCAGAAAGAGCAAAGAACAAAGAAGATGAAACCATCAGAGACAAAACCTGAAAAACCACTTTCTTTATACCATCTGCACCCAAATTTGCTGTGGTTCCCCCCCCCCCCCCCATGGTTTCCTTGGACAGTCTTGCCTGGGATCTGGAAGAAAGCCAAGGTGTTGTGCTCTCTTTGAAAAGTGAAATAGAATCTAGATGAAATCATTCACTCTACGCCCTGTGATCGTGACCTCTCTCCTGCTCCCAGTGTCTGTGAAAAATCTATAATAAAAGCTCCAAGTCAGAAATGCTCTAAGCCCAAAGTGTTCCTACTTGCTTTTTCCATTCCAGTAAGAAAGGAAAGTTGTTTTTGCTTACTTGCTTTTCCCAAATTACATAAAATTTCATTATTGTTGTTCTGTTTGTTTTTTTGGGTTTTTTTTAATGCAAAATTTCCAGAGAAAAATGATTGCAGTCCTCATTTTCCTCCTGGAGCTACAAGTCTGTTTGGTACATGAGACAAGCCTTCTCATTGAGACGTTGCCATTCCCTCAGCTACTCCTTTTGTTTTAGTTGGATGTAACTAATGGTCTCACTCCGTGATCTCACAAGCTCACAATCTGTTGCTTTTTCTTTGTCCTGACTGCATGGAACATAATTGAAGGCCGGTTATTCTATGTGTAACAGTAGCGCAACAAACCCCTTCCAAAAATAGAGTCCATGGTTGCCTTCATCCAGCTGGCATCCTGGAAACTGGATCTTGAAATAAGTGCCACCTGTCGTCAAGCTTTTACAGTATTTGGCCAGGGTATTTATTTTTCCTTTTAGTTAAATAAATAAAAGGAAATGTACTTCTTAAGGTTGTGCAGATTTGATTCCTCAACAGCGGCTCAGAGCTTATAAGGGACGGAACTCATGATCAACTTTTTAAAGCAGCTGTGTCTGTCCTAAGATCACATGGCAGTTACAGAGGGAAGCCATGCCATCCTGCAAAAAGATGTAGTTACCATAAAAAAAAGTCAGATGGACACTGTTCATACTCTATATCAGTGATGGCAAACCTTTTTTGGTTTGCGTGCCAAAAGCGGGGGAGCACGGGAGGGTCGCACGCACATGTGCCCACACCCATAATTCCATGCGGGGGCCCCGCGTATGCACGTGTGACCCCTCCCCACTCCTGGCATGCAATGGCACGCCCATTTTTCGCTCTCCCCAGGCTTCAGAGCCTTTCTAGGAGCCTGGGGAGGGCAAAAATGGTCTTCCCCACCCACCCCGGAGGCCCTCCGGAGGCCAGAAATGGCCCATTTCAAGTTGGGAAATGGGCCATTTCTGCCCTCCGGAGGACCTCCGGGGGGTGGAGGCTATTTTTGCCCTCCCCAGGCTCTTAGAAAGGCTCTGGAGCTTGGGGAGAGCAAAAAATGGGACTTCCCCACCCCCTCCTGAGGCTGGAAAAAGGCCCGAAAATCAGCTGGCCAACGCTCGCATGCATGCCAGTCCTGAGCTCACGTGCCCACCAATATGGCTCCGTGTGCCACTTGTGGCACGTGTGCCATAGGTTCGCCATCATGGCTCTATATGTTTCAAAGCACTGTATTATTTACATAGCACTGCCCAGTAATGGTTCCATTATTGAAATGACCAGGATGGATGGATAGGTACAGATAGAAATAATGAGGATATCTTGGGTGTTTCTAATTGAATTAGTGTATCTTTAAAAAAAATAAAAGAGAGAGAAGGTCATTTTAACCTTAAAGAAAGAAAGGTCAGGTTTATCAGGTTCCTAACTTCGTTGAAATTATTAAAGGAGTAAGTTGGTTTTTTTAACCAACCAGTGGGTGGGGTACTATTCTTCACTGCAGTTTTTCAAAAATATATTCCTCAATGTTTAATACCTTAATTAATCTCAAATCAGTCTGGTTTCCCTTCTTCTGCAGTAGTAGAGCACTAACCGTCTGCCAGATTTATGGCTACAAGAACTGGATCGTCAAAATTCAGACAGCCAATAGATGGCAGCAAAGAGTTCCAGTTTTTTAAAATCTCTTTTTGCCATCTAGTGATTATCTGGAGTTTTGCAATACACATCTGGTATTTCTAGCTGAAATTCTATCATCAGAAACTTACTCATACTTTTCAGTTTATATTGGCATCAATTACTTTAGAAATTGTCTCTTTTCCCCCCCGTTTCTTGCTGGCTGTAAAATGGAAGAATCATGAATATCAGTCTCTCATCTAGAGATTGTATCAGACAAGTAATATCACATCTCAAGACAAACTACTTGGGAAATAGAATTCAGTGGAAAATGTCATACCAAATAATATTATATTTTTAAAAATGAACAAAACCCAGGACAACTGAAAGTCATTTTGCAGGTCATTACATTCTAAAAGAGAAACTGTCATTTAGCAAAAAGATTTGCAGTGACAATTTGAAACAGATGATTTATTCATTCCAGAAGCATGAAAGGCAAGAAGAGACTTAGTTCAGAATGCAAAACAGGAATGTTAAGAGTCGAGTTCAGGGAAGATAATTTTCATAGACTACCCAGCTGAATGAGATTGCTGGGCACGATCACTTTGACAATCCAAGGAAAGGAGTTCTTGGCTTGCAAATATTCCAGGGATGAAATGACCCAGGACCAATAGAAGGACATGTGCGGTAATGCATCTGAAAATATGGCAAATTCAGTTGTTATTCAAAGGCCACTACAAAGGGGAAAAGGAAATTGTCACATATTTTAATAGATTCAGACCCATATATGCCAGTGGCAGTGGGGGCAGCAGGGTACAAATTATTAAATGTGCATCAGGGTATCACATTTATTTATTTAGCGCATGGCAAGGATATCTTATAGCAGTGATGGCGAACCTTTTTTTCCTCGGGTGCCAAAATAGTGCGTGTGCGCGCTATTGCACGCGTGTGCGTGCCCACACCCATAATTCAAAGCTCCTCTCTTGCCCCACCCTCCTGCACATGTGTGCGTGACCCCCCTCACTCTCCCATTTCGCGACTTCCAGTGGGCCCAGCGGGCCCATTTTTTGCCCTCCCCAGGCTCCAGAGGCTTTCTTGGAGCTTGGGGAGGGCAAAAACACTCCCCCCCCACCATCCTGGAGGCCCTCCGGAGGCTGAAATCGCCCTCCCAGAGCCTCCTCACGAGCCAAAAATCAGCTGGCGGGCAATCACATGCACACTGGAGCTGAGTTAGGGCAACAGCTCGCGTGCCGGCAGATATGGCTCCGCATGCCACCTGTAGCACCCGTGCCATAGGTTCGCCATCACTGTCTTATAGACTTGTCTTCAATCTCAGGATGCAAGGATTTGGGTTGCAACACCAGAGTTTATTTATTTTAACTGGATACTTATTCCAGATCACAATATTCCCAGATTCCAAATTATATTTGTAGACAGTAGACACTGAATAATTTAGCACATACTGTTTTTGCCATAGCAGCACCAGACAAGAGGCTGCAGATTTTTTTGAAGGTTTCAGGAGGAGTCATCAGTTTATTGCACTTATAAATTCCCATTGTACCATAGGAGAACAGGTCTTCCTGTACTTCATGCCAGATATTTTATTTGCTCATTTAGAGCTCATATACTGTATGTATATATATATATATATATATATATATATATATATATATATATATATATATATATATATATATATATATATATGTATATGTATATGTATATGTATATGTATATGTATATGTATATGTATATGTATATGTATATGTATATGTATATGTATATGTATATGTATATGTATATGTATATGTATATGTATATGTATATGTATATGTATATATATATGTATATATATATATATATAGCCTGGGTTTCTTTTTAAGAAATTCAAGCACGAAATCATTATTTTATTCTCATTACAACTCTCTGAGGAAGGTTAAAGCAAGAAGCTATGCTCATATATGCCATAATTTGGTTTTGTCTTAGAAGTTGCATCAATTATTAAAAACAGATTATGTGGATTGCAAAAGAATTGTTTTGGGTTTTGTTTTTTGTTTTTTTTAGCTCTCATTGCATGCATTTCTTATGGTAGAATTTGAGTAGAATCCTGGATTCACAGGATATTAATTCCTGGGCTTTTTAAAGGCAGCCAATGATTTTCACCTAAATGAAAGTTCTTTCATACTTCAATGAAATTAACCTTGTGAAGCTTTGTATTATTGATATCAGACCAAAAGAGAATTACAAATTCATACAATCTTTTCATATGATAGAGTTCAGATGAGATTTAAAGATATGGGCTTGTTGGCATGGGTAGCAAAATTAAGGAGAGAGAACACAGATAAAGTCCTGAAATGGTAAAATGAATGGTATAATTTCAAATTCAAGTGGAGGTGTCAATTTGAATGTAAATGTAATATATTTTATATGAATTTTATCAATTAATTAATTAATTTTATTAAAAGTTAAAATGAACTAATGCAGAAGAAGGGAAGGGAGGAAAGAAAGAAAGAAGTACAGAGAGAAAGAATAAAAATAAACAGAAAGAAGAAGCTTCTAATTTCTTCTGCAGCAGCTATAAGTATGATTACAAAGTTATCTCTTACTCTTTGGTTACAAAAAGAAGCAGTTATTATCCATTTTTTCTAATCATCAAAACCACAAGTCATTAATGCATTTTTCCCTGTTTCATGCAAAAACAAGTTTCCATACATGAAGTACATCTTTTCTATAATCAAATAAGTTAATTTAGCCATCTTTGCAAGTTCCATCATCTTCACCAACTAATCCTCTATGGTGAATAGGGTTGAATCTTTCCATTTTTGAACATACAATAATATCGCTGCAGTTGTCATATATAAAAGCAAAGTTTCATGACTTTTTTCTTGGTTTCCTTTCTATTAGTCCCAAAAGAAAAGCCTCTAGTTTAAATTGTACTTTAGTTTTTTAAATCTTCTGAATCAATATATATACCGTATTTTTCAGAGTATAAGACGCACCTAGATTTTAGAGGAGGAAAACAAGGAAAAAAGTATTCTGAACCAAATGGTGCAGTAATATATTATTTAATAAAATACCAGTGTAGCAGAATACTTTTTACAACCATGTATACTTTTTACAACCATGTACACTTTTTACAACCATGTATATTTTTTACAAACTTCAAACTTGACAGCTTTAAGACTAGTGGACTTCAGCTCCCAGAATTCCTCCTCCAGTCATGCTAGCTCAGGAATGGGAGTTGAAGTCCACAAGTCTTAAACTTGCCAAGTTTGAAGACCCTTGCACCCCTAACCCAGGGGTCTTCAAACTTGACAGCTTTAAGACTAATGGATTTCAACTCCCAGAATTCCTCCTCCAGTCATGCTAGATGGGGTAATTAGAAGGCAAAAACGCCCCAATTTTTGCAAAAGATGGTCTGTTTTCGCTCATTTTTTTGCAAAAACAGGGCATGCAGAGGATCAGGGAAGCCTGCAGTGGACTCCTAGGGGGTGGGGGAAGGCAAAAACGCCCCAATTTTTGCAAAAAACGGCCTATTCTTCGCTCATTTTTTTGCAAAAACAGGGCATGCAGAGGATCTGGGAAGCCTGCAGAGCACTCCTAGGGGGTGGGGGAAGGCAAATCCCCCCATTTTTGCAAAAAAAATGGCCCATTTTTTGCAAAAATTGGATGCGGGGGCGGGGCTTCGGGAGGCTAAAAATTGCTGTATTCGGTGTATAAGACACACCGATATTTCCACCCTGTTTTGGGGGGCAAAAAGATGCGTCTTATACTCCGAAAAATACGGTAAATATATTTCTATCCAAATTTGTTTGGCTTTTTTACACATCAACCAAACATGATAAAATGTCTGTGTTGTTAACATTTCCAGAAAAGATTCAAAATACCTTTCTACATTCTAAACCATTTTTCCTGTGACAAATACCAACAGTGCATAATTTCTCTTAAATGATGCAATAAAACTTCTTTTTAAGATTAGAACATAATGTAAATTTCATTCCTTTCAGCCACATATTTTCCATTGGTTTCCATTGATATTAATTTATTTTATGGTTTGTAGTCCACTTCTCTGGGCAGAAAGCATTTTCAAAGCACTTTCTTACTAATCTGGATAAATAAATCACCTACTCTCACCTTGTCTGGACTGAGCTCAGTTTATTGACTTTCACAGATTATTACCATGCATTACATCTACAGGAACTGATTAGAAAATAGGCTTCCACAGTTGAATTCAATAAAAAAGAAAAGAGCAAGTGTGTGATATTGGTAACACACTAAGCACTTTCATTCAAATATTAAAGAGTATGGAGGAACATAACAACGTTCTATGATACCCAAGATAATACATTCCAAAGTATAACCAATAATTCCTGAGTACTAAGTTATTAATCATCCAAGGAGCAATGGAACTAAGGCAAGACAATACTTAATGATCAAAAGTCACTAAGTCTCCCTGTCACCATATAGTTCTTCTCTGCAATCATCATTCCACAGACAAACAGATTAATATTTATTTATTTTCAAAACCAGGAACAGTTTCATCCAAGATGGAAATTTCCTTTGGAGGAAGACTTATATTGAGAATCATTCAGAATTACTATCCTTGATCCACAGTTGCAAGTGGCAAATTCCATTCTACCACACCTTCAGCTGCAAGTGTGGACCACGCTCAGTTTCCATGTTCTGTTGTAGCCATCTTGCGCAACACTATCTTTCACCCTTGACTGTCTAATCTATGTTCAGATTTCTACTTCCCACACATACATAAGAAGGCCTGTATCCACTAAACAGCTGTTTAATATTCAGGTAAAGTCATCTGGTTACTTTTAACTGAGCATGTCAAAATAAGAACTTAGATATTGATTACTATAATCAGCTGGACTCGGGCAGCTGCAGAACTTGTGGCAGGAAATTATGGGAATGACAACATGCAGTATACATGCTCACATATTCTTACATTGTTAAGGAATGAATGAGCCAGCAGGCTTCCAAAGAACAGATGAGCATTAAAAATGGAATGAGTATGTCTCATAAATGTCTCATGGGCAGCAAAATGGTATTCAAGTATTAGCTTAAAATAAGCATGATCAAGATATTTTCCATTCGCCACTCCTCAGACAAAGGTATTACTGAGGATTTATTTATCTGCAGTGATGGACTTTTATCAAAGTCTGTAGCTAGTCTAAATGGTTTTGGTGGACACACAAAAAAAGTCGTAAAATATAGCTTACTTGCTGAAGATAATTTAAAACAGAACAAAAAAATCAGATATGGAGTTGAATTCTATTTTTAGGATGATCTATAATTTAGGGTTTCCCCAAAGAAATGGTTCCTAGCACTAGCAGTGCTTCGAAAATTATCTCTTTAATAAATCTTTTCTTAATAGGAAAAGGCAAGGCGGGAAAACACAAGAGGATTGTAAATAGAAGAGAGCATCATCTGGGACCCTTGTAAAATAGCATGAATTGAGGCAGAATGATTGCATATTAAAAGAATCGCTGGAAGCACCCAACCTATATAAATTTAATAAATAAATAAATAAATAAATAAATAAATAAATAAATAAATAAATAAATAAATAAATAAATAAATAAATAAATAAATAAATAAATAAATAAATAAATAAATAAATAAATAAATAAATAAATAAATAAACCTACTCTTCATTAAATGTACATACCATCATTTCATTGATTTGCTGTTGCTTGCTAACTCTTCCAGCTGTGAAAAAGTTCTTTGTGTGAAAATCAGGCTATTTGTTCCATTTCTGGCATTGGCACCGATTTAGTGCATAAAAACGGAGGGCATAGCTGGTCTTCATCAGAAATTTTAACTGGTAAACTTCATCCCCCCCCCAAACCATGAACACTGCAGTTCTCTAAGCCTTGAAATCTCTAAGAAAGGTTAGCATGTACACTAAACCCGGTTTACAGAATTCTTTGGGCCAATCAAATGAGTTTAAAACTTTTCTAATTGTCATCCAAATAACCTTAGTTATGAACCTTACTGAAAACACTTAGATAACTCAACAGCAGAACAACCCTGACCTGTTCCTTGAGGAGTTCTGGGCTGCTATAAAGCTGCTATGACCATATTGCAGATTCCTATGGGCCTAGTGATTAAGATGCTGGACTTATCAACCAGAAGTCTGGCAGTTCAAATCCCAAGCACTGTGCGACAGGGTGAGCTTCTGTCCTTGCCCCAGTTCCTGTCTACCTAGCAGTCTGAAAGGAAATAAATGATACAGTAAGTAGATAAACGGGTACCACTTTGGTGGGAAGATAAGTATTCCATGCACTTTGGCATATAGTCCAGTGGTGGGTTCCTACCAGTGCGCTCCACTCTATAGCACCGGTAGCAGCCCGCTGGTGATGTCACAGTACCGGTGCGGTCGGTTGCCGGTGCCTGGGCACCGCCATTTTTTTAAAAAAAATTTACATTTAAAAAAAAATTTATTCTGCGCATGCCCAGTAGCCGAGCTTCCAGCACTGCGCATGCGCTGCCTTCCTACCCCACAGTGAGTCCAAGCAGGGGAGGATGGCTGAGGGAGCGCGTGAGACGCTGAAAGTACGGGCGGCAGAGCTATCTCCATTCCCCTCCCTTCAGCAGTCCGAGAAGCTACGAATGCGCGGTGATGATCCCAGGCATTTTCGCACATTCGAGGCTGCTGAGGGGAGGGGGAATGGGCAGCAGGAGCCTAGGATCATCGAATGGGGCTCCCCGCTTCTCCGGCCGCTGCCAAGCTCCCGAGGCCCACACAGACCCGGGCACATGGCTGACAAGCCACACCCACAAAATAAACCACGCCCACAGAGTGGCAGTAAAAAAATTAGGAACCCGCCCCTGATATAGTCATGCCAGCCACATGACCTAGGAAATGTCTTCAGACAACACTGGCTCCCTCAGCTAAGAAATGGAGATGAGCAAGCCCTCCTAGAACCAAACATGACTAGACAGGGGGAAACCTTTAATTTTTTATAGGTATTTTAGTGATGTCCATCATTAAACGACACATTTTCTTTGGCTTCATGTATCACTGGTTCTTTTCAGTTGAAATTCATGTGGGTGATCATTTGTCAGGAGGTCATTACGATTGGCAAGAAATTGCTGGCATACACAGGTTACATGTTTGAAGTTCATGTTATCTGTCGGTCTTCTTTTGCATCATAGATTGTTAAATTACTTTCTCATCACCCTGAAGGTAGTTAAAAGCTGATGAAGTATATTTTATAGCCCAAAAGATTGGAAGGACATAAAAACATATTATCTGTAAGTCAGTGGAGCAGACTACCACATGAAGTGGTGAGTTCTCCTTTGCTGGAGATCTTTAAACAGAAGCTGGATGGTCATCAATCAATCAATGCTGCAGTGCCGTGATGACGAACCTATGGCACACGTGCCAGAGGTGGCACGTAGCGCCCTCTTTGATGGCACGTGAGCCGTCGCCCCAGTTCAGCTCCGCCGCGCATGTGCATGTGCCTCCTGCCATCCGGCTGGTCTTCAGGTCTCTGCTGCGCATGCACAGGGGGCAGGGCGCATGCAGGGGTGTGCGCATGCATGGGGGTGGGGCATATGCGGGGGCACATGCACATCAGTGGGGGTGGGGCACATGCAAGGGGGTGCGCACACATTGCGTTTTGGGGGTTTGGATGCGTGCTTTGGGTACTTGGTCTGGAAAAGTTTAGCCATCACTGCTCTAGTGGATCCAGAATTGATTGGGTGGAACATATGATCTTTGACATCTCTTCAAATCTATAATTCTATCATTCTACGGTTCTACAAAAACTGAAGGCAGTTGTTTACAAGTTGATGTCATTGAACCACCAACAAAACAAAGGAAAACCCAATTTTTCTCAATATGGGAAGTGGCTCTAAACATGATGCTTTAGATAGGGCTTGTATCCTTTCTTTCTGACCTTTGAAAAGGGAGAACAAGCATAGCTTTGCATGGAAACACTTGCTAGAAGGAAGATGCCATTTACAGCTGAAAAGCTGTGCATTTGAGAACTGCTAGTCCAGCTACGGAAGCCCTGAGTACACATTGCAATTCCTTGGAGACTTTATTGCCAGCGACAGTGTAATTAACTAGGAATGACTTTGGAAAGAATGGACAATTACCATCTTATCTCTCTCTCTCTCCTTCCCTTCCAGACTCTGCCAGGGTTGTCAAACAGAGCCTTTGTTTGGTGGTGAATTGCTTTGAGTCGCTTTATCCCTGTGTATAAGTAAACAATGGCAACAATGCCTGGCACTTCTGTGGCACTGGACACTGTTGAAATACTGTCCAAGTTTCTCTTCAATAAATTTTCCCTGTCTCAGGCTTGGAGACTGACAAAAGTGTATTTGGTTTTGGGCTTGTTCAGTTTTATGCAACCAACCTCATTTTGTTTATCTTTTCTATCCACAATAATACCACTTATTATTATGGGGTGCCTATCAAAGCTGCAGGCTTGAATATCCTTCTCCCCCAAACAACTCCAATTATTTCCAATGTCATCAGTTTGGAGTGAAGGTCTTCAAATAACCAAGATTACTCTGAGGTAAGGAATTCAAATCTTACACCCTTTGCTGAATCAAGAAGGGGTAGGCAAGAAGAAATGAGGTTTCTTTTTATAAAAGCAGGTTAAATTGAATAATTATCATGGTTAGCCTAAGGCTAAATGCCAATTTCTCAGCTTCGGAATTGTTCATCTGTAAAGCAGAACCATCAATCTGATTAGATATTTGGTCAAAGCCAGTTTTATGAAATGTTAGACTTCTTTCTTTGTCATTCATATACCATGTAATGTGCCGATGCCTGGACGACGTTAAGATCTGGATGGGGAGGAACAGACTCAGACTTAATCCCGACAAGACCGAGTGGCTGTGGATAATGCCTCCTAAGGACCATGATAACTGTCCCTCCTTGGTCTTCGAGGGTGCGAAACTGACTCCCTCAGACCAGGTCCGCAACTTGGGGGTCCTCCTAGATCCACAGCTAAAATTAGATCATCACCTTTCTGCTGTGGCTAGGGGGGCCTTTGCACAGGTTCGCCTGGTGCACCAGCTGCGGCCATATCTGGAGAAGGAGGCTTTACTCACGGTCACTCATGCCCTTGTCACCTCGCGTTTGGACTACTGCAATGCGCTCTACATGGGGCTACCCTTGAAGAGTATCCGGAGACTTCAATTGGTGCAAAATGCGGCTGCGCGTGCTGTGGTGGGTGTGCCGAGGTACACCCACGTGACACCGATTCTCCGCCAGCTGCATTGGTTGCCCATCGGTCTCCGGGTCCAATTCAAGGTGTTGATCACCATCTTTAAAGCCCTTCATGGCTTAGGACCAGGATATCTCCGGGACCGCATTCTGCCGCATACTTCCCTCCGACCGGTTAGGGCCCACAGAGTTGGCCTCCTCCGGGTCCCGTCGGCCAAGCAATGCCGGCTGGCGGGCCCCAGGGGGAGGGCCTTCTCTGTGGCTGGCCCCGTGCTCTGGAACCAACTCCCCCCAGAGACCCGAACCATCCCCACTCTGCTGGCCTTCCGAAAGGCCGTTAAGACATGGCTCTTCCTGCAGGTGGGGGGGACAGAGTGACCATCTGAGCTTACCCCCCAAGTATGTATGTGGTTGAATGGATGGATGTTGTTGTTGCTTTTATATTGTTTTTTTTTAAATTTTGTACTGTTTTTAAACTGTTGAAATTTTGTCTATTCTTGTATCTTTTATGTTGTACGCCGCCCTGAGTCCTTCGGGAGTTGGGCGGCATATAAGAATAACAAAATAAATAAATAAATAAATAAATAAATGAATCAAACAGTGGGATTTGACTTATCTCTCAGAGCCAGCTCCTACTTCAGATCTGGTTTGGTATGCACCAAATGGATTTGTATTATAATATAACAACAATAACAACAATAACAACAGTTCCAATACACATAAGGCCTATTTCTTGCACTGCACTACAGCACTTGTATTTTTAAGAATTTGTGCAAGATTATATTTGTTTCATTTCTAATTAATTTCTCTACATGGAATAGGGATATTATGGTTGAAAGGTTACATTAGCCATCCATCCTATGATTTTTGCCAATTTCCCATTTGTAAAGTGTGATGCCAAAGCCATATATTTAGTCTACATAGCATCTTTTACATTATATAAAGGGGAGATGGGTGCATCCCTTCCATTCTATGCTTCAGTATGATTTATTGTACTTATAATAGAAATAACTTCTCTAACTTTTATATTATCTACAGGCATGGTATATATACGTTTTCAACCTTCTTACACATAAGAAACTGTATTAAGGCCAGATTTATTTGACTCATAGTATTTTAAACAAGCCAGAATAACTTTTGCACCAACAGGCTTCGACTGTTAGATTTAATATAGAAGTACCATTTGAAAAATTCAATATAAATTACATTCTGACCAATCTAACTTTTCAAATTTCAAAATTACAAACTGGAAAAGTAAAAATAGTTCTAACTATTAATTTTGAATATATCTCAAGGTGTTATTCTAATCAGTTTAGCTGCTATATTGATCATGCATTCAGAACTCTCATGCAAATAAAATACAGTAACAATAATTTTTTTTTGCTTTTGATATCCTTTTAACATTTTTCCCTTATTACTGTTCATCAAACTCTCTAATCTAATTCAGCAATGTCTTTAAAACTATGAATGAAAGCCACCAAATGGGTATATGTATGCATTTTTTTCTCATCAAAATAATTCTCCCCACCCTTTTCCATTAATAATTCCATTATACATTGAGATAGTTTGGTAGAATGAATGAAGACCAACTGCAAAACAAAGGCATGAAGAAAGAGTAAAAGGGTCAGGAAGAAGAGGAAGACAGAAAATACTGTGGTAAAATGAAGTTGATGCATATCTCAAGTTGACAAATTTTAAAGGAGATTTTAGCAATGAATCTTGGCTCTCCAAATACACACGATTCACCTCTTATACTATCTCTCTCCCTATTTTCTCATTCTCCTCCATTTCTGAATTTGGTTCTCATCTTCCATCTTTTTGGTTAATGTTAACTGGATGGGAGAAACATGGTAGAAAGCTGACCATGATCTCTAACAGTGATGGCGGGGCCTCGTTGAAAATGATGCTCAAGAGAGCATTGGTAGAAACCCTTTGGTTAGTTCATCCTTAAGGAGATGCTGAAAGGCTTGAAGTCTCTGGAGAAAACAAGAGTCCTTTAGAACAGGGGAGAGCTGGTAAGTGTTCAGTAGCAGAAATAGATGGTAGTCATAAGTGGTCTGAAACAGCGACATCTAAGTAAGAGCATAAACTGAGTTATTATACGTGAACTCAGCCATACATCATGCCAACTATTTTGATGACAGTTTATGTAGTAAAATAAAGCTATTGTTTTAAGATTTCAAATTCTCTATCTGACTATGGATGATGGGGACAAGATGCATGAAAGATTGCACCCAACTGCTAAAATAAATTCCAAAAATATGCCATGCATATGGGACTCTCTTACGAATAAGAGGTTGGCTCATTTGTAGTTCTGAAAAACTTGCTGAATGAATAGGCAAACTGCTTCAGGGATGGAGGGGAGGCCAGGAAAGAGAATGAAAAGAGATCAACTATCATCAGAACCGCATCCAAACCTCTGAGACATGATAGGCCAGTTATAAAGTTCAAGGAGTTGTTTCCCAAGGCTGTTGTAAGAAGTGGACGCAAAGTGGACGCAATGTGACATTCAGACAGTTAGCTGATCAAGTGCATGTCAAGTGCAACAAGTGTAGCAAAGAAGAAACAAAGAGTATGATATCTGTTCTACAAAAGTGATGGATAAGAAGATGGATGTTCCTAAAATACTCCATGCCCAACTAATCAGGCCAGTTGTTAGAGAAGAAAGGTCAAAGTTTTCTATGAGCAAAATGAAGATTGGAAGAGGGTTGAGGGGTATGTTCTTTTTACCTTGTCAAAGGTAGCCCTTGCCATGGAGGCATTTAAGAAAAAACAAAGGGCAATGCATGAACTATAGAGGGACATGGTGAGAGCAAAAACAGCTTGCAAGAATTGACCTGGTGTAAACTAGGTGTAGCTATAGTTCCTTTCCTCTTATTTTCTGCTTTCAAATTTTTTTGCCCACCAGTTTTTCATTCTTTTTTGTGTTTTGCAAACTTTTTGCTGAAACCCTCCCCCCCCCCAAAAAAGATAGGTTCTGTATGATCACTATGGCATTCTTATTTCAGATAAAAACATTTCCATTGATTTGTATTCAGTAGCGTACAAATGTGGCATAAGGACGCTACATTCAACTGGTTAAAGAGAAGTGTAAGTGTGGAAAAACTGCTCTTGTTCGGAAAATATGTGATTGCCATGTTTTATAAATTGCATTATATGCATTTCAATTCAGAAGTATGTTTCTAAAGACTTGCTTTTTTAAACAGCGATGTCAGAAGAGTCTAGACATATTCCATCAAGGCATTTGTTGCAACACTTTGCTTCCCATCCTGATCATAACAATAAATGTGTGTTTTTAAAATGCCATAAGAGTGTTGCTGCCTGTAGATGAGAGCAATAAAAGAGAATTTGCAAAATAGAATTGTAAAAACAAAGGACAAAAGAGAGATGCTAGAGAGAGAATGGGTGTTTCCCTTCACTTCTCTTCTGAGCCTACCCATTGCTTACTTCACCTCCCTCCAGATGGGACTCCCAGCTGAATGAGTATGGCCCTAAACTGGAAAAAAAAGGGCCAGATAACACTGAATTGTCAAGTGGTTATTTTGAAAAAGGCAGTCACAGACTTTAACCTTGGTTAAACATTGGGAAAACTGTGAGCTTGAAGATGGCATGTTGTTGTTACTATATCCTGAAGGTCTTAACAGGCACTGATGCAGTATTGTAGAGATTAGGGGGGGGGGATGAACATTGGGGTTTGTTTTCCCTTCTTCTTTTGGGGAGGGGGATACTTTAATGCAGGGGTCTCCAACCTTGGCAACTTTAAGACTGGCTGGCTGAGGAACTCTGGGAGTTGAAGCCCACAAGTCTTAAAGTTGCCAAGGTTGGAGACCCCTGCTTTAATGTACCATTTTGTGTTTGCATGCCACTCAGAGATACGAGATGGGCAGCCATATATGAGATAAGCAGCTAAATAAATAAATGTTGAATTCATTCAACTTAAAGAATCAAGACATTTTAGTGCTGCTATTTGCTGACCGAAATTCTGATGGGAAGATCTGGAAGTTTTCCAAAGAATGTATGCAGCCCTTTGGCTGCTAGTTCATTATTCATCAACCTAGTTCAGGGGTCGGCAACCTTAAACACTCAGAGAGCCATTTGGACCTGTTTTCCACAGAAAAGAAAACACCGGGAGCCACAAAACTCTTCCCGTGCCTGACTATTTCCTGAGTGGCCACAAAACTAGCATATATAGTTGAATTAAAGATTCTGTTTTCTTCTGAAGCTTTTCTTTTCTTGGATTTATCCATGGTTGGCCTACTGGGGGGGTCGAAAAGCTTAATAAATTGCATATCAGTAGGTGTCGCACATTGGCAGTTGTGACACATATTTTGAGTGACAGGGAGCCGCAGCAGAGGGATGAAAGAGCCACATGTGGCTCCAGAGCCGCGGGTTGCTGACCCCTGACCTAGTTGATCCATCACCTAGTTTCTTGATCAACTTGTTTTAATCAAGAGCTCATTGATAAGGGAGAACAGATCATTTGGTGATTTCATTCTTGATTTGCATATGCTTATATGAACTGTCTCCATTAAAAGCAATAGTTGTGCCTTATGACACAGTGTGACTATCATTTTTATAGCGGTTGATCAGTGATGTCATTACTGTTTTAGATGAATCTTTACCAGAAGAAGAAAGACAGAAGGAGAACTGCAGAGCAATCAAGGATTTTCACTTGGCTGAAGTCTCAGCCTTGACTAAAACAATCAGAGACAGAATAAATTCTTTCCATCTTTTTGGAATCCACAATGATATTCACGCTGCTTCATAATGGACAATTATTTTTGGATGGAGACAGTTCATACAAGTATATGCAAATCATCCAGATTACTAGCCCAAAGTCACCCAGCCTAGCATATTCTAATTTGGGGGGTGCAGGTAAAGAGAGCAAAGTATTTCTTATTCTCAACTCTGTATACTATTTTGTAATGTGGATTTTAAGAAAATCCATGCAGAGAATCTTTAATCTATTAGTCTTTTACCAGTATTGCTACCCAATGAGACCTGCTTAATTTTCCACAAATGATGCTTTCTTTGGCTTTTCTGGAATGCTAGAATTGTATTGGACAACCATATGCATGAACTTCTGTATCAGACAGTCCAGATAACTTATTAAATGATGTAATTCTAATGTTTTTTTTATTCTAAAATAAAATGCTGTACAATTTAGTAGTGTTTATGTCTCATGCAGAGGAAAGGATGATTCTCTTTCTCATTAATCTTTTAAACCTGTATGGATATTTTTTTTAAAAAAAAAATCTTGGCCACAGTCCAAACAAAAGGAGGAATGCTAACAAGCCAGTGAAATGTAGGCTGCAACCCAACACATATTTATATAAGAATAAATCCCACTCAGCATATGTCTGAATAAATCTTCCAAAGAGTGTAATGTTAAACATTGGTTAGAAGCTAAAACATGCATTTGTCTGAGTAAGCCCATTGCTCTTAATAGGATCATTCTAAAACAGACGCCCACTGATTTAACTGGAACTTAAACTTTTAAAAAATAATACCCAACTTCTGGCAAATGTTAAAACAACTTAAAACTTGTTTCAGAAAAAAAGAGAGTAGATTAATCAATATCACAAGTATTTGTTTTATGCCTGGGCTTCTATTGCAGTTGGTTACTTATTTTCAACAAATGGTTGCATATCTAGACAGATGAAAAACAATATTTTTATACATATAGAAAATCTACCCAGGGAGGAATAATACATAGAGGATGGGTTCAGATAAATCTTTTTTTCACAGAGCTGCATCCCTCAGCACCATACTTAATTTTTTTCTGGCCAGGATACACACTTGTCTTTTCATTTTGTAAGCCACTGAGGCTACAGAAACATTATGATGATGATGATGATGAGGAGGAGGAGGAGGAGGAGGAGGAGGAGGAGGAGGAGGAGGAGGAGGAGGAGGAGGAGGAGGATGCACTGACATCATTGTCAAAAACAGATTTCTTTCTGGATACTCTTTGAAAGAGATGTTAAAGTAGAGTAAGTACATTAAAACTTGTAACCAGCCTGATCAGTGGTGTCCAGGCACTGTGTAAGAACCTGAGTGTGAAGACCATTAACCATATGGTCACTGCTCAAAGGCACCCCACATGGTTAAGAAGCTTCTCATACTTCCATAAATATGTAAAAGTTCCTCCAGGTTGTCAGCGTTTCCAAACAAATGCTGACTTTCAAATGAAACATGCTTATGCAGTGATTTGCCATACAATAGATGGCCATCTGCTATGCCCTGCCTTGCCAAACTGTTTTAATTAGCCTGCCCCAATTGGTGCACTTCAGATGGGTTGGGATGGTGATTCCCAGTGTTCTTAGCCAACTGTGTTGTGATGGGGGGGGGGGGGAAGGACCGAGGACAGGGAGGGTGGGGGAAGCAATCCCATAACAGACATTATTCTTCTCTGTCCTGGATCAGGTGATTAATCTTTCCCCTGTTTATATTTGGACTTCCTGCTGGATCAACATTAATTAATAGAACTAAACAGCAGTAAGAAATGAATGGACTCTCTATTAAATGTCCCTGTTAAATCAGTCCAATAATCCCTATGCAGTAAGCTTATTAAATCTGTTGTTTAGTTGGGGTTTTTAAATACACTCTTAGTTTTGGACAATGGGTGGGTGGGGTGTGTGTATATACTACAAACATGCAGAGAGAGGGGGAGAGAGGGAGGGAGGGAGGGAGGGAGGAAGGGGGGAGAGAGAGAGAGAGAGAGAGAGAGAGAGAGAGAGAGAGAGAGAGAGAGAGAGGTCCACAAACTAGTTAGCAAATGGTCACTATCCAGGAATATCTGTCATCTTGGTCCCAAAGGAAGGTACAACGGACTGACCTTCGTTACCCCTTCTCTTTACAATCGAAGGTAAATCGTAGTGCAGTTATTCCGCCCCTTTTCTTTTCTCTTTTCAAATTAACTTTGCAATCCCCGAGCGCATAGCTTTGCGCGCTCAGAAGCAACTTGTTACATTCCTTCGGACTTCCTCCAGCGCGCAGGGCTGCGCGGGCCGCCCGTAAGGATGTCTCGGAAGGGAACTCCAGTTCACCTTGTCTCGCTTAGAAAGGAAATCGGTCGTGGTTCACGAGAAGAGTTCCCCAGGGATGAAAACCCCGTCTTTCAAACGGTTGAAAGACTGCCTCTTCCAAGGATTTGCCCTGTTGAGCTTAGCCATCAACCACCAGCTCCAGCTCCCCCACGTCCCCCTCCATATATGCGTTTGGGGCGAGATCGACCTTCCTTCTCCCACCATGATTTTCGCTCCAAATGCCGGGTCAGTTAAATTGCCAAGGCCAAGCAACGATTCTCTAGGGGTGTCTCAGGGAAAGCCATCCCTAAATGCCTCTCTCTCTCTCCCGCGCCCCGATGTCCATTCTTCCTGCCTGCAGGATTGCGTTTGCCACAGGCTGAACATCGCCGCCTTGCAAACCGATGGAGCTGCTTTCCTAGACCCAGTTCAGATACCGGGGAGCCTTTTAGCCAACGTAGACAATCTCGAGAGTGCGGAGGGAAGGTGAGGGATCCAGTCCCTCGGTCCCGTCCCCTCCCCCCCTTCTTCGCTGTGGACAGGTAAAGACTTACCTTATGAGATTCTGCAAGCCCTGTTTGCTGGAATTCCGCCTCAAGATCGCACTGGTCATGGTGAGCGAAAATGAATGCGGGGCAGGGACGGAACTCCTGCTTGCGAGCCCGCCTTCTTCTCTGCCCACCCCTACCCCCACCCCAATCCCTTCCCCAGCTTTTAAGTGTCTTGTTAGTTACTGTGGACTGGCTTCGTGTTCTCTCTCTCTCTCTCTCTCTCTCTCTCTCTCTCTCTCTCTCTCTCTCTCTCTCTCTCTCTCTCTCTCTCTCTCTCTCTCTCTCTCTCTCTCTCTCTCTCCCTCCCTCCCTCCCTCCCTCCTCTCACACTTTTTCCCCCAGTTCAGGAAGTTCTGCAGCTGGTTTCCTTTTGTTTCTCTAAGCCCGCTATCCCACTCGCGCTCTAATACTCACCCTCTTTCACCTCGACGCCCTCCTTCTCAAACTAGAAGAAAAATCTAGGGAAAGAAAATGATTTTTTGGAAAGCTGGCAAGAGACAAAGAAATATTTTGCTCCTATCTGATCGTTTTAAAAAAACCACACACTGTGTGAAGTGACAATTTTGTCAAAGTCAAAGATGCCTACGTTGCCTTCCATCATGACAAAATCCAAAGTTTACTTGTTTAAGAATGCAAAGCTGGATCAAAGATGCATTCTCTTAAGAGCAGAACCAACCAGCATCTAAAGATGTTCTGCAGAGTTTTTTCAATCCATTGGTGTAAGCCTGTCTTCCACCAAACTCTGCTGGAGCTTTGGCCATGAGTGGAACTAACAGAAAACTATTCTAGCCTCACCCATGGCAATACAATTGAAATCGGGGCTATTGGGCAAGCGTTCCCTAATTTCTCCAGAGGAAGCACTTCTGTGCAGAATTCAAAGGCTCAACAAGTCCACAAATTAACATGTGTGCTTATTAGAATGGATGTGTTCCAGGGGTGAAATCCAGCAGGTTCTGACAGGTTCTGGAGAACTGGTAGCAGAAATTTTGAGTAGTTGGGAGAACCGGCAAATACCAACTCTGGCTGGCCCCAGGAGTGGGGTGGGAATGGAGATTTTGCAGTATCCTTCCCCTGCCATGCCCACCAAGCCACGTCCACCAAGCCACACCACGCCCACCAAGCCACGCCCACAGAACGGGTAGTAAAAAAAATTGGATTTCACTACTGATGTGTTCCACATCCATGCAGCCACTGCTCCCTGTGAACTTCCAAAGTAGGTGTAGTAAAAAAAAAAACCATTTGTAGGATTGTCCCACAGGAAACAGCTAAAGAAATCAAACAACCCTGATGAGGATGATTGAGAATCTCCATAGACATCTAGAGAAATCAAATTCTTTATTCTGAGATGGACAAATAGCCTCATTTTGTGATGAAAAGTTAACACAGAAGATTTTTTTTTAATGCAACCTTGCCATAGAGTTGATTGGATGGCTATAAGAAGAATTTATCTTCACAAATATTTGCGGAGGGTATGGTAAAAGGATTGATACTTCCAATTTTCAGTTTTGTAGCAGCTCATTTTATTGACTATCTGAAAATTTGGGCTATGCTCCCCCAACCACTTCTCAGTCTAATAATGACAAATACAGCCAACTGCACGCCAAGGAACATTTGTGTATTTAAAGAAGACTTGTGATTTTTAACTAATAATTTCATCAAACCAATCCAATTTTTTTGCTTTGCATGACACCATTATCCATATTTTGGGCTCAATATGTCAACTTATCCTTCGGATTCTAGATTTGAGTAGGGCAGAAAATCAGGCTGAGTATGTTTTACAAAGGATTAACAGTCCATTCCTCATTCCCTGGAGTTAGAGCGAGTATTACCCTTAGTCTCAAACAGAATATTCAGATTCCTCAACAAATAACATCCAAATTTACTTTCAAAATATAGCCTGAAGCAATCCCACTGGCTTCAAAAAATTTGCCCTGGATTTATCCATTTAAAGACTGAAACCAGAGTGTCAAGCCACCACCAGCAAAGATGGGAATGAAATGAAACTATGGTCCAACAGTCACCATGCTCTTATTATAGACTGGTATGCAGCAGAACTCATAGCAAACTGAGGAGGGGCAGAGAGGAATGTGAAAAGCTGACTTTGGTGACAAGAAAAAGTATTGTCATAGTAAGCATGGTAAGTCTGGGGTAGGAGGTGAGGACTGAGTTCAAAAAATGAGAGCACAAATTATGCTAGCATCATTATTGCCACAACTAGGAGTGTATGTTGAAAACTGGTCAATGTAGCCTATGGAGATTGGGGCTGTGTTCACACAACACTCTAACCCAGCAGTTCCCAACCTGGGGGTCGCGACCCCTTTGGGGGTCGGGCGACCATTTCCCAGGGGTCACCCTGGCATCCTCAGCTCCCCCCCCCACTGCCACAAACCTGGCCATATCGCACCCCACAACCCGCCCCCCCACCATGACCCACCCCGCCGCTGCCATTTGGGTTCTTTTACCTCTGTGCATGTGCAGAATGCTTTGCGCATGCGCAGAGGGTAAAAGAACCCAAATGGTGGCGGCGGGGTGGGTCGCGGTGGGGTCACGGGGGCGGGGCGTGGGTCACGGCATTAGGAAGGTTGGGAACCGCTGCTCTAACCCATAGTTGAACAAAACAGTGTAAATTCATCCAACCATAAACTAATCATGATTTAGAATCACATAAACAAGCCAACCACATGTTAAAGGTGTGTTGTAAATGGGCTGTGTAGTAGTTTATCTAGTTCCCATCTCAGTAGCAGTAAAAATACAGAAATATTTCTTTCAATCACGCCCTCCAACTCTGTTCCCATTCCCCTGCCTCAATTTTTAGACAGCTTAATACCCAACAGTTTTTCCCAGCGCATGCATTCCCTAAGTTTATGGAACACTTTGATCAAGGAAAAATCAACAGAGGTTTGGGAATGGAACTTTGCAATAGTGAAGACAAATCAGTGGAAACATTAATTCCCTAAGAGGTAAAATACACATGAGCCCATTTAGCCATGATTTTCTCCTTTTCCCTTCTTTCTCACTTACATGTAGAGTAAGACTTCCAGTTCAGATCTTTTGCTCCCTACTTCAGCTCAGATTAAACAAAGCTCTTCAGAGTGTACCCTCACTTCTCGTTTAATCTTCGGGGTGGGGGGGGAGATTTAATACAACATGAAACAAGTATCCAGGATGGTCTTTCTCATTCTAGTCTCCTCTGGAGGTGCTAGATTAAACCGTCTATAACTCTTACACAGTATGGTCAGTGCAGTTTGCTCATAAAGAAGGCTAATACACCTGCATGGGATGAGATAGAGGGGAAAACTCACTTAGGTAAATCAGGGAACTTAGATGATGGCCTATTGTCATGATGGAGAGTAATATTACTCCAACAGCAATAATACTGCCATAGAACCCCTCCAGTGGTGGCATTCAAACATTTTTACTACCGGTTCTGTGGGCGTGGCTTGGTAGGTGTGGTGTGGTTTGGTGGGCGTGGCAGGGGAAGGATGCTGTAAAATCTCCATTCCCTCCCCACTCCAGGGGAAGGTTACTGCAAAATCCCCATTTCCTCCCGATCAGCTGGGACTCGGGAGGCAGAGAATAGATGGGGGCGGGGCCAGTCAGAGGTGGTATTTACCGGTTCTTCGAACTACTCAAAATTTCCGCTACCGGTTCTCGAGAACCGGTCAGAATCTGCTGAATCCCACCTCTATACAGAACCCCACCATGATACAGTTGAAGCAAAACTAAGTCCTAATCATTCAATCTTGATAATATTGCCTCTTATTCACTGTCAGACTGGCAGCATCCAAGAAAAGCAGGACTGCAGTAAAGGAGGATGATTATAGGTGGTTCTGCATTAGGCAGAATGAGATTCTCTGGGAGGGCATGAATCCTATGGGAGTGTAATAATAGCAAAGCGAAAGCTGTATGTGCTCCATATAAAACAGCTTGCAATCTCTAAACTTTCAGGTAAATTAAAAGTAGATGGTATTGGAACAAGAGGTGACAACTAATCTGGTGAGCTTTTGTACGATGGGAGATGGGCATTATTTTGGGATATCTTTTGTTATTTGGGATATTTTTTGTTATGGGTGCTCCATCACTGCAGACTTTTAAAAAGAGACTGGACAGCCATTTGTCCAAAATGGAATAGGACTAGAAGACCTCCAAGGTCCTTTCCAGTTTTGTTGTTCTGTTATTGTTTGTTTGTTTGTTCAGATAGCAAACTATCATGGCCCATTAGTTACAGCTGACACCCCCCCCCTCCCATTGATACCAGTCCTTATGGTGAAGGTAAAAAGGTATCCTTCTGTCATTCTCTCCATCTTTGCTGCTAGAAGAAGCAAAAGACAGAAATGGTTTTGTCCTCTCCTTGTAATTGCAAAAAGAAATGGGGATAGGTTTTCGGGGTGGCTTATAGCAGAAACAGATGAATATTCATTGCAGATGCCTTGCAAAATAAAGTATTTTTCAATTGCTACAGGAAACTTGAATGTGCTGTAAAACATGAGGAAATGGACATTGGGGAGGGGGAACTCTGCACGTTAACCCCTGCAGTAAATATACAGCCATACTAAGAAGACACCAGGGAACTACTCATCTGCTCCCCACAAAAAAAGGAAGTGTTTCAAAGTAAGGGAAACTTCAAGGGAGGAAGTGAATCAGGCTTTGTGGTGGGAGGGAGAAAGTCCCCAAGAGTGAAAGACACACCCGCCTCCATCTATTACACAATCCTTTTGCTATGTGAGGGTGGTTGCAAAATCATCAGAAAGCCAAAACATGTTTGGCAAGAAGACCTAAAGTATCTAAGCGAAACTCATCACTAGCTCAGCCTTTTCTCAGAGACACCCACATGTATGGGTTCCACTCAATTGGACAGTGTTTCCTATGAAAATAGGGAAGGGGTTTGCCATTAGCTTTAAAAAAAAACTAAGAAGACACTCCCTATGTTTACTAAAATACAGAACAGAAAAGATCAGCTAGAAAAAAGTCCCTTTTCTTTCTTTCTCTTTTTTCTTAGGGCACCTAAGTAACAAAAAGCTTATGCACTGATTTAAAAGTCATTTTTTTTCTTCTTCTCTATGCATATACACTATCTTCCAAATTGCTATTTTACCATGAATGTTTTACTGTGTTATATACTGTTGCGACACCTTGATATGTCTAACAGATTTTATGCCATACAACTCATTAAAGAAATAGATGACACTAATCTAAATAAATAAATACTTTAAACTCCTTAACCTTACTTACATTCAAAGCAATCCCAACAGACTGCGATGATGAATGGAATTTACTTGGTTGGTAATACCTAAAAACATGCTTGAGGAGAAAGACAAGATAACTCCATCTCCAAACTCTTATATAGAAGTTGAATCTAATTTCAATACTGACAATGGAAAGTATCTTCCTCTATTTCATAAGGCAGCAGACTGGCCTCAGGGAAGGATATAAGCAGCACAATACTATCCACATAGGACTTGCATACTTCCCATTTAAAAAAATTCCAATACTATAGTACCAAAGATACCAGTATGTATTACATTACCACACTCAAGAGGTATAGGTTATGAAACTTTGCTAAGTAGTCAAGAACATTCTCAAACACTGTCTGTGGTCACTGAGAAAACATGACTGTGACAATAAATTGAAGTCCTCAACAAATAAATACCTTCACCACAATGGTATGACCTATGGATGGTCAAGAAAAAATAACCAATCTATTTTCCCAGGATCCAAATGGGTGCATCCTACAAGAGCCAATGTAGTAAAATAATTCTTCAGTTATAATTCTTGCATAAAGAAATGGCTACATATTAATTTTGCTTCCACCCCTGCTCAGGAATGGACTAGATCAGTGATGGCGAACCTATGGCACGGGTGCCACAGGTGGCACGCGGAGCCATATCTGCCGGCACGCGAGCCGTTGCCCTAGCTGAGCTCCAGTGCGCATGTGCGTGCCCGCCAGCAGATTTTTGGCTCGTGCAGAGGCTCTGGGAGGGCGACTTCGGCCTTCCGGAGGGCCTCCAGGGTGGCGGGGGGAGCGTTTTTGCCCTCCCCAAGCTCCAAGAAAGCCTCTAGAGCCTGGGTAGGGCGAAAAATGGGCCCACCGGAAGTCGGGAAATGGGGGAGTGGGGGGGTCACGCACGCATGTGCAGGAGGGTGGGGCAAGTGAGGGGCTTTGAATTATGGGTGTGGGCACACACACGCGTGCAATAGCGCGCACACGCACTATTTCGGCACCCGAGGAAAAAAAGGTTCGCCATCACTGGACTAGATAAATAAGTTGTTTGGATATATCAAATGATTTTTTCTCATACTTTCCATAAAGAGTTATATGTCAAGTGAAAATTCTATTCTATATTCCCAAATAATTAAAATATAGTAAAAGTCATCTGGACACTTTAGAAACAATGCTGGTCCAAAGATATATCCAGATTGTTAATCTTGGTTTCAGAATTAGGGTTTCTCAATTCATGACAAGTTGCAATGTGAGTCTTGGAATACCTTATCCTGCCAACCAGCTAGAGCAGTGATGGAGAACCTTTTTTGGCTTGGGTGCCAAAAGGGTGCGCACGCATGCAATAGCGTGCGCACGTGTGCCCACACCTGTAATGCAATGTCCTGCACATGTGCACAACCCCCTGCTGCCCCCCCCGCGCGCATGCGCACAGGCTTCACTGAAGCCTCCTGACTTCCAGTAGGCCCATTGGGCTGTTTTTCGCTCTCCCCAGGGTTCAGGAAAGCCTCCTGAAGCCTGGGGATGGCAAAAAATGGCCCAACGGGCCAATTGGAAGTTTGGAAATGAAAGGAGGTGGAGCTGCCCTACTACTTACCTTCAGATAGTTGCAACCAGGCCTCGCACACCTCGGCCCATTTTTTCTGCAGCCGGGAAGGCTTTCCTGAAGGCCTCTGTAGCCGATAACAGAGCTCCGGATTGATCTGGAGCTCTGTTATAAGCTGCAGAGGCCTTCAGCAAAGGCCTTTAGGAAAGGCATCTGAAGCTGATAACAGAGCTCCAGATCGATCCGGAGCTCTGTTATCGGCTACACAGCCCTTCAGTAAAGCCATCCCGGCTGCAGAAGAAATGGGCCAAGATGTGAGAGGCCTGGCTGCAACTGTTCAAAGCAGAAGAAATTCCTGAAGACCTCTGACAGCGAAAAGGAAGCTGAGGGTGTGCACACAAGTGAACTTCTGGTTGGGCCATTTTTGCCATGGGGAGAGCGAAAATGGCCAAAAAGAAGGCGCGCGCTGGAGCTGACATAGGGCAACGCCTCATGTGCCCTCAGATATGGCTCCGTGTGCCACCTGTGGGATGTGTGCCATAGGTTCTCCATCACTGAGCTAGCCCTAGAGAATTAGTCTGATACAATGTTTAAGATGCTGGGCTAGAAATCAGGAAACTGTGAATTCTAGTCCCACGTTAGGCATAGAAAACTGATTGGGTGTCTTTGAGCCCATCATTCTTTCTCTACCTATCTCATCTCACAGAATTATTGTTGCAGAGAAAATAGGAGAAAGGAAGAGTATTGGTACTTTATATTCACTGCCTTGAGTTGTACATGAAAAAGAGGTGGTATAAAAATAAAAAAACACCCCTAAACCAACAGATGGTCTAATTTATGTGGACTATCCAATATTTCATGGCATTCAGGCAGTAGTTAAGTATTTATATCACTTCCTTGGCTCCAATTGCAATAGAGAAAGAGTAAAATAAGAAGATGTTTTCAATATTGTAATAAAGTCTCTCCCCCTAAACTTCCGATTGTTTTTCCCAGTGGCATCATGTACAGCTGGATGCATACCAGCTGTTCAGGATATGAAGAAAGCTCAAAACGGTTTGTATTTTTTGTAACAGGTTCTTTCCAACCAATATCATATGTTAATGAAGTCATATGGATTCCAAATTACATTCATGGCTCCAAGCCATATTAAATCAAGACTGTGTAACATATTTATAAAATAAAACAAGCTAGACTAACTTTGGAAAAGGTTTTTTATACATTGGAATGTCATCAACTTCATGGGTTTTCATTTTTTGTAAAGAAACTATCACATTTCATTGTGAACCTTAAAAACTACTTTTCCACATCTACCATAGCTACAGGGGAAGGGATTTGAAGACTAAAAACCAATAAGTCACTACCAATGCAATCCTATATGTAAGTAAGAAATGGGGAGTTCATATTTCCCCTGAAAAACATTAAAGTATTTCAGTATAAACAGCAAAAGCAGCTACCAACTCAGGTATTGGTAAATCTCAGTCCAGGGTATTATCTGGGTCTCCCACAAGTACCAAGTCTCTGTTTAGATATTTCCTTAGCTAGCCTAATAGCATTTTTTAGTTAACATTTCTAAATTATCTTTTTGCTGGTTACTGATAAGTAGAGAAAAGTCAATGTATTTCTGAGACTGTAACATTTCATTTATCTTTAGAAATTTGATAGGTACAAAATTGAGGGTCATCTAGCACCACTTGTTACTTTGGGTGGGAACAATAGGATTTATGCTCCAAGAAATCTGAGGAGCTCCAGGGTCTTCACACTGTAAGGCAGGGGTCCCCAAACTTGGCAACTTTAAGATTTGTGGACTTCAACTCCTAGAATTCTGGGAGTTGAAGTCCACAAGTCTTAAAGTTGCCAAGTTTGAAGGCCTCTGCTGTAAGGCATCAGCACACCAATTCTGTCAAATAGTCAGCACGGCTCACAAAAAGTAAAAAGGGAGAGAAGTGGATAAGACACAACATAATGGAGAGAGAGAGAGAGAGAGAGAGAGAGAGAGAGAGAGAGAGAGAGAGAGAGAGAGAGAGAGAGAGAGAGAGAGAGATGATCATTTAATGACAGTCAGAAAGCAATAAAATAACCGAGAAGCTATTGGGAGTAGAGCCAGAATTTTTCTGAGATACAGAAAAATAGCTTTTATTGAGTTTCCCTTTGTCCCTTTGACAGCAGAGGTTTGTTTGTTTGTTTTTTGAAATGTTTAACTTATCTGACTTTTCCACATCCTTTGTCTTTTCAAGGGCATTTTCTATTTATTTTATTAATCAGTTCCCTGTTTACCATTCTCTCCCTGTATCAGAAATTTCTGGCTGACTCTGTGTGTTAAA